>VZRO01003969.1:7888-71657 GCA_013397915.1 Daphoenositta chrysoptera | reverse complement strand
CAAATGGCAATTTTCAGAGACATGTAACGTGTGGATTACTTCAGGAGAAACATGCCATTAGGGATAGCTTCCTCAGTAAATTTAATTTACTTCCAAAGTAGGAAAAAAAAGTAAGATTTACTTGAAAATTGGTCAAAGAAGAACATTAAGAACAAAAAGGCTGAGTTGAAGAGGGGTCATGATAGATCTCTGAACAATAGTGGGTGAGGCAGGTTGGTTTTGGTGCTCTCTGGGGTGCTGTGAAATCGTGAAGGTAACAAAAGATGGTATATTAGCACAGAAAAGTTGAAAATAACCTTCAAGACAAATCTTTGCTGCTGAAGGGGATCTTTTTAATGTGATGTTTTATTCATAAAAAATGAACGTATGGCTATATTCAAAGCTGCTCCTGAAATGTCTCAGAGCATTTGGACAAGAAAGTAATAGCAAAACGTCTACATCTGTACAAGTATGGTTGTAGATATAAGCGTGCTCCACATCAGTATAGGTTTTCTCACAGGAAAAATGAATCAGCTAGTACAGAATCAGATATCTTTATCCTGTTAGAATCGGATCTCCGATAGAGAATATACCAGTTTGATCACAGCTTCCTTCCTGGAGCTCCTGTTGTTCCATCAGTACTTACTTTTTGTGCATAAAATACATCTTAAAATCCAGTATATCATAGAAAGTCTTATTTTAGAGCTTCTGAGACTTCTGTCCAGAGGATATTTCCTGAAGGAAAGCCTTTCTTTGGTCAGATGGTCTAAGCAGGAATAGCAGTACTTTTACTTTGAGGCTTGTGCTTTTCCCATGGAGCTTTACTGAGCTCTGATGTGCGTGGTCATGCAGTTCTTCCTTATAACTACTCAAAGAAAGAACATCCTATTCTTCACTCCTTTCTAAGGGCCACCAATGGGCTGTGTTACATTCAATTAAAAAATGCAGCTATGCCACATATTGCAGTATGTTCCAGGAATGTTGACTGTGAATTGAAGGCTGACTTACAAACTTTTTATGTGTTTTGTAAAAAAACCAAACTCAGCATCTGAGTTCTTCGGTTAATTTTTCATACTTTGATTTAAATGGCGTCATTTGAACAGGTAATTACTATGGTCTCATGCTTACTTTTACCTCTCTCCCATTGTTTCAGCAAACATTTTTCCCCTCAACCTCTTCACCATCCCATTCCTTCTACTCTGCTTCCACACTGTCTGTAGACCTCAAATATCCCTGTTTGGAATTTCTCTGCAACCCATCCCTTCCATGTCTCTCCTCAAGTAGCTCTCAAATGATAGTCCTCACAGCAGGGCTGCAGAACAGAGCTATCTTCACTTTCCTTCTTGAGAAGAAGTGGAGCTAAGTAAATATCAAACAGGCAATTCCAAGGCAAACCCTTAGGGTTCACAAAATCCAGCATATATTGGTCAGGGTTTTTTCTGTCATCAATTTTCTCAGAACGATATGCTCACAAAATCCAAGAGCTTCTGCACAAAACTTTCAAATCCTCAGGTGACTTCTGGAACTAAATGACCCACGAAGAATGAAAAATGTCATTTCATTACAATGTGCCATCACCGAAAGAGCAGCTTTCCCTATATTGTTCAGCCATTTGGCTGAAATCTGCAGAATTCCAGTTTGGCTCATGACAATTGTTGATTCTCTTGGTGTCATCCCCATTATTTGAAGAGCCTTGTTGTTTTCAGTGTCATCTAAACATAACTGGCCTGTGTTGTAATTAAACTTTGATCAATTTTTTAATGGGATCTCAGAGGAAAACGATATTTGACTAACATGTATTATTCTGCATGTATTAATCAAGTGAATTCTTGTTGAACTGATGGAATTTCACATAATAACTATTCTTCTCCATTGTTAATTAGCAGAGCAGAAAAAGAATAGAATCTGTTTTCACTGAAATAATACTTTTGTAACCAGAATATTCTGAAACTTTTATTTTAATGTTCAACTTTGATTGATTTCATTTCAGAATACTATTTTTAGCCTTTCCTAAGGCACTTTACTTAAAAATACAATATCTCTATATTCAAAAGTAGTCCAAAACAACAACAAAACATACATTTATGGCATTAAGCACTTGAATCACTTAGGCCAGCTGTCCCTCCTAAATCATCACTAAAGAGCACTTTCATGAGTATTGTCATGAAATGCTAGTCAGGACTTTCATTAGAAATGTGGAAGATCTGAAATCACCAACTGTGACACTTTTTAATGATATAAATATTGGCCAGGTGAGAACAAATTGTGAGTCAGGTTAGTCACGTGGAACACGGTGAACAGAGTATTTGGTAAACTGAGCCTACCTTAAAAACAGCAAAACAATCCTTCCCCCAGTCCTGCAGGAGCAAGGAAGCTTGCAAGAACAAGGACCAGCAGGAGGAAGAGACTTTACCTGAAGCCTGAGGGGCCTGTGCAGAGCCACTTCACTGCTCTGCAGTGAGAAGAGGAAAGATCCATCACATCAGGATTGATGCTGGAACTGAGTAAGGCAGCCCCATGTGCTCCTGTGCCAGAGCCACCAAGAAAAGGTGGCAGGTGACACCAGCAGGCAACTCTTCTGAGAGACAGAGGCACCGTTTGCCAGCCTGACACGCTCTCTGTCACTCTGGGGAATAAACAGATGGTCACAGGACTGGTGCCACTGCCCTGGTCTTCACCAGCAGCTGCTCCAGCCACACGACCCAAGTGGCAGAAGGCAAAGGCAGGGGCTGGCAGAACAAAGAGCCACCTGCTGCAGGAAAAGGTCAGGCTGGAGACCCTCTAGGGAGCATGGAAGTACACCAAGTCCATGGGACCTGATGAGATGCATCCATGGCTCCTGAGGAAATTGGAGCATGATGTTGCCCGTGAAGTTCAACAAGATCAAGTGCAAGGTCCTGCACCTGCATCAGAGCAATTCCAAGCACAAATACAGGCTGGGTAGAGAGCGGATTGAGAGCAGCCCTGAGGAGAAAGACCTGGGGGAGGTGGGGGATGAGAGGCTGGACGTGACTCAGCAAAGTGCACCTGCAGCCCAGAGAGCCAAACGTGTCCTGGGCTGCATCAAAAGGAATGTGGGCAGCACATCAAGGACCGGGGTTCTGCCCTCTGCTGCCCTGGTGGGACCCCACCTGCAGTGCTGCAGCCAGATCTGGGGCTCCCGACAAGAGAAGAACCTGGACCTGCTGGAGTGAGTCCAGAGGAGTGCCACAAATGATTAATTAGAGGGATGAAACACAATTAGGATTGTTCAGCCTGTAGCAGAGGCTCCAGGGAGAACTTATAGTGGCCTTCCAATACCTAACAGGGGCCCACAGAGAGACAGAGAGGAATTTTTTGACAAGGGCGTGTAGTGATGGGACAAGGGGGAAACAGAAACAAACAGAATCAAACAGAAAGAGAGTATGTTTAGATTAGCTATTAGGAAGAAATTCTTTGCTGTGAGGGTGGTGAGGCACTAAAATAGGTTGTCCAGAGAAGCTGTGGATGCCCCATCCCTGGAAGTGTTCAAGGCCATGGATGGGCTTTGAACAACCTTGTCTAGGGGATGGTGTCCCTGCCCATGGCAGGGGATTGAAACCAGCTGATCTTTAAAGTTCCTTCCAATCCAAACCATTCTATGATTCTATGAGGCCACAAGAAGACATATTACTGGGGTTCACAGTTTTAGAAGGAAGCTGAAAATTTCCAAAGTCCGGGAAAAAAAGCTCATCTGCCATATAACTTCTCCTTAGATATAAAAATTATTCCTTACACTAAGAACTCAGTGTTCAATATCTATAGGTTATAAATTAATTCTTGAAATTTAAAAGTGATTTGATTTCAGTAGATAAGTTACCCTAACATAAGGAAAATATCCCCTAATAAAGGACTTTTAGACACACTGCTAAAGACACAGCAAGAAACAGCTCCTGGAAGTTCAAAGGAGAAACATTAAAATTAGACATTAGGCACAGTTTTAAACAGAGTATGATTAATGACTGGGAAAAGAAGTACACAAAGTGGATTCTTTACTTCTTGTAGAACACGTAAGGTCATGCACTTTAGATAATAACAAGAATACTTTCAGCTATAAGCTAGAAATGACTCGGGAGGAGAAAGCTCAGTTCACATTAGTCAATCACTGTTTGACAATAAGCTACCAGTGTGAAAAAAGACAAACACTGCCCTAGAATGCATCAGCTCAATTATTTCTGGTAACGATGGGGGAAGTATTAGTACGGTGCTGGTAAAGTACTGCTAAGACATCACTTCAATTATTGTGTGTAATTATGAATGCTTGTGTTCAAAAAAGATTAACTTAGGCTGGAGCAGCTGCAGAGAAGGACTACTAGGATGATGAGAAGAATGTAAAATATGTCACAAAAGGAGACAGAAAGAGCTTGTCTTGTTTAGAGAGAGGATGACTGCTATCACTAAATATCACAGGGTTGTAAAGGAGCTGTTTAAACCAAAAGACAACCATGGTATAAGAACAAAGGGTTGAAACTGGACTTGAATAAATTTACTCTAATTTAGATCCTTTTTAATCACTAGGCAAATGAAGCATTGAAACAATTTTGCAGTAGGAATTTAGGAGATAAACGACTATAACCAGCTTTAAGATGGAGCTTAAATCCACACAGATTCAAGCCACAGCATCATTGTCACAGCTCCTGCAGCACCAGGGACCAGAGCCAAACTGAAAGGTTCCCTCCTGGGGAACCAAAATGGCCAAAATGGGCCAAACCACCCCAAACTGCAGGGCCTGCTGAAACCAGCACCATGCTTAAATTGTGACCAAGCCCTGAGGTTGTTATCTTAATAACTTATCTTTGCTTAAAAAATAGAAAATTTTATCTACGTACAAGCAGCAATGTTTCCAGGTTTTCTGTTAATATCAGAAAATCACTTTTAAAAGCTAATCACTCATTTATTTTTTCCAAAGTAAAGCTCAAATTACACTGAAAATGTGGACTTCTACCACAGTTCATACACAAAAAGGTTGTATTTAGATCATGCTGCCAAAAATAAGAATTACCTGGATATCAAATGAATATTCTCTGTTTCTCTTGTACTTTATGTGAATAGGAAGCATGGCTTCAGCCACAAAGTCAGGTTAGCACTGACTAACAGTGGTTCAACTTAATGTTGTCTGCCTTGTTTAAATAAATCCTGCTGCAAGTACCTTTCTTGTTGCATATGAAGTGATGAAGAAGTGCTTTAATAGCAATCTAGCTGCAGAATGGTCACAGATTGTTTTCCAAACTCCTTCTGTTTATCATAAAAGGTCATTTCATTACATTGGTTTCCTGAAACCCTTCAGATTTATTATTTGTCTTCAGGGCACAAAAATACAAAATCTGCTTATTAAGACTCTAAGCTATTTTCCCTTGTATTAGAATAATTTTTAAACTACTTATATCTTCCTACTACTTCATGAATGCCTGCTCTAATTGGATTGACAGCTTCTCACTTTGTTATTCTGAAAACTGTAGGACTGCATTTAAAAATACCCAACCAAACAATTCAAGAAACAAACTGCAAATAAGATGGATGGGGATTTAAAGTGCAAGTTCCCTCATGTTTAGAATTTTTACTAAGTTTAATTAATTTAGTTTTAATTCAATAATAATAACAGTAATGATAATAGTAATTCAATATAATAATAATAACAACAATAATTTACATGAACAAGATTTCTTGTTCATGTGGCTTGTGTAACCCATAAAATCATGCCTACAATTATTTCCTCTGAAAATATCTACTTTACTATATCCCATTTTTAACCACTCCAAAGTTCAAGTTTTTTTCTCTGGTGCAAGGACTTGTCTTCAAGATGTTTTGGGGAGGGAGGGTTTGTGACTAATAAAGTAGTGGGAATACAATACATTTTCTTTTACTAGTAAAACAAGGAGGAAATTTTTTTTTAAATTATAGAAGACAATGAAAATAAAGACAAAACAGGCTCTTTAGTTATTTTTATTGGACTATGATTCATGAAAGTGAGCGCTACTTGAGTGAGTTTTTAACATGTTTTCATATTTGGGTGGGATTTTTTAAATGACTGGTATTTCTTTTGAAGATATTTCTATTCCATTTACAATAAAAGATCTGGTATAAGCACAAGAGGCTCAAAATAAAGCATGCCACAAGATTACAATTGGTAGTACCAAAGAACCAAGACCCTCTCATAACTGGTCAGCAGATGACTCTGTTGGAAACTGCAAATGAATTCAGTTCAAAATTAAATGCTTTCTGAGTCATTCCCTAGAGACTGGAATTCAGCCTTTAAATACACATGAGAAACCATCAAATGTGAGTCAATAAAACAATGCATGAAAAGCCACTTGTCCTGGCGAGACTCTTCCACATCAGCTTTTTAGAAAGTACTTCAGAGGGTTTGCAACAGCACGAATTCCACAGCCAGCATAAACCCAGATTGTGTTAACAGTAACCTTCCCTCCTTTTTCTCACCCTGTGCCAACAGGGTGACATTAAAAACAATTTCACTTAAATAAATTCACTTATTAAATGAAAAAAAAAAGTTGCTTCCCCTAATTTCAAAGCTGTGTTCTAAGGGCTCTGTAGCTGCAGTGCACTTTGGCTGCTCCCAGAGCAGAGCTGTGAAGCTGTTTGTTTCCAAACCAGACAATGCCCGAGTCTTTGGGGGAGAAAAGCCAGGGGGGACCGGCCCCGGGCACAGACAGCGCAGCCGTGCCCGCGCAAGGGCCGGGGGTCTTGGCTGCTCTCAGGTGGCAGAGGGCGCTCAGCCCATGCCATGGGACATGTGTCCACCTCAGCACTCCAAATCTCCTCGTGTCACCAGCCAGAGAAAATTAACCTGTTCCAGGCTGACCTGACATCATCTCTGGGGAAGGGACAGGAGGGGCTCTTACCCAGAGTCTGAGGTTTATTAGCGTTTTACTTAAAGGACAAGGACCGCACTCCATTCCTTCTGACCGGTTTGTAAACTCATGCTTTGGATATTAACTAAAGTAATTAATCAACTTCCAGGCTGGGGGCTGAACAGATGGAGAGCAGCCCTGCCAAGAAGCGCTTGTGGGGGCTGGAGGGAGAAAAGCTGGACATGATCAGCAATGTGCACTTGCAGCCCAGAAATCCAAACGTGCCCTGGGCTGCATCCCCAGCACTGTGGGCAGCAGGGGAGGGAGGGGATTCTGCCCCTCTGCTCTGCTCTGCTGAGACCCCAGCTGGAGATCTGCATCCATCTCTGGGGGCTCTCAGCACAGGAAGAGCTTTGGCCTGTTGGACTAAGGCCCGAGAGGGACACAAATAATGGTCAGAGGGTTGGAGCACCTCTCCTCTGAAGTCAGGCTGAGAGAATTTGGGCTGTTCAGCCCAGAGAAGAGAATGCTCCTTATGGAGGCCTTCCAATACCTGAAGGGAGCCTACAACAGAGATGGAGAGAGAATATCTACAATAGCGTGTAGTGACAAGACAAAGGTGAATAGCTTCAAACTGAGAGTAAGTTTAATTTAGGCATTTAGGAAGAAATTCTTTGCTATGAGGGTTGTGAGGCCCTGGCACAGGTTGCCCAGGGAAGTTGTGGATGCCCCATCCCTAGAAATGTCCAAGGCCAGGTTGGATGGGGCTTTGAGCAATTGGGTCTAGTGGAAGGTGTCCCTGCCCATGGCAGGAGCAGTTCAGTCTTTAGGGTCCTTTCCAAACCAGGCCATTCTACGATGATTCTGTGATCATAGATTTACCAGATGGAAGCCCTCTGCTATGAACCAGAGGCACTATGCCCCTGACTTCTTTGTGTTAGACTTTTAATATTCTCATAACATACTTGAGATAGACAGCTTTTTTCCTGTGGACAACTGCACACTTCTAACAATCTTCATGTATCTCTTATGGTGACAGATTAGATCTTAAAAGCTAGATTTCTAGGGAACATCCCAATCAATTAAATTCAAAATGCTTCATATGCTATTCAATCAAATCCTATGTAGTGAAATATTCTAGTCGACAAAGTCCCTCGGTCTCCATGAGCCAATCTGTCCCACCCCTATGAGTTCCTTGAATCTAGTGGGTTTTTTTTGTAAAGTGCTCACCACAACACCCTGCCATAACTGAATATGACAGATGTCTTTCAAAACTCCTCTGGATGAACAGCAGCAAGCATCAGAAAATTGCATCTCCAGAAGTATTTTGCATTTCAATCGGTCCTTGGAAAACAGGGCTCCTGAAGGCATGGTTGTGTGTGAGTCCCTGAGCCAGACAGCCAAGGTCACCAAGCTATGCACAGCAAAAATGAAGCCCCTAATGGAAGGATGCTCAGAAATAGACTGAGATCCACCTAAGAGTAAAGCACAGAAGAAAAACCCTAAACTTCCCTGGTTTTAAAACCAAAATTAAAAAATCAGTAACTAAATACCTCATAAATGTTTCCAGGATAGAGAATGTTACTGAATTTTACATATCCTGCTCAGCATATTTAAGTGAAGTACAAATAAACATCTATTTGTCCCACGGTAAGCAAAAGTCCTTTAGATTATCACATCTATCTGATAAATTGTTCAGAGCAAATCTGAATTCCATACTCATGCTACATCTTTACCCAAACTTTCTTCAGAAGCTAGCACACACCTCTTTGATAGTCTCGGGGAAAATTGCAGCTAAAGCACATTTCGGTTTATTTGGTTGAACTCTTGGCAGATTATGACTGAAGGTTTTTTAAAGAGTTCATTACATCTTTGCCCTCCTTAAGCAAAGGTTATCACAAAGCTGTGGGTGTGAGTGAATTATGACTACTGGGTGGTCACTAGTGCCTGTGATGTTACTTATTACATGTTCAGTGATAAATTCAACTCAGTAGATAACAAGGAGAAATCTCTACCAAGACCTTCATTATGGAATCTAAAAATAGCAAAATTACACTTACAGGGAGAAAATGATAAGCTTAATGTATACATGTGCTGAGCAAGCAGATGGTATATTTCAGTAAATTCACTATTCACATCAAAATTAAAAATTTAAACTTAATCCTTCTAAAAATTAAAATTGCAGGATGAAACAGTTCTTAAAGACTTTTTTTTAAAATCTAGATTTCGCTAATGTTAATATTCTTCATCTTAAGAGCTAATGCTGTCAGCATTTATTGATTCAGCCTTCTAATAATTACATCATCCTTCCAGCATGTCAGAAACTGTCAAGGTGACTATGATGCCATATGAGTGGAGTATGACTCCAGTGTCACAAAATATTTGTGTCACTGGTTTATTCAGAAACAGACATATAGCAAATCTCAGAGTGATAGAGAAGAAAAATACTGACTTTATTAATAAACTGCTATGTAAAATGTTTCATCACTTGCTGTAGTGCTGCCAAAATAGCCTTGTCAAGTAACTGTTTAAATAGTTTTATTTAAATAAACTAGAGCTCAGTGAAAGCGCTTTGAACAACATCGCATCCTCCCAAAACGCCACAAGATCTTTCAACATTCAGCTATTTAATCTGATGTTATCTGGAAAAAAAGAACAACAACTGTCTCACACAGCTGCTAAGTATCTTTACTTTCCTGCAATGAGTACTTGTGTATCCACTTAATTTCTTCTAAGGGTTTTTTTCCTTCAAGCACTCAACTCAAGCTAAGGCTTATGAAGATACAATTGCTTTGGTTACAAACTTCACCAATTTTAATAATTGCATTATTTTACCTAAGGGTTGAAGTGAGGCAAGAATTACAGTAGATAGACTCATTTGATAAATTTAAATAAATCCTTACTTAAGGCTTTCAATATCTTGAAGTTATAGTTTTGGCCTAAAAGACATATTTTCTTTCTTTTCAGAAGCAAAAGCCAGTGTTCAAATGACAATATGTCCAGTAGGTCACCAAAACCAATGAAACTCAAGCAGCACATGAACTATTACAGTATTAACACATGTATTTTGTTAAAGAAATTTAAAATCATAATTTTTTCTCCCTCTCTTTCAAGAACTTTAAAAAGGAAGGTGCAAAGCCACACCCACACTGACATGACCACGCTGGAATAATGGACTTCCTTCAGTAATAAAATCCAGCAGAGCAGAACTGAAGAACAATCCTGCTCGAAGGAGTAAGGACCTCATGTGAAGGTCTGCACTTTTTCTTCCTGGGGATTTTGTAGCAAGGAGCACTGGGCTGTCAGGCTCCTGTGAGGTGATGCTCACTTATGAGCAAAGGCATTTGAGATACTTTACAAATTTCATTTCAAACCAACCCAACATTTTCTAAGCTCAGCAATCAGCAAATACCCCTCTTAGCCATGGCACAAGCTGTAAGAATGACCTTGCCCATGCAAAGGCAGAATCCCTTCTTCTCTCCACCTGCCAGCAGTGCCAGCAATGGCTGAGCTGGGGCAGCACGGGGACCCTGCACCTCCCTCCTGTGCCCCAGCAGAGCGAGGAGCTGCCCTGGAAACCTCCTTTTCTAGTTCACGTGTTGGAGCACCCAATAAAGATGCAACCCTACCATCACTCCCTACATGCAGCAATCGCCTTTCGCTGGTACGGTCTTGAAAATTGGGATATTCCTTTTAGCAGATTTGGAGCAGATTTTTCTTGTGAACCATCTCTGAAAACACACAAATGATTAACAGTCACAACACTGACAAGAGACAAGAAAACAGTGAATTCAGCTGGTAGGACAGGTGATGATCAGGATTTAACAGAGGGCTCCATTTTCCTGTAAGCCTGATTTTTCACCACATATAATCAACTCCACTTCGAAATGCGGCAAATTGGCAGATATGGGGGAAGCAGTCTGATGACATTTGTTTGTCATAATATGCCAGAAATTAGTTTACAAACTTGTCTTCAAAATTATGATAAAAACAATTTCCCAATACCATTTCACATTTGCAAGAGGCTTCAATGCATCTTAATTGATCAAGTCCGAGAGCTCAGTAATTTTTGCTTGAATGTGCTGTCGCATCCTGACAAACACAAAATGCAGGGGAAATAAAATGCCAGGCACAGCCAGAAAGTCAGGAGAAGGGGCTCTGGCTGATTGGCACAGCACAACACACGGCAGTGAGGCATCACAGAAGCAGGCTCTGGACAAGGAGCGATGCAGGCAGGTGCTCTGGCAGTGGGAAGTTCATGCAGCCATGGGAGCTATTGCTTGGTCTGTTGTGAGGCAAACACACACAGAATGCAATTTTAAGATGGCCTTAAATTTCTAGATGATGGCCTTTTTTCCCAACTTTATTAAAGATAACTCTCTGTTACTACAAGTTACTATGCAACTCCAGCCTGTCAATCCAGCTGAATGTAGCTCTCAAGGAATGACAGCATCTTTTAGAGAGGAAAGTATTTTGTTATTGTTATTGCAATCAATGAAGGCTTAATTCATTTTTCCTTGACTTTTCTACACTATTATCTACATTATAATAACAGTCATGAACAGTAAAGATTGGGTTTTATTGTGCCAGCATGTCTGTACAGGACAATAAAGCAGAAAGTCCTTGCTTTACAGATCACACTCTAGCTGGTGAACAAATAGGACAAATGTTATTGCTAAGAAAATAAAACAGTAACAAAAGAGAACTGAATCATACAGTGATGTTTCTCTAATCAATGGCAAACAAGAGTGATTTACCCATTATGAAAACAAAGATTTAGAATCACAAAATCATTAAGGTTAAAAAAAATCTCTAAAATCAAGTCCAGCTTTTAACCAAATACAAATATGCCCACAGAATCATATCACAAAGTGACACATCTACTAATTTTTTTTAATACTTCCAGCCATAGCTTCCCTGGGGAGCCCTTTTCAATGCTTAACCACCCTTTCAGTGAAGAAATTTTTCCTGATACCCAATCAAAACATCCCTCAGCACAACCTGTAGCTGTTTCTCCTTTTCCTGTCACTTGTTGCCTGGGAGAAGGGACTGATTCCCACCTCACCACCACCTCCTGTCAGGCAGTTCTAGAGAGTGGTAAGGTTCCCCTGAGCCTCCTTTTCTCCAGGCTGAACACCCCCAGCTCCCTCAGCTGCTCCTCACCAGACTCGTGCCCCAGACCCTTCCCCAGCTCTGTTCCTTTCTCTGAACCCATTCCAGCACCTCAAGGTCCTTCTTGTAGTGAGGGCCCCAAAACTGAACACAGGATCCGAGGTGTGGCCTCACCAGGGCCAAGCACAGGGGACAGTCACTGCCTGGTCCTGCTGGCCACACTTTGCTTGTGCAGGCCAGGATGCCACTGGCCTTCTTGGCCAGCCAGGCACACGCTGCTCATGGTCAGCTGGCTGTGGACCAGCACCCCCAGGGCCTTTCCTAACGGGCATCATTGTTTTTACAAAACATGAAAATTTGGAATATGTTGGTTAACAGCACTCAAAGTACACTGGTTGAACATGGTACTTGAAATCAGGATGAAAAAAGGAGAGTGAGGAACATCTATAGATGGGGGTGTGTGTACCTATTTATGTATTATTTTCCATTTTTAAAGGACCTACCATTTGCACAGTTCAAAAAGTGTTTCACATTACTTTCAATAAATATTAGTATAGATAAAAATCACCAACCTGTCACAATGAATATTTAATGTCTTAATATATTTTGAATGAAATCCTTGCCTTATTGGAATCAGGAATATACTCAGAGGTATGAGGTGTAGAAAAAATACCAGTCAGATCACAAACTTTTACATCAGTCTTTTTACTACATGCATTTTATAAAATATTAGGATGCAATTGAAAAAATCACATTAAAATTCAATTATTCTCTAGCTTTTCCCAATACCATTTTCAGGCCACTCAGGGGAAAAAAATGGATGTATATAAGACCTGAGAAAAACATCACTACTGAATAAATGTACTTGCTAAATTGGACCAAAATTGGCCCCAACACTTCAATTAGCATTCTGGTTTTGGCTGTGTAAAAGGTATTTCTAAAGGCATTTTCTTGTTTAAAAACTCTAGGGGCCCCTTTAGAAGCACTGGCACATGGAAAATGCTCCTGTGTCTCCAGTGCAGTCATCACTCAGAGCTCATCTGCAAAGCCTTAAGTGTTGCCTGTAGAATTAAACACTCACCCCGTATTCAGAAGTAAGAAATACAAGAAAATTTACATGTGCCACACGTCTAAGGAGGTTCATTCTCCTTTTCAGCCTTGACCACAAAAGTGCTAGCAGGAGCTACAGGTATATTTAAAAGGTTAAAAGCTTGGCGTGTTTTACTGTCAGCTTCATAATGCTCCAGAAGTGTGACATAAATTGTAGACTAACTCAGAGCTTCTCAAGAGATTAGGAAAAATTGGATTTTGATGTCCAATAGCTGCTGCTGCTGCCATGGCCAGAGTTAGGCAAACCTGACAAGTCCAAGAGTAGTTGTAGAAAAGGATGAAAGTGTTCAGGGTGATTGGACTGGGTAAAACTAGACTAAAACAAGGCCAGTTTAAGTATTTTCTGTGTGGGCTCCCTTTCCAGTTAGCTTGTTCCTCCAACCTTGGGGCATTGGTGTCTGCCTTATCCAAGGCAGACATGTGGGGAATTTTCTTCCTCAGCAGTTAAAATACTTGGGGACAGAGTTCCTTGTCAGGCAAGCATGGGTAATTACTTCCTATGCCATGATAATGAATATATGTTGTATTAATAAAGCCGAAACCCTTTCCACAAGACACATGATAGCCAATCACTTGCAGAAATGGTCAGCTTTTGGCCATGAAGACAATTAAGTAGAAATTAAACATTATGACACACAGACTTTCAAAGTTTTATCATCATTATGGTTTCCTTACATACCATTTGTAGGTGGAAGTATCTTAAAACTAAACTCAAATGTAAACTTTCTTGACCAATGTCAGTTTGGCATCAACTCACTATTTAATTGACTGTTAACAAATTCTTCAAGATATGACTGCTATACAGATATTTTATCTTCCTGTTAATTGGTAATTATACATTGGCAGAAAAATCACTGTTTCTTTCCAATTATTCCAGAACTCAGTGATTATTTAAACTTTGCTAATTAGCAGCGGAGGGCTGTTACATCTTCTGGGCAAATTGTATTTGATAATCCCTATTAAAATATACATGGCAGTAGTTGACTTGTAACAAAGAAAAAAAAAAGAAAAAAAAAGTGGCAGTTCAAAGGGTATTAGATACAGCACAAGGCAAACAGGGGCCCATTAAAATTTCCCCAACTGTTCTAATGAGAATGCCGAGGGTCATTTCTTCCTAGTTTACCATCTGTTTGGTTTCTGGCAAATATCTCTGGTGTGAAGGGAGGGTCCTGGAGCCCATTTGGCTTGTCACAAAGTAAACCAGGGATCTACAGCAATTTCAGTAAGTTACAAAACTGCACTTCAAGATCAGTAGCATGTACATAGCTGAAAACTTTTTAAGAGCTGTCATTTACCGACTATTCCTTATTTTTTAGAGCTGTGAGCAAGCACAGAGAGGCAGACTGAGCGGGGGTATCAATTTTATAGGCTCACCTAACAAGAAAATGCAACAGTTGGCCTTTGTCCATCTCACAATGTTAGTGGGGGATATTTTCCTTTACATGTCAAAATCTGAAAGCAAAACATTGTCCCAGAAGCATCAGTGTTTGAGCATAAACTGATGCCAAAACCAAAGCTCTGAAAGCTCAAAACCACGAACCCCATCCAGGATGAGGAGAAGCTTTGGATGCCTCCAATGCATCGTCCAGCCCCAGGAGCTGACAGAGCTGGGGCACATTGTCTGTGGTACCCCCTGGACAAAACTCTTGGACAAAACACCCCCTTGTCCTTCAGCCACCCAGGCCCCCTCTTTGCCCTTCTGCATCTGGAGATGAAACCAGCACGGAGCAGCATTGCCTGCAGGAACTCTGCCCCAAGCCTGCTCAAAGTGATGTGGGACCTGGAAACCACCCTTTTCCTTCTCCCCAGTTCCCAGCCCATGCAGATCCAGATCAAAATCATCCTTCCTCTATAAACTGAGAGGGGGTTTTGGTCAGCTGTGCAATCACAGATGTAACCAAAATACCCGGTGGAGGATTAATTTGAGGATTATTGCCTGTTGAAAGGCAATAGAATAGTAAAAAGAAAAGAGTGTAAGATAATTTACGTGGCATTACATTATATCTGGCAATTGCTCTTTCCAGGATTTCCTTTAGGAAATATATTATTCACCATATTTCAAAGAATATTTTTAACTACTCAATTTTTTAAATCCCAGAGAGTCAATGTATTAATTAAAATATGTATCATCACCTTCACGATATAGAAACAAAGAATTGCAAAGGAGAAAAGACTGCAATATCACCTTTTATCTTCTATATTTTGCTTTCTAGCAAAAGAAGATGCAAGTTCAGGCACTAAAATGTTTCCAGGTAACATCACTCTCCTAGCTTCTTGTAAAGTAGCCCACACAGTTAAACAAAACCTTAATTTCATGAGGAGTTTATGACCTCACAGTAGAACGGAGTTATCTGTTTTCAAAGATTGCAAATTACAAGTTGTGTAAACCTACACAGAATATAAACAAAAAATTTTTGTTATGCAATTAAGCCTATGGCAACACTTTCCAGTGTAATGAGAGCTTGGAGTCCCACTGTCTCTACTAAAACAGAACCTACAGACTTCCAAGAGGACCTTTGCAATTTAGGTTGGAAGGGTAATGCATGTCATCATGAAATTACTCGTTAATTCCAGATTTACTAAAAGGTACACATCAGTGTACTGATTATGATTTTGCATAAAATCAGGTTTTGGGGGGCTTAGCTAGAAAGGCTCACACTTCCCACCGCAGTTTGTAAGAAACCAATTACACCGAACTTAAATATAATTTGTCGTGTATCCATCATGGGAAAAGCTGCCAGGGAGGCAGAGAGGCTGGGGAAGAGCGGGAGCTGCCGTGGGAATGTCAGGGCACAGGCGAGCTCTGCCTGCCCAGCCCAGCCCCTCTGCCCAGCCCGCAGGAGGGTCCTGCCAGGAGCCAGAGCCCGCTCCTCAGCTCACAGCACCCCTCCTCACTGCTGAGGGATTGGCCTGGAATCTCCTTTAATCGCAGGAATGACACCCTGCTCCCTGCTTCCCAGAGCACGCTGCTCTGGAGGAGCCGTGCCGTGTTTTCCCGTTTCTGCCGCGCTGCAGAGTGCACCTACCACCCACCAAACCATTTATCCTGACTCCCATTTGCAGCAATCGTTCCCATCAAACCCACCACCACATTTGTAGCATTCTAACATTTGTTTTTTAGTATTCCTGCCTCTCAGTTTCCACTTTTACTTGGACTAAGCCAAGCAGTGAGAGCCCCTACATGACTGTGTGGGAGATTAGTCTTGGTGGGCTGATAAACCCCAGAGCACAGCCAGATGACCCAAGCTGTCGAAAAAAAGGCCAAACACCAACAAGAAGCCTCAGAGACAAAAGCAAAAGAAAGAAAAAGCACTGATGGATAAAGAGATCCCACAGAAATCCAAAATGTGTCTCCACAGACAGACAGGGTGTGAATAAACTGAGGGCTACTGAGGGGAGATAGCGGGATTGCCCTTCAGCCAGCAACACTGAAGGATGTGGGAACATTTCCACGTACACACCACACTGATCAGGAAAGGAGAGTGGAAATTACACTGGAGAGATGCAGCAGAGGGTATCTGCTGCATCAGGGAATCTAATGAAGAAAGAAACAGTCTTCTTAAAAACTACTTTTAAGGATAATTTTTTTGCTAAAGGATCCTCCTAGCCTGGTTAGTGAAATTTCAACACAGTTGTTTGATCCCAGTTCTAATTTTAGCTTTACAATTTTCTTTTTACCTTAATCTGAACCCAGAAAATGGTTCAGCCTGGGACAAAACATTATTATTTATGACCAGTATTAACTTTTATAACCAAAACCTCACACATTTCTCCCCAAAAAACTGTTAGAAGGTTTCCCAAATAAAAATTTCAACAAGTTTCATGTCAGTGTAATCCCACAGAGTAAATCAGGAACTGTTTCTTTGCCTACACATTATGTACTGAAGAAGAAAGAAAACATAACCCTAAGAATTAACATATTTTATCTTTTTTCCTTCAAAGCTTCTTGACATGGTTAACTGATGACTGACAATGATTGTGTCTCCATCAAGCGACTTCCTAAATTGGTAAAAGATGATTGTAGTCACAGCACAGTAACTCATAGCACAGAAGAGACACATATGTGTGTTAGGGAGCCTTCAAATTGTTGGGCAGTCTGGAAGATTATGATAATCTAGCATGACCTCCTGTGTGAGACAGACAAGAGCATTTCAATGGTAATATTGCCAGGGAGAAAAAATATTCTTCCCTGCACCCTAAGCAAGCACTATCAACCCAATTTCAGAATATTACTATCTTCGGGTTTTAAAGGCCCAGCTCTGCGCCCCACCCCCATCTAATCTATGGTAAACCACATAAATCTTTGAATTGAGGTCTCTGAACCTGACTAGCCCTCAACATTAAAAAACCAATAATTTCCAGCAAGCTAAATCTAACTTGAATATCACAATCACTTGCCTCAAAGGAGAGACAGTTTCTTTGCTGATTGGAAATGATGACACAACAGATGGATCCAGGGTTTCTGGAGAAAGTGCTTTATGTTTTCTTCAGAAAACAAAACAATGTCACTCCCACCTACTATTCTACTAAACAACATATTAAATACTGTGGAGACTGATTAATTTTTCTACTGAAAATGGTGGATTTTAAAATATTGTTACTTATTAAAACAACCAAATAATTTTTCAAAGCATATCATTTACATGCTAAATGCTTTTTGGAAGAGGTCAGCCTTCTCATCTCTCCCTGCAAAGCAGGGTCAGGAAAAGTTTATGTAGTTCTTAACCTGGGAGCCATCAGTACATCATAGATAGACCATTCATATAAAATTGTATTTAAAAGCCATTGCCATTTTTCCTTCACTGTTGACTTTTTACTGTGACTTCAAAGACACTGCACAAAGGCATCATCTGTTATTGAACATTCGGATTGGGTTTTTTTTGTTTTTTCAATGTATGTACAAGCTTAGGGAGTAGCAAAGAAAAACAGCAAAATGAGACTTTTATTTAAAATATTGTGTAACTAACACTGTAATACAACTGACCCTACAGTTTACCCACAGAAAGTTCAAGAAAATAAATTCAGAGATGGCAGGACTTTTTCTCTGACATAAATGGAGGCATGCTCAAGACAGAGCATCAGATCTCCTCAGGTATGATATTGAGATATTTGAGAATTTGTATTGATGAGCAAAATGAAGTATCTCCAACTCTGCATGACTGTTTTTGCATCACTTTGGCTTTTGTATTTGTCCAGCCTGTAGGCTTGGAGCTTCTTTTGGATACAGAACACACATGTCAGCAGTTTAATTGTTGGTTCTCTTACAGTGACAGAATGGTCAAAGTAACACATCATGAGCTGGAGAACGACCTTTGGCAAGTCAAAGAAGGCCACGTTGTTTTTTCTGTCACACATCACATGTTACTTTAACATCTGTCTCAATAAAACATCAACTGGAACAGCCTTATTCTGCAAATCAAGATGCACAATTAGGGAAAAATACAGACATTCTTTGTAAATGCACAGAGGTATTTAGGTTCTTAAAATTTTGCCTAATTGTCATTCTTAAATGCTTATATGTAATTAAACATGACCTGTATACTGTGCCCAGTGAGTTTGCCATGATCTGCCCAGTGATGTGATACAAACACTTATTTTACAGCAAGGTAACAGCTTGCCAGCAACTTGGCCATCCCAGGAATTTCACATTGATAATTACTTTCTGTCTTGCTTACTCCATCGGACCCTATGCATCCTGTAAACAGTACAGTGGGAAAGGAGAAACAGCAGCACATATTCTTCCAGAAAAGAGAATCTTTCAGAGCCTTTTGCACAAGGCATGAAATATCTGTGCCAGCCACACTCTTCCCTTTGAAAGGCTGAGCAAAAAGTCTGAGGTTGAACAGTGGTGTTCTCCACAGAAGCAAAGCCCTTCTCAAATTATCCCTCAGTACAGTTTTAAATAATGTGCCATTTACATTACATTCTGTCATTTACAAGCAAATATATGACACTCAAATGCCCAGACCACTCATGTTCTACATGCATTATAACTAAATTAAGTACCATGAGAGGTTATTATGAAGAAAGTACTGAATTCTGACCCAGGAACACACATTAGCATTTAAACATGCTACTGCAAGTGCAGTGCAGTTGGTGTCCCATACCACTGGTACCTGTTTTTGTACTTTCACCACTGATTGCTTGTTAGGGTCACTGATTCCCTCCAATTGGAGGAACAGAATTCTTACTATTATTTGCAAGGATACAAAAAATGCAACCAAATAACAATCTGCAGAAGGTATAGCTGTCAATTACTTGCACAAATTTAGAAGGGATTATTTTAAAAATGTTTGTCCTTAGCACAGCTGCTACTGCTGAGGGCTACAACAGAATCTGAAATACATGATAATTCTGCAAAGCCTATCATACCCCTTTTACTACAATTCTGCTTTTTGGACATGGTAAATAATTGGTTGTATAAAATATCTTGACCAGCATTCTGGTTTTAAGGGAGATGCTATTAACTGAATGGAAAAGTAGGTTGACATAAGCTTAAAGGAAACAGGTTTTCAGCCCAAGAAACAGTTAGAGGCTTTGGGCTAAATGCTTCAGTTTATACAAAATGTCACACAATTTAGAAATGGCTGTTTAAAACAATTTATCTGCTGAGGCTTTTCTCTATTTATATAATTCAGCATACTAATACCAGGGCTGAGCAAAGATGAAGGTGGTACAGGAAGCAATAAAAGCTGCCTAAAAGCCACCACTGCCTCAACTCATTTGACTCCCACTGACTTCCATGTATTATTGATAACTCAGTGTAAATTAACCTGTTCTGGTAATTGTGTTGATACTGATGTCCTCTGTACAACCAAGCATTCATTACCCTGGGTTGCAGAAGGTAAATGACACTGGACTCACCAAATCCAAAAGCACTGGAACCACCAACGCTCTGGGAAGCCTGGACACTGGTGGACGTGTAGAGCCCAGTCACCAGTAAGCCATCAAAGAAGGTACTTGTCGAAATAGTCACTGAAATGAGAGAAAATGAAATACTTGTGAGTATTATAGTTATGATCCTGTACATGTTCTGTGAGCAGGCTCTTGCTCTTGAATGAGATCCCATCATACTGTCCAGCAAATCCATCTGAATTCCTCCAATATTTATGATACTTTTACTTTCAGTTGGTGCTTGGGAAGTTGCCTTTGCCAGAAGCATAAACCATGCTATTCATGAAATACACAAGTTAAAAAACAACACACTGGAATGTATGTCTTATAAGCAATTGTCAAGACATTAGGGTGTAGTAACAGCCATGAAATAACCAGGATTATGGTACTGTTCTTTCTGGACCTAAATAGAGTGCCAAGTCACAGTTATCACGCTCATTACAGTATTATACACTTAAGTTATATGGGCATCTGAGACATCACAGACTGTGTGTATTTAAATAGCTCAGGAATGTATTTTTAATAGATTCATAAGTAATAGCAGAAAACATTCAAATAGCAACTACAAGTAACATTCGAATCTATATGTTCTTTGTTAGAATTGACAATTCTTGCAGCATTTATTTAATTCTTGTACACGCTAATTCTCATATTTTTACTTTGGTGTGTTTGACAAGGTAACTGACAAGGGAAGTCAGTTTATATAACTTTTTAAATTTCAGCAAAGCCTTCGATACTCTCTATCATAAGATCCTTCTGGACAAATTGTCTGGCACATGGCTCAATAAACACACCATGGGAGGGCTGCTCACAGGCCAGGCACAAAAGGTGACAGTGACTGAGGTGACATCAGACTGGGGACCTGTCACTCGTGGGGTTCCACAGGGCTCCGTCCTCGGCCCTGTGCTCCTCCACATCTTCATAAACGATTTGGACACAGGACTGGAGGGGACACTGAGCAAGTTCAGAGATCATACAAAACTGGGAGGAGCTGTTGACTCCCTCAAAGGCAGAGAGGCCCTGCAGAGACACCTCGACAAATCAGTCAACAACCATATGAAGGTCAATAAAACCACAAAAAGCTCTCCCTGATAAAGAAGTCTTATGTCTTGTAGCCTCATACACTGGAGATGCATCCAGGCCTCAGTTACCACACTCATTCTGCTTTCATACCTCAGTCCTTTCTATTCCCTTAACTCAGAGAGATCAGTGCTTGTCAGGGATTGCTGATAAACTCTGATCACTCCCTAAATCACATTCTACCTTCCTATATTTCCCTCTTTTGCTGGGGATATCATGAGCCAGTGACTGGCCAGGAAACTGAAGCAAGCTACTGCTAGGACACTCACTGATGATACACATTCAGCAGAGAAACTGTTGGGTTTCTTAAATCCTAATAGTCATTTAGTGTTCCCTCTGTGGTACACATTTGGCTCAAACTTAGTGTTTAATGTTTTAAAAAATATAAAAATGTTGACAGTAGCTTAATTTACTTTGAGCAGAGGAACAATATTTACCATGTTTAATTTATCCTTCAACTCTTTGTATTCAATTCTCTTCCTTTCTTTGATTATTCACTACTACACAGAATAAGCCCCGAATCCAACTTTTCTGCTCCCATGACTCCAAATTTCAGTGTTTTGCAATAGACACTTCCCTGAATTCAGATGCAGGTTCACAGCCATATGTTCAGTTTTCAAGAACAGGCTACTTCTGATACATGTTAAAAGAACAGCAAAAGACTCTAGATTTTTTTTTAAAATAAAAGATGCATTAGAGAGAGTAAAATAAAATCAAACAAGCAAACAATGAATTTTTCTTGCATTTGATGATAAAGTGGTGAATAATACATGACCTTTTCTTCCCTTTATGCCTTTAAACCAACAAAGAGGCAAAACATATGTTGAAAAGTATGCCTCTGTGTTATTTTTGAAGACTTGGCAAAAGAGTCAGTGAAAAGCATTGATAGAAGGGCACTGGGCCAGTACTTTGCTGCCATTTTGTTTCCCTGTGGGGAAGCATCTTATTCTTTACTGGATAGGATATAATGCAAAAGCCTACTGTGAACAGGTGACCAGTTTCTCTGTGGGAAAGAAGTGATATTTCACAATGCCTGTATTTGACTTTGGACATATTTGTGTGATTGTCAACCCTCATTTTACATAAGCATGTAATAGGTCAATTTTTATTGTTGAAAAATTTCCAACACAGTATGGGTGCCTCATTAAGCCTCTGGGAAACTGCACAACGCCTCTAGCACATTTTTTAAAACAGAGCACTAGGCTGTTATTATACACGTGTCATACATTTCAGAATAATTTCATAGTTCTTCAAGAGAAAAAAAATTAATCACAACATTCTCAGTGATGATTTTTTTCCTACCCACTGGTGAAATACATCAAATTCCCATAAAATGAAAGAAACACTATGCCAAGTGATAATGACCAAGAACAAGAAAGCTGTGCTAATGCACAGCCCAGCAACAGGACTGTGATTTTATATAGGGACTAGGGCTTGTTACTGTGGGGTCTTAAATTCCTCTTCCAAAAGCAACAGGAAGTTTCCCTCCACCAGGCTTTGTTTGTGCCTTTACACTGGCTTGTGCCGTGTGTAGCTGATGCCAAATATCTGGCACTACAAAAGCAAGGACCAATGCCACGACCCACTGGGACTTTGGAAAACATCTGTGAGGACTCAGCTGCACTGAGCACCCAGGGCTGGGCGGGCAGGGGGCTCTGGCTCTGCCCCACTGCTGCCCCATGGCACCCAAGGGACAACACAGCAGCACGTGTCACCTACGGGCTGAGCAGGCACTGCTCCATCCTCAGCAACACCCTTCTGGGCGAGGAGAACTTGGTGGGTGAAGCAGCGAGCAGTGAGGATTATTTATCTTTAATAAAGTCGGGAAAAAAGGCCATCATCTAGAAATTTAAAGCCATCTTAAAATTGCATTCTGTGTGTGTTTGCCTCACAACAGACCAAGCAATAGCTCCCATGGCTGCATGAACTTCCCACTGCCAGAGCACCTGCCTGCATCGCTCCTTGTCCAGAGCCTGCTTCTGTGATGCCTCACTGCCGTGTGTTGTGCTGTGCCAACCAGCCAGAGCCCCTTCTCCTGACTTTCTGCCTGTGCCTGGCAAATTATTTTCCCTGCATTTTGTGTTTGTCAGGATGCGACAGCACGTTCAAGCAAAAATTACTGAGCTCTCGGACTTGATCAATTAAGATGCATTGAAGCCTCTTGCAAATGTGAAATGGTATTGGGAAATTGTTTTTATCATAACTTTGAAGACAAGTTTGTAAACTAATTTCTGTCCCTGGGGGCCCAGTGGCTGGGCAGGGCTAAGCTGACACCCCACAGAGGGCAGCCCCCCGTGCCAGCCCTCCTGGGTGCTGCCCAGGCACAGGATCCCCTCTCCCCTTGTGCCACCCCCCACACCAGGGATGGCAGCACGTAACCCAAGGTGCAGATCTAGGTAGGAAACCCTCAAATGCTTTGAAGTAGTCCAGTAGGAGAGACAGGGAACATCTTCCCAAAAAAATGCATGAGGGCTGCGTTTTGGAAGAACATACTGATCAGACATCACTCTGCAAGTTTTAGAGGCAAAGGTGGTAATTACTGTAAGAGTTACTCAACACTTCCTTCTATTTTCAGTTCCTGAGATCTCTGCCAATTTTTACCCCCTTGGACTTCTTGGGGTGGTTTGTTTTTCATAGTGTCTCCCTCAGACTGATTTAATTACTTAAGGAAGAAGGAATTTCAATCAAAACATTTCATTCATTTCTGAGATGAGGTTAGAAGAAAATGTGTTGCCCTGGGTGAAAAATTTCACTGTCCTTTGCTTTCATCAAATCTTCTGCTCTGAAGTGTGAGAGTGTTCCTTCAACTTTGGACAAATTATATTTTATATATACACACACCAAAAAAAAAAAAAAATTAGAGTTCACACATGCTCAACAGAGACATTTTCATTTTTAGTATCTAAATATTTCTGGAGACTCTGTCCTCACTTAGTACTCTTAGAGCACTCTCTGACTAATAAAAGCTCACGGAAAAAAGTTCCATGAAATATATTTCAGTCTGCTTTGTTGGAGCAGAAGTGCTTTGTGGAGATATCATTTCTGATGATGTTTTGATCTGGAAAGCTTCTCAGTGTTTTAAAGCAGGAAGTCATATCTGCTGGCTGGAGAGAAAGGGAAAAGAGAGGGATCTTTATCAAAAGTCTAAGCCTTCTGATGAGAAAACATCGATTCATCAAAACCCCACATCTCAAAACGCTGAGAAATGTGCAAAATGTAACAAAAACAAAGTTGCTCCAAAAGTCTGACGAACACCATCACCAATAACTTAAACTCAGGAGACAGAAAAGCAGACCTGAGGGCAAAAGTGAACTAGGATGGGGCAGGTAGTGACTGGAACCAGTACAGGGAATATGGGAAGAGAAATTTTTGGAGAAAAAATGGGGAGTGATGGGGGTGAGGGGACCACAGCTGAAGAAAGTAACCAAGAGAAGATGATGAAAAGCAGGAGATGGGATCTGCACCTCTAGTAGAGAGGTTCAGTATGAGGGACTCACAGAGTGGCTGGGAAGAGAGACCAGGTACAAAACCCAACAGCAAAGTGTGGGTCAGCCTCAGGGGCTGGTCCACAGCCCCAAAAGCAGTCTGCTGTGTGCTCTGAGCCCACCTCCTAAATCCAGGGAACGGTCTTTGTGTGAGGGATGTGAAACATTCCTGTCCACAAAACACATGGATGGAATACATGGATTAGTGAACAACCCCAGGTTTTTTTGGTAAAAGCCTAGGAAATGGCTCCATGAAAAAAAAATCATATTGGGGGTGGGAAACACCACGGAAGTATCCTCTGGTGCCATTTTGCCCTACCCTTCTTTCTGCACAATGGTGTGGTCAGAAAATGTGTTTCTGGGAATCGTGAGGCCCTCAGTTCAAGTTTCCACCAAAAGTCCTGGAGAGCTGCTGGCTGCAGCCCCTGCACACTCAGCACGTAGCTGCTCTGTGCTCAGTTGCTAACAAGGCTGGTTTGGGGCACACACCCAGGCTGGCCTCATCCCGCCAGTGCCACCATCTCTGGGGAGCTGTGGTGTTGTCCCCCCGGGAAGGGAGGGGATGCAGCAGCCTTTGCTAGAGAAGCATTTCATTTTGCACGACAAGTTTCTGCGAGAGCCCTGGAGTTGGTGCCTCCCGTGGGACAAGGAACAGCAGAGCCTCTGGCAATGCCAGGAGCTGACATGTCTGGAGGAGGAAGAGGGTCAGGAAGAAGGAGGCTGGCAAAGATGCTGCTGAAATTATACCATAGGTGGAGGTAGCAGCATAACAGGAATGACAAAATGGGGTTTGAACTGTAGTTGCAGTCAAATATTTCTAAGAAATTCATGCTATTTTTATGAACATCATTTTCACTGTTTCCAGTGTTATATGCCACACATACTGCATACTATTATAGAAATCTATTAATCACTGTAAGTAATTGCATAAAGTTTGCCTTATTTTCCCTCGAGGGACTGATCTACTCTCCAAAAAGGCAGATGTATTTTGACTGATATTCGAAATACTCAAAATATAGCCAATGCATCCAAACTGTACAAGAAAGAGTGCCAGGTGGAGGAAGGGGATCATCTCAGGAGATACCAGCCACTGACAGGTCTTACCTATTTTGGCTGCTTTTCAGCACCAGCTAAATGTCACTAAGAGGGCTGATATATACAGGAATTCCACAGAATTCGCAGCTGTGGTTGATGACAATCACAGAGCACAAGAAGGAATTAATAAAGGTAAAGGTCCTTGATGCCCCACACACTTCTTAAATGAGTCAAGACACAGCCACGGTGTAAAACTGCACTTTTGTACAGCATAAAGAAAACAGAAAATTATTCTGGTGTGTGAAATGGGATCACCACAGACAGTGGACTTCCTGAAATGAGGCTTTCTTGCGTCAAAGCAATGACAGGCACTTTTTTAGGTTCTTCTCAAGGTCAAAACCAGTTCCCTGTAACACTGTAATATTGCATCATCACACACCTGAGTCATGGCTGAAAACCTTCCTCTTAGGAAATAAATTATTTATGCTGAAGTAATGCTTTTGGGGTTTTTTTGGCTTCACTCCTAAAAAAATATACCAGCCTCTGCAAGTCAGGTGTGCAATGGCACTGTTCAGAGAGGCCTCTGTCCCTTCACAGTGCTGCAGGATCCTGCAAAAGGAACGGAGACTGACATCGTGCAGAGACTGTCAGCAGCACACTACATTCACAGAATGTGCTGAATTGGAAGGGACACACGAGAATCATCGAAGTCTGGCTCCTGGCCCTGCACAGCACCATCCCCAGGAGTCACACCCTGTGCCCAAGAGCATTGTCCAAACACTTCTTGAGCTCTGCCAGGCTGGTGCTGTGACCACTTCCCTGGGGAGCTGTTCCAGTGCCCAAACACCCTCTGGATGAAGAACCTTTTCCTAATATCCAACCTAAACCTCCCCTAAGACATCTTCAGGCCGTTCCCTCGGGTCCTGTCACTGGTCCCCAGAATGAAGAGATCAGTGTCTGCCCCTCTGCTGTCCCTCGTGAGGAAGTTGTAGACTGCTATGTGTCCCCTCAGTCTCCTCAACACAGGGAAGATGCTCTTTGTCCCTTCCCAAGTTTGGTCCCCTTTTTCAGGCAATGGAACCTTTCTGCCACCCTCATGCAATGCCAAACACAAATGACCCATCCAGGCATGTAGAGCTGTCAGGGCACAGATAATACCGAGTCCAAATCCTTAAAATACCAGACCACTCCTGAAATGCCAGCTACAGATTAAATTGCTAGTAAGAAGAGAATAAGCCCTGATGCCTTATTTAAGGGCAACTGTTAAGACACCACAGTGATTAGAAATCTATAAATACTCAGGTAGAGCTTTACAGATATGCATTCCAAATAGTGTGCTGATAAATGTACTTGTAAGTGAATGGTGGAGAATGCATTGTTACAAGAATCCAGAAAGTGTATATACTGAATTGCACTCAGAACTTCATTCCTAAAAAAGAAATTTTTAAAAGACTGGTGAAATGCATGTTGACATCAAACTAATTTTTAATGCTCGCAGCCATACTTTGCTTTCAAAAGAACACAAAATCGAGAAATTCATAATTATACAGCTATTTCCAATATGAATGCCAGGCAGACATGCAAGAGCAGTATGAATCACAGGTCTACACATTCAGCAACAACAAAAGCAGAAAACCCACAAGATTCTTACTCATACGGGTTTTGATTTTCCCCAAGTAGGTGGAAGAAAGTAGAAAAAAGACATTTCAGCATGGTTAAGTAAACAGACATGCAGCCTTACAACTGAAGGCATTCTTCCTTTGGTATTGGTATTTTGAAGCCCACAACCAAAGCACTTAATTCACAATACCACACCAGTGAGCTTTCCTTGCTGTCCTACAGAACAGCACCATCTCTAACCTGTGATGCCCTCACCAGTAATTCCAGTTAGCAATTCCTCTCGGATGGAGAGGAGTAAAAATGCACAAGTTTTGAACTTCGTTCTAGACAGCTTAAAAATCTGATCTGGCCTTGCTCTGTGTTACAGTACAATTTCAGTTCTTCTGCCCCATGCTCCCTCAAATCTCTGTGTCTTTACAGCTTTTCAAATCCTTTCCTAAACTGGTGATGAACAACAGAGAACTGAAAATAGATTGCAGATGTATGGCAAGATGTCCGTAACGTGATATCCAGAGGCATCATTTGTCATTGATGCAAAGAGCAGCCTATCAGCCTTGTAAAAGAACTATTTGCAGAGACATTACTTATATTTTTGAAAGTTCATAACAAGACAGTGACGATGACATCAGCAGCAATATAAAAAGTGCTCACTCTTGTATTCCTAAACTATAAAGGACTGGTCACATTTGTTTACATGGTCCAAGATGCTTCAGAGCTCCCATCTCACTAAAAGTGAAGAGTCCCACGGTTAGACCTGTGAACAGACTTCCAATGTAAGACCCAAGAGTCTCACTTCCTAGGTATCAGAATCCCTAACTTAAATACATTTCTGACCATATTCAAAGCCACCAGAAACTTGGCCATATTGGCAGAGAGATGCTTTGTTCCAGCTGGCATCACCAAACACGTTGGCACAGCCCAGAGACCTGACAGAGGAGAGGTAAGACTGGCTGCTGTCATAGCAGTCTGCTGGTAACCAACAGATGGGCAATTAAGGCTCTCACCTAGGCAAGAGGATTCAAATCCGAATTTCCCAGCAAAATATTGTTTTAAAATATTTTAAACTCCAGTGCCTGTGTGGCCCAGCCACTGTCCCTTAGCTGCAGGCATTGCACTTTGTATGGGGAAAAGTGAATACCAGCTGGCACAGAGAGGCACGTCCTCTCCTCCTTTTGGGGCAGCCTTCTTGGGAGGAGAAGATGGAGGTTTCAGTCAGTGGCCCAGTGGATATGTGCTACTGCTATATAAAGCTCCAGAGAACATCACATCTATTTATGGCACCCATTTGGGCTGTAAATCTCACCCTAATGTTGATGTTTAAAACAGACCAGATGAATCACACTCCAGAAATGTCTGATTCTCCTCACTGGCTATAAAGGGAGCCTCGACTGTAAAGCTCAGCTGTAGATGTCAACACTGAAGATGGCTAAACTGAGATTATTTCCACCGAGAGCCATTCACACAGAGTAACTTAATTATCCAATTTCTATTAAAATGTCCAACTTTTGCCCACATCAGAGGGAACTGAGCAGGAATTAAGGATCCCAGAACCCAGAGCTCACCCGAGGACATCAGAGACAATGACTGTCTTTATCTTCTTTCTTGTGTTATGCCAAATATATCACTAATGCTTAGCAACTTAGCAGGCCCTTGTAGTACCAAAACACTCCAAAGGGTATCAGCAAATGTCTGTTATTCCATTTGATAATTCACAGAGGCCTGAACAGTATTAGTGGAATTTAAGCAGTAAACACAATATCCTGCATATGAAACAAAATCTGTTTCACTAAAATGTACATCAGCTATGTCTCTAAAAATTCAGCCACTGAATTAAATTGTGTACCATAGCCAAAAGAAGAATAAACATCTAAATACCATTTCCTGTAGTGATTGAACAGGACAGTTATTTATAGTTCTAGTTTAAGAAACACAAACCAAATCATATTACTTATTGAAATGCAACAAAATACTGTTAATATGAGAGTTATGAGCATAACATAAAAGCCAGTAAAATATGCTTTAACAGTATTTACATGATGGTTAGACTCAAATGATTGTGAAACGTATTTTGTCAGTGGTAGTATATTATTTCTCTTATCCAAAGTCCCAGGAGAAGGTGGGAAGAGATGATGGTCATTCCCTGACCTCAGCAGCTGCACAGGGCATGAAACAAGCCTGGGTACTGGTGTATGTTGGAACTGGTTTCTGTCCCTTTTTAGCAACCACCACTCTCCTTATTAAGTTTCGAATTCAAATTCTGTCATGCTTCTATGAAATGCACCAACATAAATTTCTTCTTAAAAACAGATTAAACGTTATTGTGATTACCTTTTTATTACTCTAAGCCTGAGAATATTGACCCCCGTTTTGAAGCCTAACCTTATTTTTCATGCCTTTCAAGTTTATGTGAGGTTGCCTGTTTGATACCCATACATGAAAATTTCATATTGTTGGCTGTGCTCTCAATAAATTATTTAGAAGGTTTGAATATTACTGCACTGTGAGGATTTTCAGAAGAGTTTGGTAAATCCTTTTATTCTGCTGTCCTCAAAAGACAAACACTCTCTCAATACACAATTAACAATAGCATTAAAAAGGAAAATGAAGGCTGGCTTGAAAAGACAGCAAATACAATTATCTACTAGGAATTTATTATAACTCAGTAATATCTAAACATTTGCAAGAACTTTTGTCTTAATTCTAGCTAAGGAAGCACGCCATCTAAAACCAGATTGTTGAACATGCTTACCTCAGGCTAAAATAATACAAATCCTCTTACAGACACATGAATTATGATAAGCAAATATCATGAAATGCAGGAGTCCAAGTGATGCTGGAGAACAAGGAAGCATCTGGCTGCCCATGGCTTGAAAAGGTGCAGTGTTCACTGGGTGAAAAACTGGATGGCTGAGCCCAAAGAGCAGTGGCCAGTTACAAGTGGTGGTCCCCAAGTTCAGAGTTGGGGCCATTCCTTTCCAATATCTTTATCAATGACCAGGGCAAGGGGATCAAATGAACCCACACTCCGTTTATACTTTTACATTTCAGGTGGCAAGGAGCTCCAGCATTTATTTACATAATCTATGAAAATGTTTTTCCTTTATTTTTCAGGTCTCTTTTCTCTGAATTCTTGTATTTTCAGTGTCAGTGAAACATTTATTAACAGAATTCAACATTTAGAGATAATTTCCACAGCTCTCTCAACTATCCCTTTCCCAAAACTGAGGAAACTTACTTTAGCTTCCCATTACACAGGAAGATGTGCTCTCTCTCTCATCTTCCAGTTTTACTATAGTTTTTCCAAGCAGAGGCAACCAGATGCATCCATATCATAGAAATCTGGACATAACCTTGTGTTGCACACCCAGTGGTAAAAATGATGCCTGTTGTTTCAGTCTTCACTCCTTTCCTCATAATTCCTAGGGTTCAATGTGATGATTTCTTCTACTCATGCTTAGCATCAATGTGATACATTTTGAAATTCTCTCCTAATATCCTGTTCCACATATTCTGCATTATTTTTGCCTGTGTTCCCCACCACCACCCCCTTCATTTTTCAGTAACACAGCATTGAATTTTACTACCTTGAGCAGCATGGTATATGATGCTGATACCTTCCTAATAAGTTCACATTATCATTTTGACCACTTTTAACTTCAGGCATCAATCTACGACAATGACACTTCTTCCTCATCAGCCACAGCCCTCCCTCCTCAGAGGGGATTCTTTGTGTGATGTAATTCAAGTGAAAGCTGGCACAGTCTTATAGTTTAGACATGCACAAGAGTGAGCAATAAGGTTTCTGACTCCATTTATCTTTCATATATTTGTGCTTATCTTCCTTAAACCAGAGCTTAACAAGATTGCTTAATGGGTTGCAAAAATAAGAGACCTTAAATAACCTGGTTCTTTGCATTCTGAATACATTTGGCATCCAGTATAGCAGCTGTACAAGGGACACACAGGTATTTTTTTAATACCAGACTTGGCATTCATCTGCCTGGGTGTGAGTATGCAGAACATCATCCTCCTCACCCAAACTGCTCATCTCAGAGTCCTTTCTGTACAACAGATGTACCCAGCACAGTCAGCAGAGTCTGAACTGCAGCCTGCCCAGACCCAAAGTTACCACATCAGGCTCTGGGAGGGTTGGTTACAGACCCTGGGGAGAAAGGGGGCAAGAGTGCACAAGAGTCCTGATTAGAAGGGAGAAAATAAAGAAAATTAGCATGGAAAAGTGAAGACTGAAACGCACTGAGAGTTGCTGAGAACCATGAACAGAAGGAAGAGGACCAAAATACATCACACTGTATTATTATGGGAACGGACACAAGAGTTCAAAAATGTGATTTAATTTTGTATGTGTGATTCATGCAACAAAATAATTCTGCTTAAGTACAGGCCCTCATTTAGTTGGTGCAGAATGCTATTTAAAAAAAAAATCTAGACAACCCCCTTCAATAAACTGGAACAATACTACTAAATAGCCTAGAGATTGATTGACATTTTAAGTTAAAGAATGGATCAAATGAGGATTCATATGGGAAAAATATAGTGGGGTTTATACTAAATTTCAAGCAGTATTTATACTGAATTCTGGTATAGGAATGACTAGGCTGTAACAAATGCTCATACAATCCTTTGACCATACACTGTATATTAATACTGCAAGGTCAAATCAATAAAAAATACCTGTTTCCAAAGGTTCAAATCAGAACAACATGGAAAAGAATCTGAAAAAATAAGAAAAATGTTCACCATATTCATAAATACCTAATGAAAATTGATTCAAAAGAATGAAAATAATGTGCTTAAGAAAAAAACTCCTAAAGTAAGAGCAATATTAAAGCTCAGTGGCATCTGTTTGTATCATCTTTATGGTTTTGTGGCTAAATGGGTCAGAGGCAGAGGTGGGGGCAGTCAGACAATACATGTGCTTATCCTTTACAGAGTAATTCTTCACAGGGTGGTTTGTAAAGGCTGAGCACCCCAAGTAGCTGACAGCTGCCTCAGGAAGGGTTTGGCTGTAGGTACATCCCTTTAGGAAGAGCTGTTGGTTTTTTGTTAGGTTTATTGTAATGGTCAACTACTGAACAAGAAATTCAGAGGGCTGGAACAGCAGCACCGTGGCAGGTTGTGATTATGAAACGTTTGACAGGGCTCTGGGGGAAATCCACACAGTTCCTTCTCTCTGTTTTGCTTGGGCAAAGGGTTGGATCTGAAGATTAAAAAAGGTTTCTCCTAGACTCGTTTCTAGGCAGGTAACAGATACTTTACCACCTCTGAATGTTCACAAAAAAGTCTGAATCCAACATTCTGATTAGGCAACCAGCCAAACCATGCACACACAGAAAAATACAACTGCAGCACAATGACTTGTGTTGAACTTGTCATTATCAGTTAGTTGCTTGCTAAATACTTTATAAATACAGCAAATTCTCAAGTGGTCACTTTCTGTTCTTAAAAATAAAAACAAAAGGGAACAGCATGGTTCTTGTCCCTGGCGTGCACAACTATTCCAGATAATACCAGTACAAATTCCCCGAGCAAATAACGGATTTTTAACAAATCACTTCATGTCCTCTTTCCATACTGAAATTCATTCTGCTCTGCACATCCCAGAGAAAGCGATAAGTATTCACAGCCATGTCCCTGCTATGACTCATATCTTGTTAGAACAAAAAGAGGCACTTGGCTCTCTGGAAAATAAATCCCGCAGCCGCCTGCCTTGGATGGCTGCAAGCTTACAGCTCCCTGGCTTGAGCTCCATTGTGTCACAGAGGTCTCCGTGTCCCACAGGAGACAATTACTAAGAAGTACCTCCAGAATAGGTGATGTTCTGCATATTATTATAGGAGGGGGAAAGGGCTAACATGGTAAATATATTTTAAAAGGCTCAAAAAGCACAGTTAGACTGTGGGAAAGTCAGTCGCCTGACAGGCGAAGCTGTGCGAATTCCACAGCCACTCTCCTAGACAAGAGGTTATTAGTGACAGGAAGAACTAAATTAATTGCCAGAATAACTTGTGTTGGTATCCTCAGCAAGAAGCCAAGCTAGCCAGGAGCCATGATAACTAGCAGATCTCTGCCAGAAAAAACCATGAAGAGGTTTTTTTATTTTCCTAGCATTTCTTCATCAGTTTGTCAATGAAAATTTTAAGAGTGAAACAAAGAAACCAAACAGCCCCCCTCAAAAAAACCGCAACAAACCAAACTAAACAAAAAAGTGGCAAAGTTAATTAAGCATATTTGATCCAAACATCACTGTCGAGACAAGCACAGCATAACACTGGGAACACAGTTAAACCCACAGACCCCAGCTGGTCATTCTCTCTCCTGTTCTGTGGCATGTCTTTACATCACTGAACGAGTATTGTTACCAAATAAGCCCCCAGTAACACCAGAAAATAACATTGGCCATTAATGCAAGTGTAGCAGCTGGTCAACATCTTACCCAAATGGTGAAGTTCTTCTTCCAACCCCCTGTTCCTGTGCAAAATTAGACAGACTTCTATCAGATTCCTCTCAGGAATTACTAAGGTCAGGGCAGAAGTGACACCAATATGTTGTGATGGGGATGAACCTCAACATCCTTTCCCTCAGAACAACTAGGAGGAGAAAATCCTCCAGGTATTTTCACCAGCAGATACCTACACTTGAAAAAAATTCTGAGCAACCCGTGAGAAGAAACAAGTGCCTAAAAATGGAAGAGGAACATTTAACATTCTGTTCCAGCTCCTGGCTCAACAAGTAACATCACTGTCAATCTGCAATGCCTTGAATAAGAGAAACTTTCTGCATAGGGGAAGACTCTACACTGGTTTTACTGCAGCTGTTTGAAGTTGGACTCTCTGAAAAGTCAAACATTTTGAGAAAAAATTGGCAGAAGTCTCTGGTTCACCTTCAATGTCTCCCTCTAATTCAGTAATTAAAGCACAGAGGAATGGCCAGACACCAATAAAAGTAGTTATGCCACTTCATACATCACAAAGACCTAGCTATGAAGAAATTAGGCATAAATAAATATAAGTAGGATGCTTCTGGGGAACCATACGTTCAATACTGTCTTCCACTTGTGTCTTTTAAATTCCACAGTTGATTCAAAGAATGACTCTGACATCTGCCTAACCCTCTCAGTGTTGCCCACAGGAGAATGAGTAAAAAGAATCAGATAAGCAGAGTACAGAGAGCTGGATCTGGATGTGAGTGTGGTCTGTGCATCAGCTGGGATGCACTGTACACTGAATTTTTAAAACATGGAATAAGTAAGTAACACTCAGCAAGCATGGTGTGAAATACATTCCAAAATCCACACAATAAAGGGTGTTTTAGGAATTCACCCCTATACATATTTCACCACATTATTTCAGAGGCATATGCATTCTCATACCTAAAATCTTTAGAAACTAGGAGTTTGCAATTTTGCTAAACAAACCTCTTCAATAAACAATAGAAATAGTGCAGTGCCAATATTATTTGAACATTTATTGTTATCTTGAATATGAAAAGAGGGAATAATGATGGGCTTTAAGGAGGCTGAAATACTTAGAAATTCATAAATGATACAATATTTTTACTATGCCATTTTCAATGAAAATCAAATACTTTGATCTTCTCCAGTATCATTTCAGCTTGGAACTGAATATTTCAGTTCATCTGCTTAAACTGAAATGAAAACACCTCTATTTTAACCTAAATCAATATTTTAATGTCCTTTCCAAACACTTTGTGCCAGGTGCTCCCTACAGCTTGGCAGAGAGGGGGCACTTCCTATGCTTCAACTTTTACAGTCTAGTTAATACATCCAAGCTTCCAATAGGGTAAAGGCAGTAAGATCCTAATCACAGATTTTGTGATACTACATGCCAAAAAAATGCAATTTAATCTGGAGGTGACAAAGAACAATGTGAATTTCATGTTCAATTCAATGAACTTGAAAACAAAAGTACAAAAAACCCAATTTTATTTGAGTCAAAGTCGCCTTTTCCAAAATTTTGTTTTCCAAATTAAAAAAAGAGTCAAGAAAAATGGTAGATTTTTTCCAAGTAAGGTTTTCATTCTGCAAAAGCTGCATTTTCTATTATAAATCATTCCTGCTGGAACTGTTTTTAGTCCATTTCCTAGAGAGCAAAGGGGCACTTTGCCTCTACTTGAGTGTATTGTAATGTCTCCTTACAACTTCTTTTTTCTCTTTCACATCTGACATATTTTTCCTTATTGCTAACCCTGAAATAAGCACGACTAAACACAGTTTTCCTGTGAGCTCACATACAAAAGTAGTTTGGCCAACGTATTCATTTTTCTGTTTATATTATCCTGTCAAAACCAGGGAGAACTTGGCAGTTCCTCAAGTCTTGAAGAATGAAGTCAAAAAGAAACCAAGCAGTCATTAGGCAGAGTCTCTGAGCACACTGGTGTAGAGCTGCAGGACTTGCCTCAGAGTTCAAGATGAGATCTACCTCCAAAATACCTCGGAAAAAAGTTACATTATATATATGACATGATTTATGCTGGTTTTAGACTTCCACTTTCTCACTCAAGGACAACTTCCATGTCCCACATCTTTGTAATGAGACAGAGAGTGCAGCCTCCTCTCCTCTGCATTCCCACAGGTCTCCAAGGGCAAGGAGAAATACGTGCTACAGAGACATATCACATCTAACTACCTCAGAAAGTCAGGCAGCAAAAAATCCAAGCCATTTAAGTCAAGAAAACACTCTTGGAATTGACATTTTTGGATGCACAACAGGATATTAACCTCTACCATTGTTGAGCTCATCCTCTTCTCTGTTAAACTTCAAGTCTGCTTTTTGCAGCAACCAGAATTCTGCTTCGTACGGTAGAGAAGCACTCTACAAAAGGGAAAAGCACTGCATCAAAGCAAGATTTCCACCTTGGACCACAGCAAATTGCTTGGCAGTCCTTTTATTATATTTGAGGCATTCTCAGGCAGCTGGGCCTCATTACAAGCAATGGTGCTTCAGCCATTAACTTCAGAGAGATCAGGATAAAGCACTGAACGCAATGAAGATCATTTAAAGCACGTTAGGCAAGGAAATGAACTAGTTTGGAGAGCTGCTAATGCTGCATGCTAAGCATGCTTCCTGGTGAGTGATGCAAAACCATGGATGCTTTGGGACAGATGCTCCTGTGGAGTTCTTGTTTTCCTTCCAGCCCGGTGGGGTCTGCCCTGGTGGGGCCTTGCAGAATGAACAGCTGAAAAATGAGGTCCATCCCTCCCTCTTCATTGTACCAGTCCCAGGGGAGGAAATACTCCCAGGCAGAGCACTGTTGCAGAAAGTAGCTTTTGGGGAACAGAAATGTGGTGAAGAGTTTGTCTGTATAGGATTTGCTGATTTGTTTTAACAGCACTAGTGCTGTAAATTGGAAGATAAATGATCCTGGCATTTGGGGAGAAGAGCAGACTCAGAGCTAAGTCTCAAATAGATCTATAGCCTTCCATACAGATCTTTATGTTTCATACACCACCAGTAAACACACGAGGCTCTCCCCCACTACAGGTGGGTGTTTGATCCATTTGTGGTTCAGCAGCCACACGCCAGTCGGGTCTATCCCACCTCCCCCAGAGACACCAACACTCATTCTTCAGCTTTTTAGTGCAGGTTGTTCACTGTGAACTAACACAGCTACAACCTGGCCCAAGTTTAACCTCGGACGAGATCCACGACTTGCATAGTCCCAGTCTTCCCCCCAAATATTTCTGCTTTTCTAAGGAAATGCATAAATGTTGTAAAGACAAAATTTCAGCTTTCATCCTACAGAGGTTGTACAAATTTTAAATGAACCATATTTCTGTGAAATGTACACTTAAAAAGAACTTTAACAGCTGCTCTCAGACTTCAGGTGATCAATTTTGAAGTAGGTTCTATGAAAGAATGAACAATAACAGCCAAAGGTTGAGGCATTAATATTAACCTGTAATAAAAGGAATGATGTTTAAACCATTCCTAGAAATAAAAGATGAGTACCTGGTCCTAGAGTGCTGGAAGAAGCACATAGCTTAAATTATATCCAATCAGGCAAAATACAGATATTAAACATTTATGAGGAGCTCTGATATATTCTGAATTAATCAGTTCTGCACATTTAAATGTTTTAATATTTAATGCTGCTACCTCAACAGTCCTGAAGAAATATTAAACTTTTGTATAGTCCTTTAAAAGGAATAGCAAGAGATTTTACTACACATAAAATCTGAATTGTGGCTGTAGGTTTTGTGCTGTGTTTTGTGGAGAACCACAATTATAATGTATTGAACTACAACTGAAATTCTGAACATTTTCACCACAGATGAAACAGAAATAAGGACAGTAATAACACAAGTAACAATTATTAAGCCAGGGGTAAGTACATGCCCAATCTGATTAAGTCTCCTAGGCATGATGGATTACTCATGAAGGCTTACTAATATCATACTTTCATGAAATCTCTCAGATGAGTGTAAATGGAATACTAAAGGCATTTTAGACATTGCAGCGTATTAATGTTAGTGTGTAAGTAAAGTAAATCTTCTCCAAACACCAGCTGTGGTAAGCAAAATATATATATATAGATAGAGATATTTAGCTGTCCACAAATTCCCTCACTGTAAAAAGCAAGCACTCTGAATTTTTTTTTCGCTGCTGCCAATAATGGTAATTTCAAATACAAGAACTGTATACTAATTTATGAGCAGTTTTAAAATACCATGTTTAAAAGCATATTAAAGCTGAAAATGAGGACATGAAGACCTTCTTTAGAAGACAGTCAGTCACATACAATGTCCATTCCATTATCAAAAAGCTTGCTTTTATTGTAAACATATTTCCGAGACTCTCTGCTTTATTACCTCTGAATAAAGTAAAAATTACTTGGAAAATTCCTACGTAAAGAACTACAACAACACACTACAAAACTGTTGAGGTTTGATGGAAATTGTAAGAGGACAACAAACAGCATAAAGACTCTGCTATGAAAATGTGCTCATTTCCATTTCACTTTGACTGACAGTTTGGAGTTCAGACTCTGCAGCACCTGAACTCCTGCCTTTCTCTTTGCCCCTTCTCAGTCGATGTAAATTCAATATATCGCTCTCATTCTGCATCGTTTGGCCTGAATTTTCCTTGCAGACCACAAAACTGGATTTACCAGTAGTATTGAGTTTATAGCATGGCAATTTCAAAGAGAACCATAGCAATTATAATTGAAGAGAAAGCACATAAAAATCAGTATATGTCTGTCATTAACCAAGACACAGCCTGGTTCCCATGAGTTATTTTTAAAAACAACAAATTCAACAAAACCTACCCCCAAACAACAACAACAAGAACAAAATCAGGACAAGGTCTCAAACCTTTATTCTCCATTTATTTCTGAGGAAAAATAAGCCTCATCCTTTAAGACCATTACATTCCTAGTAACCAAATCTGCCCCAATTGCTCACACATAGCAAAAGGAACGGAGATGCCCCAGCCCAGCCCTTGCACCACTCTGGTCCTGCCAACCCACACTCACTCCCAGAGACCCCAAAGGACCACATGCACAAAGCCCTGCCCCAGAGATTGCCCTTTGCTGATTTCACAATATTGCTGGTAAGTGAGCTCCAAAAGTGGCAAAAATTCTGTCCTCTAGCAGATGCTTGTGAGTAGCAGCCAGAACCTTTTAAACCAAAAGTGGGTCCTTCATTCCCAATGCTGAACATCATTGTCTAAGAGCAAACACAGGCACATGAAGGTGTTGCAGGTAACTGCTTTGTGAAGTGTCGTGTTTCTATGAAAAACAGAGAGGGAAGTATGGGGAAGTGCAGAGAAAAGGAATCTGTAAGGACACAATCTGACAGCTGTGAGACAAAAACCCTCCCTCAGCTGATGGCGAGGCCCTGCGGTGGCCACAGAGGCTTCCTCATGTTGCTCAAGGAAATCACTCAGACATCATCTCATGTCCCCATACACTCAAGGAAACGAGATTTCCTTAGAATAAGGAGGAGATAATGAAATAAAAAAATGGGAGTTACCAATTTCTTTTCTTCCTGCAAGTGATTCAAATGATCCTGAGAAGAGGAAATCTCAGTTGGATCTGCTATCGATGGAGAGGCATTACAAACATTGCATCAAAAATGTGCAAGTAATAGACAAGTCACAAGACAACCAAGTCACCCTAGACCAAGAGTCCAGAAGGACTTTAAAACCAAACCAAAATTATGAATAAAAGCTGGCATAAAATATTTTCTAGAAACTTTTGAGTTTTTGTCAGAAAAGTCAGGGAGTCCCTTACAGATAGATGGGATTCTTATTGAGACAGCCATGGCAGACTTGGGGAATTTTCAGGACAGAGTGGTGAATTTAACCAATTAACCAGCCTGACCTGACTGCACAGACTAAGTTTCCCCCAAAAACAGCATAGTGGGAAAATTTGGACTAACTTCAAATATGCTAAGAAAGAGAAACTCTAACACAGGCCTGAACAAATGAGCAATCACATTGAGAAAGAGATTAAAGGATTACAAAAATACCTCCAAATTATTATAGAACGACAGAAGTACCTACACAAGTGAACTTGGACTTTCAGAACAGTATCAGAGAAAGAAAGTTTTCCAGTGAAATGAAAATGTAAAGGATAGTGGATACGGGTTCAGACATCCCTATTTTTTCAGTAGACATAGGAAAAAAGCTAAGAGGTGAACCCCTAACTGGCTGTGTATGTTGCTGACCAGGCTGGGGAGATAACTTGCCCCCTTGAAATATAAGAAAACAGGTTTTGATTGAAAGTGATGGAAATTTGAGAAAGAAATTCAGACAATTAAGGACTTACACAATCTGCTACCTTCTTCAGATTTAAGAATGGCAAAGAAACCCCTCCAAAGCTTTACAAGACAATAAAATTGTAATATATTAAACATTAGGTGCATTGAGATGTAGTTTCTCAAGATCCTGGCCATTGTGAGTGGTGCTCTCGTGCCTCCCTCGGCAGAAACACAAAGGCAGCAAGAAAGGACAAAGAGTCACTCACCCCCCACCAGAGGCCCTGGATCTCAGGGGAGTCTTAGCTGCTAAAATTTCAGTGCATTTGAGACAGCAGTCCATCCACTTGCAAACTGTTACTAAAAAGCTACAGATAATAAAGATAATAATGAAAATAAAGATGGGAACTGTGGTTGTAAAGGTCAAACATGAGACGTAGGTGATGTTAGTGTGGAAAAGCTGTAAGGACAAAGGAGAGTCTCTGCTCAGTAATTTTACGTTTAAGCAAGGAGCAGCAAATAGTTCTTTGTGAGCATTAGGATTCACTCTCCAAACCAACAATCATAAATAAGAAATTATTGCAACGGATCACACCGCATAGAGAAGCTGCAGAGAAGGAGAAGCACAGAGAATCCACTTTCTCTGAGGTGCAGAGAGCTAAGTGAAGATATTTTAAATACTTATTACCTTTTATCATGGGTAAGTACCGTAGATGTCACAGCAGATTCATCGTGCTGTTCCCAGACTGACCTGAGGAGTGATAAGCTGCCAGCAGAAGCAGATCCAGGTGGTGGTGGAAGCACAGCCTCATGGAATACACTCATCCTCACCAATTGACAGGTGGTGTTTTTTGTGTGGGGAGTGAAATAAGCAGCTTTCCCTGGCCAGATTGTTCTAGGGGATACCTTAAGGCAGGGATTGGCAGAAGTGAAATGAAGGGAGAATGGAAAGTGACTACTGTGCACATGCATATGTACATATAAATATAAACATAAAAAGGACAAATATGGAAATAAATACCACACACATAGCACAGCAAAGACATAGCTACGCCATTCCAGTGATTTATGCATAACTAAGTCTCTTGCTTGCAAAACAAACTCCTTCCAACTTGTCACAGGTCTAATCATAAAGTGGAGGAAACCTGCAGGTCCCAGCAGGCAGTCTCTGAGTTACACACATGCAGAACCACAAAAGTCTGAACTACTGATCTGAAACCTGATTTTCTTTCAGCAAGTGAAAATCTTTTTCAAATTGGCCAGTAATTAGAAACAACAATGCATGAATCTGCAAAACATCTATGCACCATTTTAATGAAAGCAAACCTTTAATAAACATTGATCTAATAGGTAAGGTTGTTGGGAAGTTATAAGCAAATTCAACAAGGCATTTGAAATGAAAATGTCTTCAAGTTCCAGCTAGAGCACTGTGTAGATCATTCTGTGCTGTGGGGGGTGTAGGAAATAGTACCAGCAGCAAAACTGTAAAACATATTGGAATGGCAGGTGCTGCAGTTCATTGTCATGCTAAAAAACTCCTAACAATCGTCTACAGCAACTGCAGCTGTCTTTCTTTTACCAATGTATAGTAATTACCCATCTGATTAGCAAATGTAACCACCTGCAGTTAACTGGTTTAAGGGTTTACTACTTGCAAGGATGAAATGCCTTTCAAAATCAGGCAAGTTAGTGCTAAAACTAAACTGTCCTTTCGAAGTTTCATACTGAAAGAGTATTTCAAGTGGCTGTGGAATTCTCTGCGCTTTGGTACAAGTGCTCAGAAAATGGTTTTTATAAGACGTGACAAAGTGTCCTAAAGACAGCCTCAACATGTTTTAAAACACCAGGCAGGTCAGACACTATTCTATGAAGGAAAACTAATACAACCACGTTTTTATTACTGGATGTGTCCATCCCACTACAGGCACCCAGGAATCTCAGAGAACACATTTAAATACATAGAGCCATTACATGTGGTCAGGTTCTCATCCTCTCTTTCCTTTTGCCTCAGTGATTATAATCTTGCTTCTTAAAAAAAATGCTGCTTCTCTTCAGTATTCTTCACCTGGACCTGTAAAACTCTACTCAGCCACTTGCCCAGGGCCATTTTACAGCTGAGTAAAATTATTTCTTTTCATTAACCTAAGTCATCAAGGTAAAGGATGAGGAGGGTAGATTTTCTATCTGAACTCTCAAATTTTCACGGCAATTTTGATTGGGGTGACCTTGCCTCTTCCATTTAATCTCAACAGACAACAAAATATTTTAAAATATATGCAAATTATGTCAGTGTCCTCCTATGAAATACACAAGTAAAACTGTTACACTTTTGAACACAAATTTTCATTAATGTCTTTAATGTCTCTTTTTCTGTATTATTGGCTTCAAGGTAATTTGTCGATCACACAAATCTTTCTTTTTCCTTGTCCTGCCTTATATTTCTGTGTGTTCCATCAGAACAAGCTCACTTTGAAATCTGCAATTCTATTTACCTACCCTTTTAGCTTCCTTTAAAATCTGATCATGAGGTTTTTTCACTCCTTTTCTGCTTCCTCTCATCTAAGAGAAAGCAGTCCAGCAAGGAACATTTGGGTAAGACTCATTTCCATACGGAAAACAGCATAACAGAGTCACAAGTGTGTTTCCCCAACATGTCTCTCACTAACTGTTGATCCCACTAGCTGATTTCAACTAAACACAACCAAAAGGTAAACATCTGAAAACTACTGTTTTTCTAAGTCCTCTGAAAATCAGTACCCTGAGAACGGTACCCCTTCATTCCCCTCCCTGTTTTGTCACTCCAGGGCTCCAAGTCTTTAAGCGTCCATATAGAAATATCTAAAATCTGAATTTTGCAAAGATTTGAGCACCAGGATTCCCATTAAATCCATCTGCACTCATATGTGCTGGAAAGCCTTGAACACCTCATCAGCACATGCAATAGGTGTTTAGAACCTGAGGCAGTCCACAGCAAGCCTGGCATCCTGGAAAGTGAGAGCAGTCCCTGCAGGAACAGCGGAGGAAGCTGGACCTCAGCTTTGAGCAAAGTTAAAGCAGAAGTGGGTAACTGCAGACAGAAGTGCTCAGCACTGTGCAAGCACCAAGCAAAGGAGCTCTCTGTCCCCAGCCAGTCACCTCCATTGCTGGGCTCGTCTCTTTGTCATTTTACATGCTTTCTCCAGCCCTTTTTTTTCAATAATTGAAAAAAGCTTTTTGAAATTTAATGTGCAACAAATACAATATTTCAGCAGTAGAGGATACATTTAAAGCAAGACTTTATCAACACAAATTAGCCATTCAGAATGTAATTATAAAAGTAAGGAAATATGTCTTAAACATTGAGTTGTCCACAGACCATGGACAAATATAGATGTAATCATCCAATAATGATTCATAGCAAAATATTATTTAAAAATCCCACAATTTCTATGGTTCACATTCTTGGAATTTCTATTCGCATGTAAACCTTACTGCTCCCATCAAATCTGCAGACTTGGGTCAATCATCGTTGCAAAGTCAGGTTGCAAATCTGCTAAGAAACTGAAATTTTGCAAAGAAGAGGGGATTTGGAAATTTTTACTGATCAATTTTTGGGGGTTCTTTAAAGGAGAGCAAGAAGTAGAAAGTAGATACTTTCAGTATAGATAGACAAGTAGATACTTTCAGTACCTTTTTGACACCTCTTCCAGCTTGCCCTCTCATTGAACCAATACAGTTCTCTTTTCCTATTTTCTCTTCCTGAGTGAACACCTTTCTTGCCTTCCAAGAACAGGCAGTTTGGGGGAGCCCTGTGCCCTGGAGCCCATCCTTGTGCCAGGATGGAGCAGAGCCCTGTGCCCTGGAGCCCAGCCTGTGCCAGGATGGAGCAGAGCCCTGTGCCCTGGAGCCCAGCCCTGCCAGGATGGAGCAGAGCCCTGTGCCAGGATGGAGCAGGAGCAGGCACACCAAGTGAGCACCCCTTGGCATCCCACAAACCTCCAGAACCCACCAGAACGGGCACAAAGGAATGTTGAAGAGCCTCTTGCTGCCAGCTCACCCTGCTCACAAAGACACACACTCTGAAGACGTTTGAAACACTTCTACAAACTCGTAACTGGAAATGTGTCTCATTTCTGCCCTCACGGAGAGTAAGTTGATATGTCAGTTGGAGGCTGGCATCAAGCATTTTTGGATGATTGGTTTCAAATCCTCTAATCAGCTTACCATCCAAATAATTGAGCTGTGTGTTGGGGAAGGCCCTTTGAGGCGTGAGTGAAGACATTCTCCTTCCAGCCCTGGAGCAAAATTAGAGCTGTCATTTCCAGCCCCCCACGTTGCCTGCACCTTCCTGATCAGCCCCCCAGAAGCTGCTTCAGAGCGTCCTGACCCCCAGCTCCCCTCCACACGTGTAGCTGACAGAAATGCAGGGCAGCACCTTTGTTTTTCTAAGAAATACTGACCTACTACTATACATGTAGATTGAAAGCTAGGACCCAGACACGTATTTTTCTTCTGTTTTATCGAAATTTATAACCCTCACTATACGACCCTTACCAGCCACTCTACGAAGCAATAGGAGACACGCTGTGCCCTCGTAGTGGAAGCCTAACTCAGAAGTGGTAGAAATAGCAAGGAAAACATATACATTACTATGGGATACAGTAACAGATGCAGAGCAACATTTTCTACTTGCACAGGCAGCCCATAATGGGCTTTAAAACAAGGGCGGCATCCTGTGGGGTGATTTCCTCCCATGCTGTCCTCGCTTAAAGGGAACTAATTACTGTTTGCCCATAGATCACACAGCTGCCGGCTCCAGCGCTCCCTTTCTGGCCATCCCGCCTCGTGCAAAGCCTCCTCAGGAGGGTGAAACGCCAGGTTACACCCCAAAACCAGCACTGATGAAGTTTGCCCTGAGCTCTCACCCCCTGTCTATGCCCCCCAGGACTCCTGTCCCCTCGTCTTCCTTTCACAGCCCTCCCTCATTTCCCACAGCTACAGGAGAAATGCGTTGGGAGCTCTGCTTTCCTCTTCTCTCACAAAGTACCATGCCCTGGTTTTTATATCTTCCCTTTATCATCTTCCTTTTATTATCTTCCCTTATTTCCTAGTTCTCTGTAATTACATATTTGGACATCAAACGGTGAAGCAGGGACTGCTTTTGAAGGCTTTTATAATTAGCTTTTCTATTGTGTCCTCTAATACCTCCTCTGGCTTTAGACTTACTTTTTTCTGTTCACAACCTCCTGAACATATGGCAGTAAATATGCAGCATGCTGTGAGCTTCACCTGGAGTCTACTTACAATATATCTGCAATGTAAATAACAGACTTCGTGTCAGTCAATTAATCACACACCAGTGCTTGGCAGAGGGCAGGCAGATTGCAGGAAGGGAAATTGGAAAGTGGTGTCTTGATCAGCATTGGACTCCAAGTATTAAATATTACCTAAGTTGGCATGTTTCTCTGGCATCACTGCTTTTACCTAAAAATATTCTGTTACAATTGCATTAGATTAATTCAAGGCCAAATTCTCACCTCACCAGGACCATTTTGGTAACATTTCACCCGATGGAATAATGATCTCATTTCCACAGAACATGACCCAAATGCAAATTTCATGCAGAAATTAAATTAAATTAAATTAAATTAAATTAAATTTACAGTGATCCCATGATGATGCACAAAATTAAAATATTGCCATTTCAGTAAAAGTGTTTCTTTTTGGTAAAACAAATTCAAATTAATTATGTTACAGATGTGTTTTATTCTTGGTTTTGCAACAATGCATTTGAGCAAGACAAAGTACTTTGTTTACCTGATTCACTTTATTTAACTCAAGGGATTCATGAGGATACCATCAATTATAATCACAAACACATCATTTTATGCTTAAAAAAAAAAGACTCTATTCCACTAGAGCTCTTCTAATTTGAAGATCTCAAAGGATATTCGGTACTACATTAAAATCCTTGTCATTCCCATGGAGGACAAGTGAAAATATAGAAATAAATCATCTAATATTTAAACACACTTGGATAGAGCACAACACGGAAGTTAAGAACTCATGGGTAGAGTTTTCCTAATAACAAAAAAAATCTCATTGAAGCTAACAAAGAAGGCTGTTTGTGGCTGAGAATCTCCCACCTCTCACTGTCCCTGGCCCCAAACTGGTCTCTGCCAGGGCTGGTGCCTGGGAAGGGCTTTGCCCCAAGGCAAGGGGACAGAGACCAGTGCCCTCAGCCACCTCCCACCCAGCTCACACCTCTGCAGTTCAGCCCTACAGGTCTTCAAAGGCTTTGTATTATTGCCTTCATCCTGCTGCTTCTGAGAATTTCTTCCCACAGGGATCACTATGCTCTTGCCTTGCAGTTGCCCTTTACAGGCAGCTCCTTTATTCAGGAGATGAAGAAAAACTTCAGGGACTAGACCAACCTTTGGCTTAAAAGCCACTGACCTCTGATGGTCACCAGAAGAACTGGTTATGTGTGCAGGACAGCAAATGAACTTCTAGATACGACTGGAAACCCAAACCCCACTCCTGAGGGCTTTGGAGCAGGGGTGGGAGCAGAGGCTGGTGGTGCTGGGGCGCCCCTGGGGACCCCCACTGCCCCTCATCCGTGCCCATCCCAGTGGAGGGCCCCTCTCCCCACCCCTGCCAGCCTCTGCTCACCCGGGACAGAGCCACGCATTCCCCAGCCCATCCTGCCTTGCATACGCCCAGGACAGCCATGCCCTGTGCCCAGCACCCTGTGGCTTTTATTTCCAGCAGGGAAATGAGAACTGCTCTCCGTGGGGATCCGTCCCTCGCTGCTGCATTCCCCGGTGTCTGTGGGGCACAGCAGAGCCTTGCTGAAGAGTTTCTGTGCCTGGGGCATGAGCAGGGCTCCCCTCTCTGTCTGTGTTCTCCCAGGGCTCAGAAATAGCTGAGCTCACCTTCAGTTTTAGTGATGGCATGACCCTGGGTCCTTTTACTCTGCTGGCTACCAATTTCCATCAAGCTCTCACGTCTTTGAGACCTGTATCCCTGTTAAGTTTGATTAACCAGCGTTAACCAACACATTCCAAAGGGAGGAGGACAGACAGTGTACTGACAGTGCCCTAGAAAGAGCCCATAAATTTTCTCCTGGGGCAAATATATTTATTTGCAAGCATAAGCATGCAGAAAAGGCAACCACACCATAGCAGTGTAAAGAATATTTATTTAGCCATATTGGTCTACAGCATCTTGTTATGCCAAAAATAACAGCACCAAAGCAACAGGGGCAAAAACTACATACAGGGATTTTTTAATATTTGGGACATTACTGTGCAATGGTACTAATAACCACTGGGACCAAAGGGACATTTAGGTGTTTAAAGGATGGCAGCTCTTGCAGGGATGTAAAAGCTATCGAAGTTTGGGAGTTTTTAGTGTTTTAGCGAATATGGGTTTGAAGAGTTCCAATGGGCAGTACAAAAAGCATATACAGCTGGAAGGGCCAGGTTCTATACTCAGCTTGCAGCCTCCAAAGAAGGACGGGCAAAGTGGTGCCCCCAAGGGACAGGGTGGGTCAGGCAGCCCTTCCCCTTGGCACCAGCAGGCTCATTTTATTCATTTATTTCATTCTGCTCTCAGGGCAGAAAACTGAAAAGACCTCAGCCCAGGCCAGACCTGAGGTGCCTCGGTGCAAGCCCTGCCAGGCAGGTGGGTGTGCTGCTGGCAGCCAGAGGGCTCGGGGCTGGCACTGCCCACACGGGCTCCTGAGCAGCCACAGGGTGGGGAAGCCACAGGCCCAGGAGTCAACAAACCCAGCGCTCCATCACTCCGTGATCTGCCCCCCAAGCGCGAGCATTTAACTGACCCCCAGACACTCTGGGTGCCCGAGGTCTCCTGGCAGCCCTGGTACAGCCCGGGCAGGCACCGTGCCCAGCCCCCGGGGAAACCGGGCTGGGGCAACCCCAGCTCCAGCGCTGCCTCCAGACACAGCAGCCCATTCGCACCGCAGCCCCGCCGGGTTCAATTAGCAGCTTTTTTCTCTGGACAGGACCTGACCGTGGAGCAATGCTTGAGTCAGAAACAAAGACAAGCCCCGAGGCAGAAGATCTGATGATATTTCTAAGTTAATTTATGAACGCGGTGCTTTTGCTCTGAAAAGATAAAGTAAGTAAGATGATGTTGTGATTAAGGTGCAGAATATCTAATTTGAGAGATGCATAAAAGGAAATCATGGAGTGCTATCTTTCAGGAGATAACTGCAAGTCTTCCCCCCATCCTCACTATAAATCTTTCACTGAGAAGAACTACGAGGTTATAAAGAATAAGAATTTTTAAAAAAATAAAACTTAAAAAGGAGACATGTTAAACACTACCTAACAAGCTTCATGACATGAGCACAAAAGTCTTAAATTCAATGTCATAAATTCAATACTGTCAGAAGATTCAGATACAATGTCCTTAGAGACAGTGCTGTGTAAGTCAAGTACAATATTAAAAGAAACTGAAATCTTTAATATGTGTTAAATATTTTAAATTCATAGATCTGATTTAGAGAAATATCACACAGGCATCATCAATCCTTCTTCCCTTCTGACACATATTTTTTATAGATTTGCCACATTTTCTGCAATTAAAAGATATCCCAAACATTTAGAGAAAAGAGATGAGACAGAAAACTGCCCTTGTGGACATGATCACATGCCATCATTATGCTTACTCCAACAAACAACCACAAACAGGCCAAGATTAATACCTGCATGTATTTAAATTACCATTTTGAAAGAGATTAGACTTCAGGCATCCCACCTATTCCCAGAGGCAGCGTGCAGTGATTATCCCTTACAGGTATTTCCATGGGGAAAACACCTTGTTCAAAAGTACTGAATGTTGTGATAGTGCCAGACATAAAACCCTCTCCTTTTAGCTTCACATTTAGGGCACATAAGCCTTTATTTTCTGTTTAAATGTACTAATCTTCTTAACGGTATAATCAAGCCTTTAATATATTTATATTAAGTTTATATTTAGAAGGAATAACCATCACATTAGTGGTGATGGACATATCTCTCCATTCATCTGACTGAAATACCCTGGATAAATCCCTTTGCCCAATTCATTTCTGCAAAGACAGCAAGCGGCTTTATTTTATTTAAAAGTACTCAGTTGCAATATATTTATGGTTAACATGTAAAAATCATGCTTTAAGTTTGAGAAACATTTCTTTCTTCTTCTGTTTCTCACAGGGAAATGTTCCAGTTTGTAGCTTTTTAAGTAACACGGGATTTTGCAGGCTACACATTCAACAAAAGGTATTCCTACAGTGAAAAGGTCACAAAAACTTCAACTACCTCTGCATCCTTCCAGAGTTTTTTGTTCTTGGAAAGTAAAAATGAGCCTGAGCCCTTAGGTACAAATCCAAGGAAGTTTATATTTAAACATATCCCAAACTTTTTTTCCTTTAAGTAGAACTGGGAGATTTCCTAGTAATTCCTAATTCCTACCCAGTATGCTGTGAGCTCTGTACCACAAAAAAAGTGCCCCCACCGACACAAAACCTGAACCAGATCTAAGCCCCTGAAACCTGGTCTTTCTGGGAGATATTACAGGGGGATTTATAAGACTCCAGACAGCAGAGCTATCTTTTGGCACATGACAGGCACTGCGTTAGGCCTGCCATGATGCATGCATTAAACATAATAAACAGCTGCTACAGACCCAGATCCCCGAAATACATACTAAGGTCTCTCACATATATTTCCTTGTGGCACCTCTTCTGATTCTGCAGAGCACATTAAATGTTTAGCCACCCACCATGTAACTATTCATCCCAGCAGCAATCTGACTGCCTGCAACAGAAAAGCTCAAGAAACAGTAGAACAGACAGGTATTTAACAAAGGATGTCATGGAACATGCTCTTAAGTGTGTAATTAAAATAAATTTATTATTATCCTTTAATTACACCTAAGCATTTCCAAATTAATCGAAAATAATGGAGAAAATGCACTGTGTTATTATCATTCATTCCCAATTTTTCTTAAGGGTAAATACCTATAAAAGATACTCACAAGTAAAACCCAAAATTAAAAGGGCCATCAAATTCTGGCCCAGCTATTTACAACGGCATCAATCTCTCTTTATACCAGAGCACAGTGTTCCTGATGTAAAGAAGGCACAAAGAGGATGATTCCCCTCTAATTCAAATGAAGTACCACCACTGGGCAAGCTAACCACAACAAACACATGTTAAATTCAGCAGAAGGGAGGAGAACCAAACTGGCAGCTGGAACCTCTTCCAGATCATTTGACCAGGGCGTGTTTTCCCCACTGATACATCTGCCTGGCAATGTGGGGGAAGTCACTACATGGAAGTTGTGGATGCTAAATCTCCGAGCAATGAGCCCAGCATTCTGAAAAAAGAGAGAAGAGGGGGAAAAATCTGGTAAGCTGAAAATCTGACTGCTCCCTCACATGTGGTCGTCTCTTCTGCCTCTCCTGCCTGCACCTGGGTGCCACATTCAGCCTTGCCCCAACACAGCACTGCCCCAAGAGGGATGGGAACTGCCATCCAGGTGTTCTGCTCGATGAGTAAATCAGGAAAATTTTCAAGAAGAGAGCAGGGGTAAATCTTGTCCTGCTGTCCAAAACTCTTGCCTCATCACTCGTATGGCATCAAGGAGCTATGGACTTTGCTGGCACTGATCCTCTTCCATGGTGATGACAGTCCTCCTCCTCCCTGAAGTGCTAAAAGCTGGAACACTCCGAGACAGAAGATGCAATTTTTGTTTGTCGACTGTTTGACCATTCTGAAGACCTGAGGTACTATGCTTATTAGCATCTGCATGAGTCTTGTACCTCATGAAAAATCTACATGCTCTAGAGAAAAAATATCAATTAGAACAAAGAGATTCCCTGTTTCTCACTGTTTGCATCTAGAAAATACTTGGTAACTGCAAGAAGTGCAGGCTTTGTAAATCTGGAATGAAGGGTTACTAGATACAGTGCAAGTCACTCACTAGTGTTTCTCAGCAGTTAGTGAAATGCAGTCGAAAGAAATATTGTCATGTAACTAATTTTACAATGTGCTTTCTCAAACGGAAAATATTGCAATTAGAAGGAGGATTTGCTCTCTCCTGTAATCTCACTAATTGGGCAAAAGGCACTTGGGGGGGAGTTGTTCATTGGGGTTTTGGGCAAGGTCCCAGAAGAAGAGTAGTCAGCGTGTATTGCACTGCTACCACTGCTCAAAGACAGTTTGGAGTTTAAAAACACCATTTGTACTAAGGAAACAGCCAGATACCATTGCATTGGCATTCTGTCAGTGAGGAGTAGCATAAAGGCCCCCTAACATCTGCTGCCACTTGATGAAACAAAACTTACATCTCTTTGAGAGGAAACGTCCACAGAGTAATCCGGGCTGCCTGAGGCTGGGGAGGGCCCGGTGCTGCCAGCTCCAGCCAAACCCACACCTTTTCATCTCTGCTGGTTGAGGAAAATTCTGCAAACATCACAGCTCTGCTGAAACTCCTTTATACTCTATAACTGCATTAACTACTTGTTGAAGGAAAAGCAGGGCAATAAAGAACACAGGGATCACTTCCCTGAAGGAAATAAACCTGCATCTCTCAAATGCAATTTCTATGTCTGCTCTCAGCAGTTCATTTCTGTTTGAGGTGGACAGCCCTGTAAATGTTATTCCATGAAAAAGAGAGATCATTTTAAAGACATGAAGGCCTCTTTGTCTAGTTCAATGAACCACAATTCTGTCGATGCACTGCAACAGGTTTTCCAGATGAGAAGCAGATGTACCCTTTAACTGTAAGACATGCAGACAGAGGCAGTGAGAGATCTCCTCTAAGCCTTTTTTACTGAACACTGCAACAGGAAAAAGATTTCTGGTGAAAAAGAAAACTGAAAAATGACTAAATGTAAAGGAAAATGTGGTCAGCTTACATATTAGTAGCCACACAGCAACCACAGGTATCCTTATAGACAATGTGAGTTTGTTACCTTGGAAATGTTAGTATTGCTACCAACTGCCCTTTGCCGCCTTAAGGAGTGAATTATGATTCTGCAATTTATTTTGGGAACAAACAGGAGGAGAGTGGTCTGAATCAGATCTGTGCAGTGGCCGGAAATTAAATGGTCAACTTGTCAGAAGCAGAACTGTTCGATTTTTGGTTCAGTGACCAAAATGAAAAGCAAAAGAAAGAAAAAGAGATCAGCTTGAGTTAACATAAAAGAAGTACTGTGGGATCTGGCACAAAAAAATAAATTAAAATATCAGTTAGGTCAATATGAAAATCTTCAATGAACCCCAAAAAATTAGATAAAGACTTTTGTTCAAGCAGAAAAGTCTCATTCCATTTTCTGATTAGGCATGTAACTTTTTTTTTCCACAGTTTCACAATTAAGATACTTCTCCAAAACAAAAACAAGAACAATGTTTTGAAAATAACAGTAATATATTTAAAATATTTCCCTTCTTCCTGTTTTCCATTGAAACTTTTACCAACTTCTATTCAAATACATTATCACATTTTGTCTTTGACAAAACCAGATTTCAAATTAATTCACTACGAACATGGAAATTCCAGCTAAATAAATTCAGAGGATCATAGAATAGTTTTGTTTGGAAGGGACCTTACAGATCATCTTGTTCCAATCCCCCTGCCATGGGCAGGGACACCTTCCACTAGACCAGACTGCTCAAAGCCCATCCAACCTGGCACTGATGGCTTCCAGGGATGGGACATTCACATCTTCCTTGGACAACCTGTTCCAGTGTTTCACCACCCTCACAGCATAGAATTACTTCTTAATATCTAATCTAAACCTGCCCTCTTTCAGTTTGAAGCCATTCCCCCTTGTCCTGTCCCTGCCTGCCCTTGTAAAAATCGCTCTCCAGCTCTCTCGTTGGCCACCTTTGGACAGTGGAAAGCTGCCCTAAGGTCTCCCCAGCGTGGATCTAGGCCACAAAGAAGCACTCTGAAACCGAGTTCTTTGCAGGTCGCAGGCCAGAAGGAAAAGAGAGCCTGGTTGTTTATTCTTTACATATTTATATGTTTCTGGGAACAACCNCTGCTGCAGGTTCAAGTCCTTCTTCTGTCGTGAAGCCCAGATCTCAATACAGAGCTCCAGGTGGGGTCTTGTGAGAGTGGAGCAGAGGGGCAGAATCCCCTCCCTCCCCTGCTGCCCCCCTGCTCTGGGTGCAGCCCAGGGCACGTTTGGCTCTCTGGGCTGTGAACACCGTGGCCAGCTCCTGTCCAGCCTCTCACACCAGCACCCCAAGTCCTTCTCCTCAGGGCTGCTCCCATCTATTCTCCACCCAGCCCGTGTTTGCTTGGGATTCCTCATGCAAGAATGCTTGAGGAAAAGCATTGAAAAATTGAAACTTGAAAAACTATCTGGCAGCCATCAGTAAATGAATTATAATAATAGGAAAGCGTAATAATATTTGCCAGAGGTTTTGGATCTTTGTACTAACCCGAATGAGGTTCTGAAGACTACACTTGTTTTGGGCCACAGTCAGAAGAACTACTGTACAAAAATGTTTAACACTGAACTTTAGCCAGAGATTCTTTTTTTCCAAATGAACTGGGAACTATTTTTTTAAACCACTTTTAAGTACTGATTCTTTGATTTTGACACCTGGCATACCCACAAACTGCTCCACTGCAAGGCTGGGAAACAGTTTGTTAAACCAGGATCTTTGCCTTGGCCAGTTTGGCTGTTTTGTTTCTCTCTGCAGTTCTTGCTATAATAATCATTTCATCCAGTGTCCAGATGAATGTGTCTAATTCTGGAAGGACTGTTGTTTTTTTTCTAGCAATGCATTTCCCCTCTGAGATAGGAACACTGGAAGGTTATTGTGGGCTGGAAACCACAGCTTGTTTAGCCAGAAAGATAAATATTATCTATATTTCTTGTTCTTTCCTATGCATTGTATTGTCCTGCAGAGCAGTGGGAACAGTGGAAGGCAAATGGCAGAGCCCTTGCCAAGCCCGGGATGTGATGAATGACTTCTCACATCCCAGGGCCTGACACGAAGAGAGGCCACAGAGGGTCACGCTGCTGTTTTCAGATGTTAAAAAGGCTGATCACCTACCCATTGCTTTCATTTCTGGCACAGGAAGAGCTCCCCCATGCAGGATCCACATGGGAAGACACAGCTCTTCCATTAAGTATTTCTCGGCAAGAGCACAGGCCTCCTGCCCAGGAAAGCTGATTTTCTGCACCCTCGCTATCTCATTTATGAATATTCTGCCAGACTTGTTCAATGACGTGACCACAAACTACCACTCAGCCACAGAGAAAAAACATTCCCAGATTTCTTCAAGTCTTTGGGCAGCGAGTGTTGTGTGCTTTCTCTTTTCCCATTTCCTTCCCTCCTCTTTGCTACCATGTGCACATGGACAGACAGTCAACTTTCACTGTTCCCCCATACATTCCCAAGGAGCAACCTACGTATGCCACTTCTGGACAACCAATATGAAAATCCCTCCAAATCCAAGATGGGGCAGGAGCTGCCTGCAGATGGGATGCAGCAGGATGAGGGGGAGAAAACAGCATTTGCTTCTGGATGCTTGCCTGCATATGAAAGGGAGCTTGCTTGGTGGATTTCCCTGTACAGAGGTTTTTTGTCAACTTTTGATTATCTAACTGCACTCTTGAAAATTACACCGGAGAGATGGAAAGAGGGAAACAGTGAGGTTCCTTATTCTGTGTGCTTTTCACCAGCTGGACCACGCAGTGTACAGCCGCACTGCAGCCAGGCTCTGGGAGGGGACACGGGGGAGGTGCCAGCATCCAGCCCTCCGGGGCAGCAAGGAATGGACAGCAGGAGACACAGACACCGCTGGAGCTGGGGCTGGCAGGCAGATCCTTCTCTTGTCTCAGCTCTCTCGGGTCATACCTGCTTATTTACAAAACTACCCCTCAAACAGACATGGGGAGGAATAAGAAACTCTCTAATCTGAGGCAATCAAAATTTTGCTAAGCGTGCTGCAAGAGCTCCTGGCGTTTCATCTCAGTCTGGTTTAGAGCTCAGCTCCCTCAGCCCAGTGAGCACGGCCCTGGCTCCTGTGGGACACGAGCAGCCACAAAGGTGTGCGTGTGAGTAGAAGCCGTTCTGGGAAACACACAGAGACCTTCAGCCCCATCTCTGAGGATTAATCTGCTCACCCTGCAGAAGAAGACCAAGGGCACTCCTGTTCCCCCCTCTGCTGTCTCTTGCAAAAGCAAAGAGAGAAGCCAGCAACCACCCTGCACGGCTGCACGCCCCAGGGCTTCTGCTTCGGGAGGCACAGCGATGGTTTTACACATGGCTTCACAAATATTCCCTACAGCCAGTGAGCCCCAGCACCCAGAGGGCTGGGCTTATTAATAACGCTTCTCATCCAGCAGAACTAAATCAAATTTTACTCTGGGCATCTCAGTCAAATACTCTGCACTGCCCCTTGGAGCTGCTCCCTCCCCTGAGCAGGCAGAGAAGAGAAGGGGAGGAGGTGATGGGGGTGAAGGCATGTGGGGCCACCGTCCCTCTGATTGTCCCCTGCTGGCACCCAGCCCTTCAGCAAGGAGCTGGGGACAGGCTGTCCCCAGGCAGGCACACAGCTCCCTCCTGGCAGTGCAGCAGGGCATCCCCTCAGAGAGGGTCTCTGGGGAGCAGGGGTCCCACTGCAGGGCTGGACACTCACTGGGATGTTTGTCACCCCAGCACACGGGAAACTGGGACAGACCTTGGGCATGCACAGGGCAGAGAGAAACCTGCAGCACACAAAATTTTAGGAAGGTCAGTGTAGAAGTCTGAAAGAAGGTGGTGGGGGTGGGATGTAAGATTTAGGGTAAAGTAAAGCTTGCACCTGAAGGGAGATGGATTTCTTGTCTGCTGTCACCCGGGTCTCTTACAGATTGAAATTCCACAGACACAGTCTGGAAAAGTGCCATTGATTTCCCTTCCCAAGGAGATGCTTGTGAAACTCTCACAACCAATATTAATATCAAAGTGCTAGAGAGGAGCAGGGAACAGCCACTTCTGTTTTGTTCCCAGGATGGAAAAACATGGCAAGAGGGATGTTATAAGGACTGTAAAAAAAGTCTCCACTTTGGGATAAATACATTTGGGAAAGGGTCTGGATTCCCTTCCTGTTCCCCAGCAACTTTCACAAGTCGCTCATGTCCAGTCCCCCAGGACATATCCTGATTTCTAGACTGAGCTATTCACAAAAAAGGCATTGCTTACAACAGGTCATGAGGAAACACTAAAAGATAGCAGTCAGGGATATCCTGATTCCCTGGGAAGACCGTGGGGTAGACAGAGAGGAGCCTTGTGGAGATCTCTACTAGCATGCAGAAACCTCCTCAGCAAAGAGCATCCCCAAGGAGAAAGCCGTGCTGCCAGCAGCAGGAGGAGGAGGAGCAGCCAACAGCCAGGCTGCAGGGAGCCCGGGGTGACGCGGGTGGTGCCGAGCTCGGCGACACAAAGAACCAGCCCGAGGTGCCTCTGCCCCAAGCTCAGCTGAGCGCAGCTGCCCAGGAAACAGCGAGGCCGGGGAGGCAGCAGCCGCTCCAGACGGGGCAGGAGACACTGGCAAGGAGCCTGAGGCCCCTGGTGCCATCTCCAGCCCCAGCCAAGACCTCTGCGGCTGCAGAAGGACGGAGCAATGGCTGGTCCTGGACCGGTTTATTCCTGGAGAACGAACAGGTACAAACCCTAATGCCCACACAAACCCCAGGACTACCTCTCCATGTGGGATATACACATCTCCAAAGTGGTCTTATTTAGGGCAAATGTTTAGTGAGAGATACATCAGAACAAAACAAAGTAATCAAAAACCCCACTCCCATGACCCTTCTCTTCCCCTTAGGAAAAGAGTAAAATGTGTAGCCATGGGAGGCATCTGAGCACTGAAGGGACCTGGAGAAGGTCCTGTGGGCGTGGACCAGACAGATCTCTGTCTCCACGATGCCACTGTCCCTTGGCAGAGCCCAGCAGGAATTGTGGGACACGTGTTACAGCTTTCAGCTTCCAGGACTGACCTAAGGGAAGGAGCAATGGAGGAAGACTACCTGCCTAACAAGAAGGCACAGTCTTGACAAACTAGGAAGGTCTTTCCCCATGCAACCTGCTGGTGTGCTTTGACAGATGTCAAAGGTTGCACTTACAGGGTTTGTCCTGTGTTTGTCCCAGAGGTGAGTCCCAACTGGGGGGAGGGGGCGGGGAAGGTGGGAATTACACAAATATTCCAGACACACATTTGCACTCTGTGCACCTTTCATGCCCGATGAAAAGGCAGGAAATGTTAAGACAAAGAAAGGAAGCATGTTAGAAAGACTGAACCTTTCATCAGAGACTATTGAAATTCTCATAACAAGGGCTGGTATGAAAGGCTGCTTATTCTCAGAGGTAAGACAGTGCCATTTCCTTCCCTCTCCATGAAGCAAACACTCGTGGTGAATCTAAACCACAGCTGTAGGGCGTGAGAGACACAAAGCAAATAAAGGTTGCATCTGAATCCATCTCAGCTTCATCACCACGGCTATTATCAGATTGAAAATCATACTTCAGCCAGTCAATATGCAAATACTATAGTATTGCACCATCATAAAAAGCTACAGCATTTCAAAAGCAGCAGCCTCCAAAAATCCAGATCAAGGCAACAAAACGGAAAATGAGACATGGCACCAATCTCGCCCTGTTCTACCTAATGAACCAACACAGGTTTGGTGAAATAATCAATGCAGGAAACACTGGAGAAATGCCACCATGCAACAGTAACCTACTTATAAATCATTTACTGGTCACCTTAGGTCTTGAAGGTTAATCTCTTGTTTCATATATATATATACACGTACCTATTTACATGTAATTACAAACATTAATTATTTATAAGAAAAATACATGTTAGAAATTTCTACTCAAAAGCCGTTTGCACGGTCGTATTTTGGCAATGAATTCCACATATAAATGATGTATATTAGAAAATATCTCTGAACACAGGAATCAGAAAATATGTGCAATATTCCCACTGAAACAGTACTTTTGCACCCTTTAACTGTTTACGGGTTTCTTTCACTCCTTGGCTCCAGGGCTGGGTGATTGCCATGAGAGCAGTTCCTGCAGACGTGCCAGCCCCCAGAGGCAGCTCCAGGCCTCGGACAGGGGACTCACTGAGGCAGAGATCATTTTTTCATTTTTTCATGTACACAGCCCAGTCTGCCCTAGCCGGACCCACATAACAACAATGCCGTGTCTGTCCCACGGTCAGATGTCACCTCACAAATGTGGGTCACGCCAGCACGCCGAGCTGCCTTTGATTTCTGTTATTTGGGGCAATCAAGTCTCCTTTGCAGGGGGGAGCAGCCCCCTGATGAGGGGAGAAAGGATTTAACCGGAGATTACAGCTCTTCTGCAAATTTGCAAGAAAGGCTCATTTAGGCCTTTGTGGACCTTCTACCTCCTTTCATCAATCCGTGCCTGGCTACATCCTTGGCTGGGCCATCTGCTGGTGCTTATGATGCCCAGGAATTAGTGATGACAGCCAAAACCGCTGAAATGTAACATCTTCCCCAGTGAAACACAGTTTGTAAGAGGCTGTCAGTTGTGACCCTGCCTACATTTTTCTTTTAAGGTTGGTAGCCTTCATCAGTTTCTGGTCAAGGGATCCTAAAAGCACAACTCTTTAAAATTTGCAAATACACCACATGAATTTTGGGGCCAGACAAGAGCTTCAGAATTATAGACAATGCATTGGTCAACACCAAGACCTTAAACTCATTTTCCCTCAATAACATACTAAGTAAGGCTCAGATCTCAGTATTCAAACAGCCCTCAGTACTCATAAATCAGCCTTCCTTTTGCAAAGCTTACTTTGTGCAAGAAAACCCTAAATACAGCAGAGCAGAGTCAGGGTGCACTCTGGAGACTCTGGTGGATGGAGGCATTTTTAGTAAATGCTGACCCAAGATGAAATTTTTATGTGCTATGAAACTCTAATGCAGCTGCAAGATATTGCTAGGAACCTCAGAGGAAAGGAGAGACTTGAAGATCAAGGGTCTTCCCCATTCCTAATAACTCCCTCACCATTGCTACCTATTGCCAGACTCACGTTTTTAATGTATGTGTCCCTTAAGAGAAGAGTTCTAAAACAATCCCTGGAGCTAACTGGACTCCTATGAGCAAGAAATTTTCCACACTTCTTTAATTTTAAACAGAAAATGATGGAAATCTCCATTCTTCACTTCAAACTCAAACATGTTTTTATTTACTAATGATCTGAACAATAAGAACTTACAATGAAAATGCCCACCAGAAACGTAAGCAATCCTATGAAAATAGGTACTAAGTCACAATCTGTATTTCTAAAATACAGTCGCTGGTAACAAAGGTGGAATTGGACAGACTTTAAAAAACTTTTTATCAGTCCTGAAAGAGTGCACAACTACCACTTAAAATAGTTAAAAACTGTTTTTTACAACCTATCACAGCAACGGTTCTAGACAATATACAGTATATCTAAGAATAGTAGCAGTCATTGATGGAAACTGATAACATTTGGGGACTGAAGGTTAATCCGTTCTGGAAAAAAAAAAAGGAACAATGGAGAGTGAAATAGAAACTCAAGTCTTATTAAAGAAAACTATTTTAAGGGCAGAATGATGAGTTTTAGCATCAATCATGGGAAAACAGTTCAAAGTTGCTCCTAAAAGACCTAAATTTGAAACCTTGGGAAAAAGGAACTGTTTGCAGTGACAGCAAAAAAAAAAATCTTAAGGGATAAGAACAAATACAGTGTAAAGATAATCCGTTTGTATTTTTTAAACACTACAAATCAGACTGTTCATTTTGAGCTTTCTGTGATTAAGGTCAGTAAAGACTCAATGCTCAGTCAAGTTTATCCTTATTTCTTTATGCTGTTCCAATGTACTTATCTGCCTGTAAATCATGGTACATGCTCTCAGCACTGAAGGCGCATTGACATGGATTTAAAAAACCAACTGCAGATTGCAAATAAACCCAAATGGAGTTGTATAAAAATTTTCAATTTATACTGGGTTTGGCTTGATTTTTTTTTTTTTAAGAAATTATATTCTATTATGCATATTACAGAGGAAAACGCAGGAGAAAACCGAAAGAGGATCACTCCTATCTACCAGGAAACCACGAGCAAGCCAAGCGAGCCCTGATGCTGCTCCCTGAACACGCAGCCACCCCTTGGCTGAGAGGAAGCTGAGCAGGTGCCTACATTAAACCAGTGCACACTTTGTCAGTTTGCATTTGAGCAAGCCCATAAGTGCTTTGCCAGCTCAAGGACTTAATTACGTTTGAAATAAGCTAATTCAAGGAATAAAAGTCTGCCAAAGGTAATAAAATTGTTTGCTGATGTATCAAGTCAGTCCTCTTACATAAAGGAGTGTATTTATATGCAGTGTAGGTCTGGTCCTACTCAATCAGTGATTAAATATTTACTGTTTGCAGAAATAGGGCCAAATCTGGACTAATTTTAAGTATTAGGGGAGAAGTGCTAAATCCCAAAGCATCTAATTTAACTATGCAAAGTAGGGAATATTATTGCCTTTGTTTTACTTATGAAATTCAGAGGCAGGGGGGAATAAAGTGCCAGATTCAGGGTGCCAGAGATGCCACTTGCAGGAGCTCCTGTGCTTCCCAGGCAAGTGTTTTGTGCAACCCAGGCTGCTCCTCTCCCGTGGTGCTGGGCAGGGCTGGGGACAGCTGGGCAAAGGGCCCAAGCCCCTGTCACAGCTCCCGGGCTGCACAGTGGTTTCACTCCCCCTCTGAGTGCCCGAGGAAACGTCTAAACAAATTAGCAGAAAGTCGGTGGCTGATTTTTTTAATCAGATTTTTTTCTCATCCAGCCCTTGGCATATGGTTTCACCCAATTCCCTCCTCTTCGAACTCGGTGTTCTTGGATGCTGCTGTCACCTGTTCCTGTAGAATGAAGGGGCAGTAAAACAGGGCCTCACTGGAACTTGTAAAGATTCAGAGCATTTTAATGTGCTCTCTGAGCAGGTGAATTTTCATTGTACATATGTATATCTGCCTTTGTCCTGTGCTTCTGTGCAGCACATCAAAAATCCTTCTCTGTTTCCCTGCAAGACCACCTTTAAAGTTTTATTTTTAAATGATAAATGCTCAACCAGTACAGACTGGCATTTTTCAGCATCGTTAAACTACTATATGAAATTCCACGCTGCTTCAAAGTATTTCTTCAGATTGTGTACTCTGTTGTTTTTTTTTTTCCTTGTGCTATATTTAACATTGACAATTGTTATATTTAAAAATACTCAAATTACATATTTCAAAATATCTAACTGATTATGTGTGCTTAGCTCAAGGATATGTCTGCTGCACTGTTAATAGCAAATAGACAGTGCTTCTTGCCATGGTTTGGCATGGGTAGGTTTTTAATCAACACACGAATTTGAGAAGAAATCACCGTTGCAAGTTTGATATAAATTAGGAGTCTGGCTCACACCGAGGCGTGCCTACACCTTGCACTGTGGAAACAAGTTTTCAAGTTCGGCTTGTGGACTTCTTTCGGTGTTCATACTTTGACCGCGTCCGATTTCTTTCCACCTGCTTAGCAGGGCGGCTTTAAAAGCAGCCCCGGAGTGCCTGGGCTGCGCCCCAGCAGGCGCCGGCCCTGGCAGCGATGCCAGCAGTGCCCGCTTCCGAGGGGAGCGCGCGGCCGATTTTGGCCGGGCAGGGGGTCCAGGGGGGCTCGGGGGAGAAGGATGCTGCAGGAGCTGCTCCCGAGCGGGCGGGGAGCGGGACAGCAGCGACCCCGCCAAATCTGACAGCGGGCAGGGAGGAATCCCCCGAGGCGCAGGGGAGGTTCAAAGACGCCGCATTTCGCTCGGTCAGACGCAAAACAGCGACGGAAAACCCACCCCTGGCCACCTGAAAGGTCTGGGGCGCTGCTCCGCAAGCTGGTGCTTCAAAATTCAAAAGCGGCTTTAAAAGGGCGAGCGGCAGAAGAGCATCCCTGGAGAACCAGCCCCTGTCCCTGCTCCTCACGCTGCCGGACAGCCGGACAGCCCTGCCCGCCCAAGCCTCTGTCCCGAGAGCAGCAAAGGGTCTTAGACAGCGGCCGCAGGCTCGGAAACACGGCAGCAGGGAGGAAAGGGGTGCTGTACGTGGCTGAAACATATTATTTACGTGGTTGAAACATAATTTAGAAAACCCAGCATTTAAAACAGTGCGAAATGGAAATCCCGGCTTCTTTTTTCCCTCTGCACATCTGTGGTTCAGCAATTTGAATGCAATTTACCTAACCTGAGTGTGTATTATGGGCTGTAAGATCTAAGGCTCTAAGGAAAAAAATCACCTGGTGAAGTCATGTAACTTGTATATGTGGGTTTTTAGAAAGGAATCCAGCATTTTAAAATTAAAACTTTCCTGTGTATTTAGTAAAACTATATAGTTAAAGCTTGCACATAGGCAAAAACTTCAGGGTCCCTTATATTGCATCAAAATGAGTATTTGATGTGTTTGGGGTTTATGTCGTTAGGGTAAAAATTTCAATTAGAATCTTCACATAACTCAACTATTCAATAATTTATCTGAAACTTAAATTCTGAGTTGGAATATATGAAAGTCAGAAGTTTAATTCCATCTTTAGCCAGGGACTATGCTACAGTATCTGGTTTTGAGCAAGCTGTTCTAAATAAACATTCATTGTAATTTTCTGTGATTTCCAGTTGCTTACTGCAGAATTAGCTGTTATTATTCGCTAGCATCGCAATCTCCGAACAGACACAAAGAGAGAAAGATTCGCGNCAACTTCGCCTGTTCTTTCTTGCTCATCCTCCTCCGCCTGCGCGCTTACAAAAAGCAGGTTTATTTATTAATTCTGGGCACGACCTTCCATCTCCAAAGCCACCTGTGAGTGCCTGACCCCCGGCTGCCGTCCGTGGCCCCTGCAAGGGAGCAACAGGCTGGACGCCTGCCGCGGCCACGCCGGNAGCCTCTGTCCCGAGAGTAGCAAAGGGTCTTAGACAGCGGCCGCAGGCTCGGAAACACGGCAGCAGGGGGGAAAGGGGTGCTGTACGTGGCTGAAACATATTATTTACGTGGTTGAAACATAATTTCGAAAATCCAGCATTTAAAACAGTGCGAAATGGAAATCCCGGCTTCTTTTTTCCCTCTGCACATCTGTGGTTCAGCAATTTGAATGCAATGTACCTAACCTGAGTGTGTATTATGGGCTGTAAGATCTAAGGCTCTAAGGAAAAAATTATCTGGTGAAGTCATGTAACTTGTATATGTGGGTTTTTAGAAAGGATTCCAGCATTTTAAAATCAAAAGTTTCCTGTGTATTTAGTTAAAATATACAGTTAAAGCTTGCACATAGGCAAAAACTTCAGGGTCCCTTATACTGCATCAAAATGAGTATTTGATGTGTTTGGGGTTTATGTCGTTAGAGTAAAAATTTCAATTAGAATCTTCACATAACTCAACTATTCAATAATTTATCTGAAACTTAAATTCTGAGTTGGAATATATGAAAGTCAGAAGTTTAATTCCATCTTTAGCCAGGGACTATGCTACAGTATCTGGTTTTGAGCAAGCTGTTCTAAATAAACATTCATTGTAATTTTCTGTGATTTCCAGTTGCTTACTGCAGAATTAGCTGTTATTATTCGCTAGCATCGCAATCTCCGAACAGACACAAAGAGAGAAAGATTAGTGAATATAGCCTTAAGCAGTGTCCCACCGTTATGAATTAAAAATGTTTCACACATGGAAGTTTTCTACGCGGAGAAATGGTGCGGAGGCTCTTGCAGTGCGCGGTGCTGCTTTGGGGGGCACCCTGCGGCCGCCAGCGGGTTCCCCCAGAGCCTGAACCCCACCCAGCCCCGGGCTGTGCCCCCCGCCCAGCCCCGGGCTGTGCCCCCCACCCAGCGCACC
>VZRO01003968.1:673105-690580 GCA_013397915.1 Daphoenositta chrysoptera | reverse complement strand
TTTTTTTTTTTAATTTGAAATGGTATTGCTCGAACAGGAAATTTCTGCTAACACACTGCAAAGTACAGTCCAACTAATACAATCACATTAATACTTATTTATTTCTGTCTCAAATATCTTGCTTGAAATAGAATGGGCTCCACTCACATTCTTCCACAGCTGTATTAGAGTGTTTTAGTTATCCTGTGATCAATCAATATCCAAAGCTTTTTCTTTTCTTCTGCCTTTAGTTTGCTGAGTTCCAAGCTCAAGACAGAAATTGTTGCTCTCAGTTCCAGAGCACATGTTTTTGCCAAATTTTTCCTGTTTCTATTTGCAATTTATAAATTCTTCTTTATCTTCTTTATATTAATTATGCCTTCTTGTTTTAGGGCACCATCATATTTAGTTAATCTCCTCTAGCTCTTTGTGGCAAAATCACTAATGAAAATATTAAATTATGTTAGTTCCAAGAACAGTGCTGGAAGAACTCAATAAATTATCTTGTTCAAGATGGATATTTGTATTTTATTACAATAGAAGCACTTGCCGACCTGATATTGCATCTTAGCAACATTTAAGTATTTCTGGAAGGAGAGACTTATCTTGGATTATATAATGCTTGCTGATTTCTTTGGAGCTAAGATTTTTTCCCCTAAAATCATTAAGAAGTATTTTCTTATAATAAAAAATTATAAAATCACAATGTAGGGGGTTTGAGCAATTTGAGACAGCACGACTGTATTGGAGTCATAAAGCAAGACTGACATCAGTCATTAACAAAAATGTCATTTGTAGTGGAAGTCTGTCATCCTGGTAAGTTAGTTTAGGTCCTGCATTTTTCCAGCTCTGTTTAGTGCATGCAAGGGGTTTGTCACAATCATTAAAAATTAACTCATTTGATAATTTAATTGGGTTTGAATTTCAGGATTTAGGTCAGTTGAAATTTCTAACTCATCTTAAAATATAAGGAGATGGAATTCAGGGGTCCAGAATTCCCTTCTGAAGGTCCCTGAGAAGCCAGGTTTCAAGCCTCCAGGAAATTGTATTTTCCTCAAAGTCTGGCTGGAGTTAAATCAAACTAAATTCAACTCTTTTTTTAGCAAAGTGGCTCTTCCAGATGCTCAGTGGAGTAGTCATTCTTAAACTTGTTACTAATAAGTAATGTTTGTTTGGAGTGTCTGGACCTCACCTGGGAATAATTGCCAAAGCATTGGGGAACTGCTCTTCCGGGGAGCCACAAATCCTCTCTTGGGTTCAGTGAAAACATGAGGAAGATGAGGCACTCCAGTGAAACATTTCAGGTCCGATATTTTTTTAGATATTTTTGTCTGATTCTCTTCCTGTGTTCACATTTGTGTTTGAATTCTGAATCTAGTATAGCACAATGTTATTCCTTATTTGAATTCCAGTTACATCATAGAATCATAGAATGGTTTGATTTGGAAAGAACTTTTATAGGCTCATCTAGCCGTGAGCAGGGACATCTTCAACTAGATCAGAGCCTCATCCAACCCAGAAGAATCAACTATGTCCATAAGCTAAGACAGCACTAGGGACACTGTCTGTCCCAGAAAATAAACTCCATAAGGTGAGATTCTTGTAAAATCTGAAAAAGATGTATATCATCCCATATGGTCCTCTTATACCTTGATACTTATAACCTAAATATTTACATGAGGATGCAGCTTCCAAGAACGTAACACAAGCTGTGTTCCTACAAAGACTTGCTCTATATCATGTTAAGAAGCACCCATCAGCTCTCAAAATAGCACAAAAAATTACATGTCACACAAAATAAAGTGACTTGTTCACAGGTACAGAGAAAATCAAGAGTAGAGCCAGGAAAATGTCAAGTTAGGAAAAAGAGAGGGATTCTTAACTTGTGCTGTCTTCACTCCTTGCCCTGAGCAGGTGAACAGGCTTTCAAATTTTTCTACCCACAAAGCTCTGCAAGGTCGAGTGAGGGAGATAACCCCTCAGTAAATTAGGAGTTTGTATCAATATCAAAGGAGATAAAAACTATTGTTTGTCCTATTTTGGTAGTCTGGGAAAAAGAATAGTCTTTCAGCACCAAAACCAGTAAGTATTGGTGGCAGTGTGCAAACATGCAGAGCTATGGGAATGCAAGGTTTTTATTCCTGAAATAGAGAAGGCAACTGTCTGCTTGAAAATAGGGGGGAAATTGAAGCACATGGATGTAATCTAATCTAATATAGAACTAATTTAAAAACAACACCACCAAAAAAACCCTCACCACCAAGAAAAAAGTTTGTTGTGGGTCATCAAATGAGTGCAGCAGCAAACATTCCCTTTCCTGTAGGCTCTCTGCTAAAGCACTCAAAGACACTGTAGGTGATTAATCATGGTCTTGTTTAAAAGAAGAATGAGGCTCAGCAGCACAGTCTTTGTGCATGTGGTGCTCAGTGAACCCAGCAGCAAAGGTGATATGGGTAGAAGAGTTAATACCATAATTTTCCAATTCCTTTTCACTGGCAGAATCCTAAGTGTATCCCAGAGCAGAAGGTATTTGGGCAGACCTACACTCTAAGATAAGCACACACATAAAGGTCAGGAATTAGGCTGCATAATTTTCTCAGCATTGAGATCTTGATTTCTTCTCACCACCTCTGCTTTATTTAATCTCAGCACCTCTGCTTTTATCTCCTTCACTATCAGCTCACTGCAGCAGTGAATTCAAAGATGAAAATGCCATTGCAACTTCAGTCATTAATTGTATATAATGATAAGTATAAAAATTTGGTAAAATTCTGTCAGTTGCAGTTGTGTCTTGTGATGTGAAAACTGCTCTGTATCAGATCCAAGTCTCTTGTGTGACACTGGCAGTGCTTTCACAACCTGAAGGGCTGCCACAGAATCACTCATCTACATTAAAAACCATACCCATCTAATAACCACTCCCATATGAAATCCATTCCCATCTTTGATATAAAGTTTGCTTTCTGTCTGATTTTTCATTAAGCAAAAAGCTTAACCGTGGCATGTTAGAAATACAGAATTCAGTTTAGTTCAGACCTTGTGCTTAAACTTAATTCACTTCAGAAGAACCTGCTTATTCTGGTTAAGTGCTCCAATTTGAAAAGAGAATCAATTCCTTCTGTCTGAGGCAAATGAGAAAATCTCATGCTCTGTCTGAGAAAAAAAGACTACGAACTTCCTCACACCTCAGATGAGATTGCACAAGCACGTATTACACACATCTGCTAACTTTGTAATATACTGTTGTAGAAAATTCAGAAATTAAAAAGGACTTTCTTATTTTTCAAAAGAATTTGGTATGTCTGTGCAGTGAACAAAACAAAAAAGAGCAGTATGGTTGCTCTTTATTTCATAATATAAAGAAGTTTGTGTTTAATTTAAAGCACTTGCTTGGAGTTAAATCCTCAGATAACCAACTTTTGAAGGGTGGGCCAGATCCATAGAGAAAGAGATCATTTACAGGCTGAAATTCTAGTCCATTACAGTCAGTAAGCACAAATATAAAATAATATCTATAAATATAGGTTTATTCATATTATTATATAAATTAAATATTAAATAAAATAATTTTCCAGGTCCATTCAATACTGCCTCTTTAAATTTTAAAGATCTGCTTCTCATGTCAGACTTTGCAAAGGAAGGAGCTAGGCTGGATCAGCAAGTTTGCTGTACAGGCATTCCGTAACTATATATGGATTTAGAAAGAAACTTAAGCCATATAAAGATTGAATAGTAATATTTCACAGCTAGGCATTAGCAAAAACTAACTGAGCTTCTTTCTATGAAATGATACAACCAGAAATTCAAGGCAGAATTGTTTTATTTGAGAGGAAACTGAATGTGAGCCAGGTGCCCCAGCTGCCCCTTGTCCAGGCACATGGGGCTTGTCCTGCTCCCAATATCTCAGCATTCCTAGCCCTCCCAAAAAGAGCCCTGCTTGGGAACAGTTTGGGAAGGCTTATTTTGCGAGTCAACTCTGCCCAGCACTGAGAACACATTTTAAAAGTAACCCTATGAAAAAGATCAGTTGCTTTCTGCAAATGCTGAGGACTGTTTAGACATATAATTAATGTGGTCTTGCACTTACGGAAACTTGGCCTTTCTGCCTGGGATGGTTTTGGCTAAGGGTGTGTTCTTGCTGCCTTTTGTTTTTAAGAAAGAAATGGGTTGTTATTTATTGCTGAGTGAAATGGCAAGCACTATTAATATCATAGTGCTGACACAGAAAGCCTTTTCCCAGTTTGCTGTTCTTTCTTTCTCTGGAAATTCCTGATGTCTTTCCGTAAACAGATGCAAACAGACTAAACATTTCCTGAAAAATAAGGCAGTGAGTACAAAGTAGCACTAGCAGGGTTATCTTGCTGATCAAAAGACGTATTTTATTGTATATCTGAATTGTCAAAGCACAAAAATTTCACCAAGATGAGAAGTTTTGAGTCAGGCTGTTTGTCTGAAGCCAATTTTAAGCTGTGCTGCATAAAGATAAAAGGTATTCAGGTGCAAACTGATGAAGTAAAAGGTTTCTTTGACTCCCATTTTCCCAGCTACACCACATAATGCCATTTTTTTGCCCTCAGACTTGCAGCTACAAACACTTTTTGTGAATATGAGTTGCTGTCATGCTGACCTGACCTCCCCTGCCTAGAGAGCCAAAGCTCTGCAGGAGATTCAGATGCCTTTTGATGGCCTGAACAAGATCAATGAACCCACGCACACCAAAATGCTAGAATTTGTTAAACTTAAGAAAAAAATAATAGTTTGGGGATTTATACATCTGAAAGCTCTCTGAGCCTTCTAATACCGGGCAGACTCACACTATCCTCAGCATACCAAACACTATATACCAAATCTCAGGGCAAAACTGAGTTTATGTCCCTGAAACAGCTGACCTTTGAAGCAAAAGTGCTTTGCAATCCCTGACTAGTGCAAGCTGCCACCCCCAAGTCAGAGACAGGCTGGGAAAACTGAACATGAGCATTCCTCAGTGCTATGAGAAGAATGATATGACCTCAGCCTGATACTTTTTGTTCATTTGTTTCATGCTGAATGTTTACTGAAGCTCTGTCCTATGTAGTTGATGCTTTAAACATCACGATGTAATTGTTGCCTAGAGGTCTTTTTTTCCCTGATATGAAAATTATGGCAAATAGTCTAGTCTTTACTCCTTCAGTTCATCCCTGCTTCCTATCCCAGCAGCACTGGAACTGTGAAACTGCCAGCATCTACCTAGAGTTGGTCAAATATAGGTATGACAGTAACTGCAAGAAACAAAGGAAAGGAAATGCTAGTGTTACCATAACCTTGTGTTTCTATAGGGAATTTTATTACGCAGCTAGATATCTACAGCTTTATTTCCTGGTGTCATGACCCACTTGATAGGGTGCATGCTGTTTGTTATAAATTCTTGTCAGGTTGAACAAATAGACCAGTCCATGTGTCAGGGAATTTTTTGCTTAACTGCAGAATTGTTTTAACTCTGGCAACTAGCCCACTACTTAATCTCAAAAGCCTTGGCTCACAAGCCCTTCATTTTTACAACACACTCCAACAAGATCCCAACTCCTGCACCAAACTTCTGTATGGAAAAATGGGTATAATATGTTAGCCACACTTTTCCACTACAAAGCAAGACCAGAGAAAAATAAATGCAGAAGAGAGAGAAAGAGAAGAAAGAAGATCACCAGGTCTTAGAGCCTGTGTTGGTCCTGCTGCATTGGTGGTTCAGATCTGGTGCAGTGAGACAAAGAGAAAGGGAGGAAAAAGAGAGGGGGACTGATCTACTTCCTTTTATAGTTAACCTGGTGTGTGCCTCTCATGCAAACTAGATTTTTCATGCCATTTGGTCCACACTAGCTATTTCAAGCCCTCCAGGAACTGAGTTGGGGTGAGGGGAGTTGATGCAGGTGCAATAAGCATAAGTCTCAAGGCAGAAAAGAAAGTTAGACAAGGACAGTGCTGCCCCTCCTCTGGGGGACCTCTTGTCCAATCACAACTTTCCAGTTGCAATTGTCAGTCAGAATGTTTGAGAAAAACATTCTTACCTGCTTATGCCTGGTCCTCCACATCTGGTCACATGAGCCTAAAGCTGTGGTACAGTAATTCAAAACATCGATTCGATGCAAGAAATGTGAGAAAGAATCATTTGAGGAAATATAATAGTTTGAACTAAAGTTTTAAACAAGATAATGTAAGTAGTAATTTCCTAAAAAAAAAAAACCACCCTGAAGCAAGTAAACAAAGCAAAATAATCAAACCCAAATGTACTGGAAAAAAACCAAGAAAGTCCCTTCCACACATCATGCCACCGATGCTACGGGGAGTGAGTCGTGCTGATCATGCAGCAAGCTTGAATTGGAAACCCCAACTGCCCAGGGATCTTGGAATTCATCACAAACTTGCCTGAAGATGAAAATTTTGGACTGTCGTCATCAGAGGAAGAAGAAAAGGTGACACGTGCTGAGGAGGCCCCAGCATATAATCAGCTACCAGAAAATGAAAAGTAATACACTCTCTTCACTGCTGGTTCCTGACATATTGTAGGAATATATAAAAAATAGAAAGCTTCTATATGGAGCCCTAAGTGGTGAGTGACAGAAGTTTTTGAGGGACAAGGTAGATCAAGTCAGGTTGCAGAGCTGAAAGCCATGCAGCTGGTTTTGGATATTGCTGAACAAGAGAAATGGCCAGCACTTTACCTCTGCACTGACCCATGGATGGTAGAAAACGCTCTGTGGGGTTGTCTCCCACAGGAAAGAGTCATCCAAAAACTTCTCAAATGTGAGTCCATCCCACGGGCAACAGTTCTCCACAAACTGCTGCAAAGTGGGTCATTCTTCCTTGGGGTGCAGTCCTTCAAGAAGAGCCTGCTCCAGTGCAGGTACCCCAAGGGGTCACAGGTCCTACCAGGAAACCTGCTCCACTGTGCTGTCCTCTCTCCACTGCTCTGCAGGTGCCTGCCAGGAGCCTGCTCCAGCACAGGTTCCCCACAGGTTCACAGCCCTCTCCTGGGCATCCACCTGCTCTGGCATGGGCTCCTCCATGGGCTGCAGGTGGATCTCTGCATCCCTGTGCCCTCCACAGGCTGCAGGGGCACAGCTGCTTCACCACGGTCTGCACCATGGGCTGCAGGGAAACGTCAGCTCTGGTGCCTGGAGCACCTCCTCCCCCTCCTTCTCCTCCATGTCTGCATAGTTGCTCCTGTCACATATTCTCTCTCCATTCTTCTCTGGCTGCAGTTATATCCGCAAAATAACTTTTTTTTTTTTTTTTTACTTCTTCTTAAATTTCTTATTACAGAGGTGTTACCACCATTTCTGATTGGCCCAGGTCGGTACAAAGGCACAAGAGTCGGTGGGGAAAAAAAGGTTGTGGTTAGAACATGAAACTGTAGTGAAATACAGACCTGGGTCAGCTACCTGCTGAGCTACAAGGCACTCGAGTTGTTGGCACTGTAAGCCTGGAACTATATACAATACATACACACACACAGACATACATATATTTATACACATACGTGTATGTAGGTATTTATATATAGATATATGTGCTATGAGGGTGGTGAAACATTGGCACAGGTTGCCCAGAGAGGTGAGAGATGTCCTGTAAACATTCAAAGTCAGGTTGGACAGGGCTCTAGGCAACCTGTTCTAGTTGAAGATGTCCCTGCTTACTGCATTGGGCTTGGACTAGATGACCTTTGAAGGTCAACCCAAATCATTCTACTGTTCTATGAGATATATATGTATATAAACAGAAGAGATTCTGCTATAGAGTGTTTCTAGCTGTGTGCTCGGCTAAGAATTAGTGCAAGGAATGGATCAGCAGCAAGCACTGTCTAAATATTTGCCCGTTCTCTGCTATTTTAGCATTCAAACAGCACAGGAATGTTGACCATAAAATGAGTTTAAGTAAATGGTTTAAATATTTCATAGCGATGTCATGGTAGGAAGCAAAGTCCTATTTTTGTTCTGGTTTAAACTTAATGGAAAAGGTAAAAAAATATTTCATCTTTATAGCTATTACTATGCCTCTAAGTGATGTGCTGCACAGAGCAAAGGTGTCTCTGCATGTGCTATACATCCAGGGTACATCTCCATGTAGCTGTGGTGCAGAAGTCACAGTTCTCCTGTGGTTATGAGAAATTATATTGCCATGATCCCTTTCCTAAATATGACCCATGAAAGTCAAAGCGTACACCTAAAAGAACCTGCTAAATAATGTTTGCAAAATTCAGTAGGGTAAAATATATCTACTGATCTATGCAAGCGTGGGAGTCTGAACTTGCATCCAAGTGTGCCTTGCGATCCAGCAAAGCTTTCAGGCAAGACTTGATACTTTCTTTTTCATGTCTGAGTGGTGCAAGTAGCAGCAACAGTGGATACAGGTTTTTTAGTAGATGAGGTTGCTGAAAGGCAATATTTTGATTATGTTAAATAGCTGCCAGCCTCAGAAGTCCAATAATTTGAACTGTTGATCTTTTACATGGATTTTTTTCCTGAAGAAAAATATTTAATTAACACTCTCCATTACATAAATTTTAAAAATACACTTTCCTGACACTTTCTCTTTGATCTTTACTAATTTGCAAGCCTATCTGTTCATACTTGTCTTTCTCACCTTCACAGTCATTGTGGGAAAACACTTTTTTCACTTCTTTCTGGCTTGTACTTGTTCCTATTTTGTTCTGATATGGTCAGATTCTAGTATTAAGCGTGTTTTAAATAGGCAAGAAAGAATTTCTACAAGTATTTTGTGGGTTACCCTTCAAGTGACTGGTATAGTTTTGGAAGTATACAACAATTAGTCAGAAAGGACAAAAGGGCTGAGATGCCTCAAAGGGACATGTGGTCAATCCATTTTCCAGACCTCCCCTCAGGAGATCATCCATGATGTTTGAAACTTGCTGGCTCACCTGGGTGACCCACTAGTGGGAATATCTGTACATAAAACATCTGTCTCCTGCCTTGTCTTGTGAGGACAGCATGTGCTTTGCCTTGTGAATGTAACTAGCCCTGTCGAGTTTGGTAGGACACGAACACAGTTAAATATAGACAGGAATGTTTCCTTCAGCCTTAACTTGTCTAAAAGCACAGATGGAAATGGACTCAAGTTACACTAGGGCAGGGTTAGATTGGATATAGAAAAAAAATTTTCACCAAAAGGTTTGTCAAGCACTGGAACAGGCTGCCCAGGGAAATGGTGGAGTCACCCACCATCCCTGGGGGCATTAAAACGCCATGTCAATGGCACTATGTTGCCTGTTGAGATTTTATCTGCCTCTCTCTTTTCTAAAGATGCAGATGTCTTGATGGTTTTCATTGCCTTGGCTCATGCACAGGTGATGAGTGCTGAAGAACTCCTGGTTTGGGTTTGTTACAGCGTCACAGAAATATGTGCTGGCTGCTCTCAAAAGTTCTGGTGGTTAAGGCTGCCTACTTTCAAATCCCCACCAGCTCTGGCATGTACCAGCTTTCTCCAAAGAGTGGTCTTCAAGATCCTGAGTTGTTCCTAATCAAATCATACCACTAATTCTTTGAAAATATTTGATAACCAACACCATTAGTAAATGCCAACACTTTTGCACACCTCATCAGAAACAAACATCTGCTGAAAATTTGTATCAGAAGGATTCTTTGCCATGATGATTTTTCTCATGCAACAACTTTGTCCCAGGGCTACCTATCAAATACCAATAAATAGCCAGTGGTCAGAGAGAACTCTTAGAAAGCACTATATAGGCTGTAATTTGATTAACAACTTCTTTTTTCTAAATCATCTGGAACTGAAACAATGAACAATCCAGGAATTACAACTCATATCTGGAAATGCCTAACACTGCTGGAAAGTTATGTTATAATAGAAAAGAAAAGAATGTTTCCTGTATTATTCATTGTGCTAATTCACAGATTACTTGCAGGGCCCCCACGAAAAAGAAAAGGAAAAGAGAACAGGCTACTGTTTGCAAGTAATTTGCAAGCAAGCCAAGTGCAAGCAAGCCAGTTACAATATAGAGCAAAATATTTCCAAGATCCATATTTGACAGTGCTCCATCAAAAGCATGAGCAATGCACCCATCGCTTTCAACAAGAGCCAGAGTGGTAGTTTAGAAAATGCAGTCCTTGGTATCTCTTTCTGAGAGTCTTAATTATTAAAGTAGTTCGTTTCTCCATTAATGCTAAAGCATTGTCAGACTCTTAATCCCTTTTTGTCACTGCAGCAGAAGCAATGGCAGCAAATGTCCAGATGCCATTCTCAGAGCCATGCTCACATTCTTGGCAGTGAATTAAGAGTAAAAAGGATCAGCTCCTGCTATTCCCTCTGGCCACTACTGATGCCACCTGCAGATTTATTGAAAATTTAGTTACACTGGGTGTTCCTTGGGAGAAGAGCAGGGAGGGAAGGTGAGGCAACCCCATAGTTGTAGACAGGTTCTCTTTGCTCTCAAGGTTGCTGGAAGCTGTTCACCCAGGAAAAGAGAAGGCTCTGGGACCTCAGAGCCCTTTCCACTGCCTAAAGGGGGCTACAAGAAAGATGGGGACCAACTTTTTAGCAATGTCTGCTGTAATAGGACAAGAGGCAATAGTTTTAAACTAAAAGAGAGTATGTTTAGGATAGTGTCTTGGTTTGAAAGACAGGTGTCTGCTAAGGAAGGCAGGAACCTCCCTTGGGATGGAAAATGCAACCCCCTTCCATCCGAATTATTACCATTTTGAAATTAAGGGGCTTTCAGGCAAAGATATGAGGGATAGGAATAACAGTTCTTTACTAATATATATATAAAACATGGAACAAGAGCACTAGGCGTCCCACCCAACCCCTTTAATCCAGGTCAAATCTCGTGGCATCTCTCCCTACACAAGAAAACCCCAGGTAAAAGAGGACAGCCAGCTGGACCTCTCCCCTGTGGCCAGGTCTTTTGTCTCTCTTAAGTACTCAACAGTTTGTTCCCTAGCAACATGTATGGGGAAAATTCTTTAAGAGAAAAAGAAAAAACAAACGGAGAATTTTTAAAACCCCGACAGATAGATATAAGGAATAATTTTTTTCAATCAGAGTGCTGAAAGACTGACACAAGCTACCCAGTGAGGTGGTGGATGCCCCATCCCTGGAAATATCCAAACTCAGTTTGGATGGAGCTCCATCTAGTTGAAGATGTCCCTGCTCATTGCAGGGAGGTTGGACTAAACGACCTTTAAAGGTCCCCTCCCACCCAAACTACCGTGTTAGACATCACACGCTGTAGACATTTAACCCACAGAGGTGTACTCCTGGCTCCTCTTGGGGAGAGGATGGGCTGTTCTGTCCTGCCTTCCAGATACTTCTTTGTTTTGAATATACTCTCTTAATTTTAATTTCAAACAGTTGTCACTGCATTGCTTTGGTTTTGCTGAACCTTCTTACGGTTCTGAATAGGAAATTGTTTAAATGCCTCCAAAGCTGCTGACTGTGAAACAGAAGTGTTTATCCTGTTACTAGAGGGAACCTGCTCTTCTGTGTGCTTCTGTGGGTTTGGGCACTGAGATCCTTTAGCATATTGACACTCAGGCATCACCTATCTAATCTTGTAGGAAACACTTCCAAATTCACCAAGGTACTACAGCACTGCTGCCTCAGACTTTCCAGCACCCAGAAAAGACACTGCCTAGGGAAAAAAGCTTGCACAAGTTGTCCAGCTTGCACAATCTTTGGGAGCATAAACTGCAGAGGGATTAAAAAACCTGAACTGATACGTGAGACCAAACACGGTGTTCAGAGGCTGTGAGTGACCCCTAATGGGGCTTTCTCATCCAAGGCAACCAAGCTGGAGGAGCTGTAATATTTCCTAAGGCTAAATTAGCCCCCAGACTTTAAAGCCAATCAAAGGTCTTTGCTTCTTGACCATGCATGTGGAAGCAGGCAGGTCGTGTTCCCGCAGCTCTGAGGAGCACCCCAAGCACGGTGGTTCAGAGTCAGGGCAAACAGCCACGCTGGGGCTCCAGGTCAAGCTGCAAAGGCAAATTTCACCAGTATCCATTGCATCCTCTGCAGAAGGATCTGCAGAGCTACAGGGAAATAACCTTGAATGCCAGTTCCTAAGCCATGCCATTCCAAATAAAAGTCATAAATTGTAGTAGGAGGTATAAATTCCATATTGACATTCTGCAGCAGCCTCAAGCTTGAGAGAATAACGCACTGTTCAGGCTGCTGAATGAGTGCTCTGTGTGCACTGAGTCATTAAAAACCTGTGAAACAGTCAACCACAACTGCACAAAAATAAATATACAGCTGACTGTAAGTAATTCCTTCACCTGCTTTTTCAAGTAGAATTTTATAAAAATGTTTGTTAAAGGGAATGCTGTTTGGGGTTTTCTTTGTTGTTTTTTTTTTTTTTTTAAACACAGAGATTTTGGTATGTTTGAATTGAAACCATATGCCTGCGTTTACACTGCTCAAATACAAAGTCTGCCTAGTTTTAAATTTAATATACTGTTAAAAACACCTAAATAAAAATCTGAGTGAATGTGTTATGATACAAAAAGGGCATTTTTCGACTCCTAAAAAATAGATCTGTGAATACAAGTGAATTTTACTATAGAAGCATGGGGGTGTTTATTCTTTTTACGCTACAATTGGAAAGGTGCAGCTGAGAGGAGATTAAACTAGTTAAATCCTATTAATTTTTTTGACATTTTCCATCTTAGCTTACTTTATCTGCACAGAGGATACTATTACATATATTTCAGTTTTGCCTGAGGCAGGAAGGCTAATCCTTTGTGGAGATATATTTAATAAAACTACATGCAGTTGGTTAGCCTCAACAGGTAAGTTCCCCCGTTAAATTCATGAGCAAAGACCTTAAAAGATTAGTGTGAGAAGAGAAAATTTGATGACTAACCAGTATAAATGTGTCAGACTCTAGCTTTTATTCAGGAATTCATGCCTGACCTTAATATATAAGATTATGTGTATAAATCAGAAAATACCCTCCTTTAAAAGGTGGTAAAACTGGAAATTCTTTACTATGTTTAAATTGTTGGGGAATCGACCTAAAGAACAGACCTGGTGAAATCCAGCTATCAGAAAATTTATGTTCTCAAGACCCTGCTTCAAATGAATACATTAGGTCACAGGTCCACAAATCCTGAGAAACTGTATAAATGGAGTAATCCCGTTGGAGATGACATCAGCATTTCCCCACCAGACTCTTTTAGATTTCTTCCAAGGCTTTTATTTAAATTCTTTGCTACCCCTGCCTGAGAAAGATATGTCAGATTATAGGCTTTCTCCATTTTGTGAGACAGTGAGAGAAGTGAAAACTTGGGGTTTTAAAAATCTTATTTTACTCCTAACAGGTTAGATGGAAGGAGAAAGCATTTTTATGAATAATAGGTGAATCATGTTTATGTAACAATTGCAAAGTATGTGTTTCTACATCAGCCTTTTCATGCTTACAAAGAACATTAAAAATAACACAGAAAGGATTGAAAATCAAATCAACATGTTAAAAGCATGATATGCTGTCTCAGTTACAAATCACTTCTCCATGTGCTGGCCAGCAATGATGTTTCTTTAAGTGTTTTCATTTCCACTGAGGAAGTGTTATTATTTCCACTTCAGGAACCTTGCTGAAGAGATGCTAGCAATATTCCTTTTGGGGTTCAAGATTTTTCATCAACAGACAGAAACTGCACTAATAAAATATCAGTACATATTTATCCTGCTTCGACTCTCTTTTAACCTTTTCCCTTCTTAGGAAGCATCCAGACGCTTCACTTTGCTTTATGAAAATAAACTGAGCATAACCTCAGTTTTCTGTTTTAAGGAAATTTCCATAAAGTAAACCAGTACCCACTACAGAGACGGACTGTGGTAAAATCTTTTTCTGTATTTTTTTGCCAAGGTCAAGCTCATTTTTGTGTTGGCTAAAGCTGAAGTAGGTTCAATATTCATTGCAAACTCTTCTGAGACATCCAGCCTGACAGACCTTTTCCATTAGTCGTATTCACATTCAGCCTCATGCCCGATCTTTCTATAGCTACTTGTGTTTTTTTAATTTGGTTTTCTGTACTGCTTATCCAAGTGCTTATGCCAGTGCTAACAGACTCAGAGGATTCTGTGCCCAGACACAGATGTGGCCTTAGCCTGAAGTTTGTGAAGGAGAAAAGGGTTATCAGAATCAGTTAGCTTAAACAAGCTAACAATAAATTTATTTTCTCTACAAACTTGGTTTTGAGATATCTCTTGGTCAGCTGTTTCAATTCTGAATTAAATATGCCTTTCTCAGAAATTCAAAATTTCGGTGAAACCCCAGATATGCTTCTGGCCCTGGGACATTCAGTATGGTTTGTGCTTCAGCATACTGATTCTGAATTTCTGCTGTATTGCAAAGTTATACTGAATGAATACTAAATGCCTTATTAAAGCTTCATTTCCCAAACCTTTTTTTTTTTCAGTCTACAGAATTTCTGGTATGTTCTTATGGCAATTTTCCTACAAAAACCCCTGGCATTACTCTTTCATGGACTTTCATGCCCCCCTCACTTGATGCCATTTGAGCATTTGGCTCTGCACCCTACAATTAGAAATTACATAGACATACTTGTTAGTCTCATGTTTAAACAAGGTTTCTTTATGTAAAGCCACAGTATAGCTCATAGCAGGAAAACAGAAGCCAGTAGTCAGAAAACATTTATACTCTAAAGCCTGTGGGGCCTTTAGGATTGTATAACATATGTCTATTCTCCAAATTAATGGCCATTTACATCTCAATGATTCTGATGCTGCAAAGTTTGCCATGATCTACAACAGAAATAGCAACTACATGTGAGCAAAAAACCCAAGATGAAGCATAGTTTGCAGAGGAAGATGTATACAACTGTCACCTGAAATCCAGAGCTAAGGTGTTCATTTGCCATCAGTTTATAGGCCATTTCTGGGCTGGAGGCTGATTTTGGTGCTGTTGCATAAGAGGTTATTACAGAGTAAATTCTACAGTTCTTTATATTCCTTTAAACTAATGTTGTTCAGTGGAAAAACAACGGCTTTACCACAGCAGTGTAAATCATGCCAAGTATTTGTAAGACAACAGTACCAGTATCCTGCTTTATTTTTGCCTCTTGTATTTTTTCCTCATTTATACAGAAGGAACTTTTAAATGCTTAAGCAGGCATGGCGGATAAAATACTGAAATCAACGGGTCTTTTGATAATGCCAGGATTTAAATGAAGGCTTTCATGGGAGCATGCCACAAGGAAGATCTGTTTCTTGGATGCATCCCAAAAAAGCTATGCCCACTGAGTCACTAAGACTGCAGTTCCCAAACTGCAGACTCCCTTCAAAAGCAGACATTCCAAGTGTGTTACTTGGGGCGAGACTATTTGGATATAAAATTTAAATTAAACCTGGATAATGCATGTTCGATTGAAAACAGCAGTGGCAGAGAGCGAGCGGCTGCAGCAGGGAACAGCATTCACCTCTTCATCTCTAAATGTACAGAGACAAAATATTTACTAAGGCTAGTTGTTTTTTACCCTCTGTGGCACTGGTGAAAGCATAACCATGCTGACAAAGCTACAGCTGGTACTTCCATGAGGAGACCTCAAAAGTAGAGTCCACTACAACCCAAGTGCCAGCCAAATCAGTGGTCAGTAATGCCAGCCTGGGTGGAAATGGATGGAGACAATGTACTATGACTGGCAAAGAACTGGGATCCAAGCAAAACATTAGGTGAAACAAGAGCATCCTGGGAATAGAACTGTTTCAAGGAGCCCCTGTTGGCTAACGCAGACCAAGGACAAATACCAAACAGCCTCAGCTGAATAAGCTTTAAACATTTTATAGAAAGCTAAAGCACAGTACCTTAGCCTAATTTAACCTATTTATATGAGTCTTTGTGAACTTAATTACAAATTTAAAATGTTTCCAAATGAGTGGAGTTCTTCTGTTACAATAGCTGCTCTGGCCTGGCTTCTCAACAGAAAGTTGCCTGTACAGAGAAGCTGCCTGGACACTGCAAATATTGCTCATCTTGATGTGTCTGTGTTTGTGATCTCAAATAACTCCAGAACTTGCAGAGACTACTTTATATCAATTCAGTAAGTGAAGGCTTCACTTATTACTCTTGCTGTCTCTGGTTAGTTTTTTGTTGCTTGTCTGACTGGTTGGTTTATTTTTTGCTTTTGTTTCTTGGTGTTAGTCTTACGACCTTCTGTGCTTATGCAAAGTGCTTCAGTGGGCTCTGAAGTCAATACCCGGGCACGCTGATATCACGGGTTATCATGAAGTATTAAAGCACTCAGTAGCTATGTGTCTCACATGAAAGGGCCTGGCTATGTAGTTAAGCCCATCACTGAGCTCCCAGGAACCTACCAGACAGATGGGAATAGGTGCCTCCCTGAATCCTCTCAACAAACAGCAAAGAAGGGAGCAGCTTGTGGACCTCAGTGCACCTGAACTTGACACAAGCAGCTGGTCTCTACAGCAGGTATTTGCTTCACGTGTGCCCAGAGACAGAATAGCTTGTGATTACAGGACATAGCTGTGAGGGAAGGGGCTCAAGACTGCGTTTGAATTATAGGTGTCCAAAGTGCTGGCAGCATAAGAAATGGTAGAGCCAAAGGCCCTCAAGCCCTATGAGGTATTAATCTACGATGCCCAGCATAATAATGAAAAAAAGCAGAGTTACATCTTAAGTGTCTGGCCTATTTTCCCAACAAAGTCAACTGTCAGCACCATAGTTATTTGCAACATGCAGAAAATGTCAAGATAATAGTTAAAGTATTTACTTAATTTATAGAGGCACTATAAATATTGTTGCATGCAAATCTCCCACAGACAGCAGCAGGAGTTTTAACTCTGGATGACTGCAGGATTTGGTATAATCTTTGTTAGATAGTGATTTTTTCCATGAAAGGGGAAAGGTGACATGAAATGAGTTGGTAACTTTACAGACCCTTTCTTTTTGTGATCTCACCTTGATTTAACAACTCAAAAATCGTAAAGACAGATTTCTAAAAGTTGCATGCGTGGTTCAACCGTGCCGCCATTCTGCTGCTAGATTCACCCAAAATATTGTTTCATTAAAAGAAGTGCTTCTTACAAAGTCATCCCCACAGGATGCACTGTAATGGGGTTTTCCTCGAACACATCTGACATTCTGTTTAAGACCAAATTTTGTGTTTCATTTTCCCATCTTACCCTATCCAGGTTTATTGTTTTACTCTTTATATTTGATCCTGAATCTTTTTCCCTTCCTAGTTTTTGATCAGTGACAAACTAGTGGCCTGAGCAACCCTGAGGAGTCCCTCTGTCCCAAGCCCTGTGCTTGAGCTGCTGTACAGACCAGGCAGTCATTTCTAACGGGAGGAAGAGCAGACCCGAGCAACGTCAAGTCCAGGGGGTGTATTTTATGAAGAGGAGAAGGGTGTGCGCGCATCGCTCCCTCCCCGTGTGACACCCGCGGGGGCGGCGCTGGCGGGGCCCGTGGCGGTGCCCGGGGCGGGGGCGGCCCTGCCCGGC
>VZRO01003968.1:631961-673098 GCA_013397915.1 Daphoenositta chrysoptera | reverse complement strand
GCAGCGCGGGCGGACCCATGCGGCTCGGGCGGCCCTAGGCTGCGCGCCGGCCGCAGCATGCCGGGCCCTCTGCGCCTGCTCTGGCTGCTCTGGCTCTGCAGCCCCTGCCGCGGGTACTTCGAGGGGCCGCTGTACCCCGAGATGTCCAACGGGAGCCTGCACCACTACTTCGTNGGTGCGGGAAGGCATCGGCAGGAGCATCTCCTACGACCTGGACGGGGAGGAGAGCTACGGCGCCTACCTGCGCCGCGAGTCCGCCCAGATCAGCGACGCCTACTCCAGCTCGGACCGCTCGCTGAGCGAGCTGGAGGGCAAATTCCGCCAGGGGCAGGAGCAGGGCGGCCGGGAGGAGTCGCGGCTGGGCGACAGCTTCCTGGGGCTGCTGCTGCACGCCCGCGCCCTGCTCCGCGAGACCCGCCACGTCTCCAGCGGGCTGCGCGACAAGTACGACCTGCTGGCCCTCACCGTCCGCAGCCACGGCGCCCGCCTCAGCCGCCTCAAGAATGATTATCTCCGCGCCTGAGAGACCCACCGGCTTCCGAGAGACCCCAGCCCCCCGAAGGCACAGCCCTGGCGTCTCCTGGAAGGGGCACCTCCTCGGACAAACCCTGGAAGCGTTCCGACCTCCGAGATCATCAAGTCCAACCTTTGACTGAATACCATCGCGCCCGCTAAACCATATTGAAAAGTGCTGCATTTACTCGTTTTTGAACACTTCCAGGGATAGCAACTCAACCAAAATACATTGTTCTTCATGGGAAAACCTTATTTATTTTATTTTACTTTCTAAACAAATAGCAAAATTCTATAAAGCAGGAGGTTCGAGGTATGTTTAAGTTAATATCCTATATTAAGAAGTCTACCCTCTGTTACATCATTCATCTTTGGTTGCAAAGTGAAGTAAGCTGTCTCATCTCTGATTCCGTGTTGTTTGTTTTGTTTTTTTTTATATCACCTATTTTTCTGTGGCTCACCTGCCATAAGTGTAGTTGAAGTGAGGTGCTGGCCAGCTCCTTCCAGACTCCTGTGTAGCAAATGCTTAAATTGCTTTTGTTGTTAATCCTTCAGGATGAAACCTTTGGCCCTCTATTAACTTTCTTTTTAATGATATGTATTATATGCTCGTTAAACGTTGTTCCACTACATAAAGCTGTGATTTTCATTTGTGTTTGGAAAGATGGGAACTATTCTGGCAGGATTTGTACTTCCGGGCTTGCTTATCTGTGACTTTAAGCTATCATAACCCTAAGAAGCAGCCAAAAAGGCTTATGTCAGATCCTGAGAATGCTGGTGGAGATTTTTATAGCAAAAAGAATGAGCCCTAGTGGTGATTAGAGTTTTGGATCCCAGATTTGAGAGCATGTTTCTAAAGCAGACGAAAAGCTTTTGTCTGTGCAAGCACAGTGACTTTTCTTGTTGGCGACTTTGGACTTTTGCTAGCTAAGTTATTAATAAAATTATTGTAATCCCAGACAATAGCAAAAGTGCCTGGTGGGAAGGAGGGTGGGGATTATTTGGGTTTTTAGACTCATTGCTATTTAACTGACAATTTGGGGTAATGCGGCTATTAGGTTACAGATACTGCAGGCAGAATAGCTGTTTGGAAGAAAAAAAGTTTATAGGTTGTTGTAATAAATATTTGAAAACAATGTTAAAATACTTTTTTGTTATTAAGTTTCCGAGACATTTGTAATTTTAAAACACTCTGTTGAACTATGTCTTTTCAGAAAAAAATTGCAAGTTTGTAGCCCCTGCCAAGTGAAATAACTTGCTTCTTAGTAAAAACAAAAATTTACAGACTCATGAGGTAAGCAAGTTTTGTTAAAAGCAGCAATACAGAAGGGCTTGTAGGACAGACTTTTTTTGAGTTTGTAAGCCTTTTAAAGCACTTAGCAACCTCATGTAACTGGAGGAGAAACTGATGTACTTTTGAGGTCTGTTCTTGTTAACTCCACTCCTATTTAGTTATGTTTCAGTCTGCAAACGATCCAGTGGGTAAGTTACTCAGCAGTGCAGTGGGTCGACGTAAGTCAGCTGGGACCAGAGTGCTTAAGGCACCAGGAAAGTCTCCTGAAGGTAGGTGCTTACAGAAACAAACAGCTCATTTCGCTGAAGGCAGTGAAGCATAGCCTACTAGCAAGATACTTTAGATGTCATTTTGCCTTTTTAGGTCCTCAGTATCTTTAAAGATTTGCTGAAAAACAAAAAAAAGAAACATTTTATTGGTTGACTCTGGTGGAACCACACAGTGTTATTATCCTGTTCTCAAGTTAGAAAGTATATGACAAGTTCTAGCTCTCAAAAGTTAATTTATTTATGATACTTTCCTTGCCACTATGGATGGATAGCACAACAAAAGAGTGAGCTGAGTCACTGAGTCTTGTCTGCTCACTACCTCAACAAAACATAATAGCATTTCTGGACTGGACCAAGCTCCAGAAGTGTCTGAGACAAAGATGTCATGCAATTCCATTTGTGCCCAGAGGCTTCTTAAAGCAAGTTTTAGCCTCTGTTTACCCACTTTGAGACATTGGCTATAACATGAATTGTAAACATCAGTAAATAAACTAAAATGGCATGACCATGCTATTTTTTTAGGTCTATGAGAGCAATATTCAAATCCTAATAGAAAAATAGTAGTAGTAGTTGTACTAGTAGTGTAAAACACAGCTGCTTGAATATGCTTTAAGCAGCTTGACTATTCTGTTTGCAGTAGCAAACTTCTGGTCAAGCTGAAACTATTCCGGTTTCATACCAAATGAGTAAATGTTTGCAGAATGCTTACTTTTCAAAGCAGGAGATGTGTGGGTATTTACAGTATAACTCATTCCACTGAATGCCTTGTAAATTGTCATCTGATGAAACAAGACTGTGGTACTTTATAATCCACACTAATGTTTCATATGATAAATATGAATTCCTGACACTTTTTTATGTTTCAGTAAAATATAAACATTTTTATATTTGAAATATGGCAGAATTCTGATTTTGTTTCAGTAGCATTGATTTTGGAAGGCTTTAAATGTTCCTTTCAAAAAGAAAATGAAGATATCTGAGTCTGGTCTATGTACAAGTTCACACATTTAATAAAAATGGTCAATCTTATGTGGATTTGATGAAGCCTATACAGAAATATTTTAGGACATTTAAATATACTAGAATTTGATTTACTTAATTTCAGCTGGTCTAAACAAATGTATCTGTTAATACATAATTTTTGAGTCAGAGCTGATACATTAAATGGTTTTGATAGAGCTGCCTGGAAGAACTGAGTGCTTATTGATATTCAGCAGTTTAAAGTTTTAAATTCAATTTTTTCTTTAAAAACTATGAAAACTATATTGCAATACTCTTTGCAATCTTATAAATGTCCCGCATTTGTTTTTTATCTGATGAAACTTATTTGTTTGGAAGGTATGAAGATCCCCTGGATCTGGATCTTCATACAGCCTATTTCAAATTTGTAAAGGCCCTCTTATCATTGAAAATTTTGTGATTATTTTTAAGCAGAGCTTTAAAAGGATGACTTTAACATCAATCATCCCCATTATGTCCTCCTGTTGTGTTAAAATATTGCATTGGTATTAGACTCTCTTTTTCTTTTCTTTTTCAGAATACAGAAGTTTGAGCTAAAACTGACCTGACAGTGGGGTTTTTTTGTAGTTCTCTGATGATTTTCAAAACATGTATTATTTCTGAATTTATTAAAGAGTTGTGGTACTGAAGAGCAGAAGACTATTTTCTGGAAAAAAAAATGCTGCAGCTGGAACAATCGTAGAGAGCTTACTTAATATTTACATTTTCCATCAAGAGGAACAGGTTGCCCAGAAAAGGTGTGGATGCTCCATCCTTGAAAGTGTTCAAGGCCAGGCTAGATGGAGCTCTGAACAACCTGGGATAGTGGAAGATGTCTCCACCCATGGCAGGTGGATTGGAATGAGATGATCTTTAAGGTCCCTTCCAACTCAAAGCATTCTGTGATTAGAGTCAAAGCAGGGCACTAAGGGACTCACCTCCACTTCTCTCCAGGTAGCTCCCTTCTGAAGGCAGTGCTTTGGTGTGGACATTCTCACATCCACTGATACACACAGAGCAGAAGAAGCTCAGAGCATGCACAAAACCATTCACAAAAGCTTGAGAAAGAAAAGTGTCCTTGCCTTGTGCCAAGTTAATGTCTAGGAATTCAGAGGGGAGTGTGCAAACTGGACTTCAAAGCTGCAATTTCCAGTTTCACAGGTTGATTTACCCAAGACCATCCTCACAAAGAGAGGTCAAGTGATGCTTTCAAAAACTTGGTGAGCCTTTAAAAAACCCTATGTGTGCCAAACTGTGGTGTATGAATTGTCTGAAGCTGAATTTTTGCTCCTATAGGTTGTCATTTATTCAGATGGAGTTTGGCAAGGTGTGAACCTCAGAAGCAAAAAATATACCTGGCTTAGTCACTAGAAACAACCTTGTGAGAGACAGAGCTCTGGTTACAATCTTTTCTAGGAAATGTGTATTTTGTGGAGAAATTCTATTGGATGTGTCTATTACTGTTGATGTGGTCGTTTATTTAGATGGTCTTCATGTTGCTTTACCAGTTTCTTGCTCATGCTTCTTGAATACCAATTTTGTGATTATTAAAGAAGCTTTCAGCTAACACTGAAGTGTTGTTGAGTGAAGTGCATTTCACATCCACTATTCCTGAAGTAATCCTGTGGATTCAAAGTCTGCCATTTTTCTGTCTTTTAAAATGTATTTTTACTTGCAGTTCATTGGGGAACTTGTTTTTTATTACCTAAATTTTTTTTGGTGAGCCATTAGCAAAAAATTGTTCAATTTGTGGGTCTGTATTTCATTCCTATAATATGTGAAACTGGCAAAAAAACCTGACTGTGCTACATGCTTTTTTAAAAAGCTGTTATTAGAACATATGTTCATAAAAAGACTAAAACTGCTTATTTTATTTCCTTCATTGAGTTGTCATCCTGCCTACAAGATCAATTTACAACTGGAAAAGGCAGAATTTAATGACTAATTCTGTAACAAGGAAAACATACGGTCTCCATAACCATTACATTTTTAATGATGTGGCTTGGACAGAGTCATTCATGTCTGTGTAGAGTCATTCCTCCTTGAAAACTACTTTACCTTGGGGAGGTACTGCTGGCAGTCTCCAGCATGCCATTAACATTCTTTCATAAGAAAAGACAATGCCAAGAGTATCATATTTTCTGATGAAAACCTTCCTTAGACCGTGTACACCCATTGTAAGTGCTTAGAAACTGTCTGTATAGTAGTCATTGTTCATGTCTGAACTTTCTTTGGTGGGAGGAAAGCCATTAGAGAAGGTTGGTTTAGGGATTCATTATCCAGTGAAGTGGATAATGTGAATATTGTGAAGTGCACGATGGCCAAAAAAGCTATGTACTTGCATCATACTTTCCATACGTTTTCCACTCTGCAAATTTTTCCCTGTGACAGGAGTTACCAACATAGAGTAGTTTTAGTGTTATAACAGAGATTTACTATTATTAATACTAATAGTTTGGTATTATATGTTTTGTATATAGTGTAAATACTATTATTTACACTAATAATTTGGACACACTCCAAACTGAGAGATGGATTTTTCTGTCTACTTGTTATCTCTTCTCAAAAATAATGTGAATATGATTTTTAGTTTCGTTTTAGGTTTAGTCCACGACAATTAATAGTGGACTTTTAGTTTTAGGTTCTCAACTGAATTTACCTAAGACCTTGTTATGCTTTTTCTGGGGTAATGACAAAGAATTCCTTCCTTTACACTTTCTGTGTGGACAGCTTCTTGGTTAATGAAGAGCAGTCAATTTTTCTTAATAGCAGGCTTTGTCCTTTTTTAATTAATATGATTTTGTTTCTTATTTAATGTCATTCATCTGAGATTTGTATTAAAGTAATGCACTTTTTACTCTTGATTCCAACAGAGGCACAACAAAATGCAAGCTAATTCATAACTGATCAGCATATAAATTAAGATGCTATTAGATTTGTGACTTTAAATAACATCTCACATACTCTCTAATTTCAGAAGAGTAACCCTAGGAAAAAAAAAGACTGAATGAACAAGAGGTATACCTCACCCAGTTTTTTTTTTCCTAATATGATTGCAGAGGAATTAATCTGACCATATACATCAGGAATTAACTGAAGTTCATGGTGTGCTCATTTACCCTAGAATCTAATTTGCAGCCAGGTCCAGTTTTCATTTCTAACACTCATATTTCTTTGGCAGTTAAGTTTTTCAAAAAGCCAGGCATCCCCTTGTGCTACTCATATATTGATTTATAGCTCCTATCCTAATCACTTTTCCATTGTATCTGATTCCACAACCATATGCAGGCTGCAAGGTATTTATTTACTTGCACATCTCACTGGCTTTAATAGTAACTCTCCTACATTTCTAAGCTACGTTTCAGTCTGCCCCACTGCACAGACATCTCAGGCCTGCTCTGAGGTGCTGCTTTTATCTCTTTTATCTGCATGTGTGCAGAGCTCCAGCTCGCAGAACCAGGAAAACATCCTTATTGCTGGTTATGTCGGACTCCACTGGGAATACTGGTCTAGGTCGTAGCCTTTTACTGTCACGTCAGGGTAGCAAGCAGAGTTTGCTTCCTAAGAGGTTTGCTCTTTGCATGTTACCCTGTGACTTTAAATTTTGCAATGCCCTTTACCTACCAATTGCTGCCAAACTGGTATTTATGTGGCAGTACTACTGTGAAGATTAGTAGTCATATGGAGACCTGTGGCATAACCCCCACGGTACATCTCCATATGAATGATCATGACAAAGTAAAGCCCAAAGACAATCAGTGAACTGATCTTGCACTACAGGATTAAACAAAATGATGTTGTGACAGTAAAAAGGCACATAAATATCCTGCAGATTGAGATTTTCATTATATATTCTGATATGCCTCTTTTTAAATTCTTTTTTTTTACAGAAACATAGCAAATACAAGCACAGCATTAATGATTTAGATTCTGCTGTTATGTCATCTTAAAGGCAGTTTGGTTTTATTTCCACTTGGATAGGATACTTTTCCACTTGTATATTATGTAGCACTCCTTGTAAAAATAGAGACCCAGCCTTGCAAAGACCTTGGAGTGCTCCTGTTACCGAATGAGACTTCTTACACCCTTATGCTTATAATACTTCAACATGTTCCCCTTTTAACTGAAGAAAAAGAAGTCTCTATTCTTGGTATATGTACAACTTTTCTTCCTAAGATCCAAATTAAATTACTTTTGGCTCTTTTTTCCCAGCCCGACCAGGATTTATATGTATGCTTATACACGTAGCTTATGTCAATAACAGATTTCACTCATTAAAAGCCTATAATTGTATTATTTAGACACTTGAAATAAATTGATTCATTTTTTCTCCATTTAATAAAAACAAAACACATTGTAAATACATACAATATAAAATATTTTCTTTCACCCAGTATGCATTTAATATGTACTTTTTCTAAAAGAAAAGAATAGCAAAAATAATTGAGAAACCTAGTGTTAAGGTACTATGTTGCACAGTCAACATCATAACAGTCAGGAAGGTGAAATGTGGATTCTCAAGTAATAATCCACATTCAGCATAGGCAAAATGTTCATCCTGGTCTTTTCTAGGAGTTACTACTTGCAGACTAGTGATTGAGACAAGGAGTAAGGTATGTACTCCATACAAAATATCTGCAGGTAAATAATTCTCTTTATTATCCTTGGATAAAGATAATAAAGAATTACAAAACCTCTGGAATAAATAAATAAAGCCATTTGTGAACAGTATTGATGAAAGGATTATGAATTATCTGCCAGACATCCAGACTATCAAACCTTGAAAATAATTTAGAATTTTCAAACTCCTGTTTTCAAATTATGTATTTAAATGGGGAGGTGGGAGGTATATATTAGTTCTTACAAAGAATTAATAAAAAAACCATAAGACAGCCGTGACAACCAAAAATGTATGTATTCCACAGAGAAAACACAAATAGAAGCAAGGCAATAATGTGAAAGAAAGCTGAAAAATGGATTTTGGACCTAATTTGGAAGCAATTAATTCCTACCAGTCTTTCCCTTAAAAGAAAGTAATACATCCAACTCCATACATTACTAGCACTGCCTTGGCATGTGAGGGTTGTTTTTTATTGAAGATGTTAAATTATAATTACCAACACAAATACTTCATTTCCTTTTAGACACAGACTCAGTCTTTTTAACTGCCAAAATGTTTCTAAAGATTCACTGAATATTTTCACTTTTGCATGTACTTGTTCCCATTCAACTAGACAACTTTCCCTCTCCATGAATGCTTTACTGTCTTTGGAAAATGCTGATTAGGCAACATTTATGTTAAGGTTTTCCCTTTATTGGTTACACTGAAGCACCAGGACTTTCCTGCACGCTTTGCAGACCACAACACAGCCACTGGGAGTCTCACGGAGCAGGTGCCTCTTGCACAGCTGGGAAAAGCTTTCCATCCGGAGACAAATAAAGGTCTTCCTTTTCCATTTTCCTCTTCTTTCGTGGCAGTCATGCCACCAGTTCATGCATACTGAAGAAGGTGGGGATTGCAGTGCAATAAAAGCTAGAAGCTTGAAGACCAACATGGGCCACTCCAGCTGAAAACTGGTAGGTGCAATGTTCTGCCATTGCCTTCAACTCTACAAGTCATATTTCTCTCTGTTGGAACCTCCCTCCCTTCAACCACAAGAAACACACTGATCAAATAAATGCAGCATTTATATATTTGCCAGCCAGAGGACATCAGGCACAAAACAATGAGGGTATATTAATGGTGTTGTAAAATTTGTTCCCAAGAAGCTCATTTGTCTTTGTATGAGCTTACTGCGCAGAAGACTTGTTTGGCAGTAAAGTCACCTCATAGGGTCATAGAATCATTTAGGCTGGAAAAGACCTCTACCATCATCGAGTCAACTGTTAACCCAGCACTGCCCAATCCACCACTAAGCTGTGTCCCTAATCCAGCTGTATATGACTTTTAAATATCTCCAGGGCTGGTGATTCCACTGCTTCTCTAAGCAGCCTGTGCCAATGCTTGACCACACTTATAGTGAAAAAATTTTTCCTAATATCCAATCTAAACTTCTCCTGGCACAATCTGAGGCCATTTTCTCTTGTTCTATTGCTTATTACATGTGAGATAAGACTGACCCCCAGCCAATTGCAATCTCTTTTCAGGTGGTTGTAGAGAGTGATACAGTCCCTCCAAAGTCTCCTTTTCTCCAGGCTGAGTCCCTTCAGCTCCCTCAGCTGGTTGTCATCAGACTCGTGCTCCAGATCCTTCACCAGCTCCATTCCCTTCTCTGGACATGCTTGGGCACCTCAATATCTTATTGTGAGGAGCCCCAAACTGAACACAGGATTTGAGTGTGTGTGGCCTCACCAGTGCTTAGTTTGGGGGATTGATCACTGCCCTGGTCCTGCTGGTCTGATACAAATCTGCCCCATTAACTTGGAGGGTGCAGAAAAAAGTGGCTCCATCTCAAGAAGCAGTGCCACAGCAAAGGCTCTGTTTGACCATAGTCCTATTCAATCTTGTTCATAAAAGGCCATCTCTATTTGGTTATGTTTACTGTAGGTTACATCTGGTATTTAAAACACCAGGTTATTTTTTTCTTTCCAAACACCACCACCACCACTTCCTCTCCATCCCAGGAGCCTGAAGCGGTTGGGAAAGCTTTGTTACACACAGGGGAGAACTAACCACAGGAAATGAGTTTTTCCACCCTTCATGCCCAAATCCAGACCCAATGCCTTCTAAAATCCATCTCTAACTGCAGAGTCAGTGTGGTGACAGCAGGGATAACAAAACCCTGCTCTCTGGTGTGTTCCTCAGGAGATAAATATTGCATAAACGATCCCACTTAACTCAAAAGGGGGCCAAATTCCCAGGGGAGCGCCACGCAGGTGCCGGGACGTCTCCCCTGGTCCCACCCGTGAGGGAGGGGGCCGAGCATGCTCCGCTGGAAGCATCTCGCTACCTGCCCAAATTATCTCCCTCCTCATTGTCCTGGGTTGCAGTGTATTCTATCACCATCTACATGAGCTGTTAAATCAGGTGGGTGGTGTTCCTTGCCTCCTCCCTCCGGAATATCTTCTGTTAATGGGTTTCACCACGTGACTCACAGATAACCCTTCTGGACAATATTCTGTTAATGGCCCATCAAGGCATTGCCACATGACTGACAAAATTACATCATCCCATTGTGAGATGCTCCGCCGAGAGGGAGGAGCCAAGCATTCCATCCTGGATATAAACTGAGATTTCAAACACCACAGGCAGCCTTTTCCACTGGATTCCCAGAGGATGAGAGCTACACAGCCACCACTGGACCTTCTGAGACCAGACCCCTCTATAGGATCACTGCTTCCAACAGGACTTCATTCAGACTGCTACCAACACCCCGACCAACAGGGTGTCAGGTTCTATTCTGACTCTGCCAGTGGTTTTTTCCTACTATTGCATTTATTTTACTCGGGTTTTTTCCCCTCTTCCTATTAAAATTGTATTTCTGACTTGCAGCCTCTCACTGGTTTGTTTTCAAACCTTGACACTCGTGTACTCTCATTAGGCTCAGTATGGAGATGGAAGGCTGGAGCGGGACTGCAGTCAGGTTGCAGCCTGGCTCCTGAGCAGGGAGCCTTCAGGCAGGGTCTCCACTGGGACACACAGTGCTGTGCAGCCGTGGAGGAATGTGGGTGCACAGAGTTTTCTGCCTTTACGGTACACATTTGCTGCTTTGCTTGTGAGGTAACAGCATCAGACAAGTGTTTTCCTGCAGACACTGGCACGCTGGAGTACAAGCTGATGTAATCTAGCCTTGCAACCAGAGGCACTACACGTGCTATATTTAGGCAAGGGGTGATTTCAGCCAGAAAATAAACATTCTAACACAATTTGAAGCTTTAGAAAGCTTTATTCTTTATTCTCAGCGTGCAGAACACACTCAGAGGATATCTACCAGAATCAGGTGTGTCATGAAACTTTACAACAAGGTATTTATTCTGTCATGATCATACATATTCATTAAAATGTACTTCCTAGCTAATACACCAACATCACTTTTCCTAGAACTAATTTGCATGCATCTGCCTCTTACTGGGAGTCCTTTTGTGGTCCTACAGGGTCATCTAAAGGGGTCTTTGGTGGTAGTACTCACTGAGTGCCCCCAGTGTTGCAGATGACCTTGCCTTGAACTTGTCTTCGGGCATGCACTGTTGCTTCTTGTTAGATGGCTTTGCCACAAAAGCCACTGTGTTCCTCATTAGCTGCTTATCTACTGGTTCCAGCTACGTTGAGCATCCTGTGTGTCTACTTTTCTATTCTTCTATTTTGATAGTTAGTCTTTAAGCTCTATTTAGCAGTTTCAAGGGTAATTGAAAATTTCTATTATCTCTCAAGCTGTCAAGTACCCCCTTTTCTTGAGACTATGTCACTTTTAGGCAAATCTCAATGCTTCATTTTCCAGCACAAAATGTTACAACTGTAACACTGAATCGTCATACAAGCAAGTACACACACTACAATGATTACAATGACTTCCACAAAAGCATTTTGTAGCAGTCTCCAATTTGGCAGCCATGAAGCCAATCCCACCAAGAAGAATTTTCCTCTTTGTGCCACTCTTCTACTGCTCTTTCTATTGAGGTGATTCCTGACTGTTAGACTTCAAACCCATCATTGATGTAAGTGCAGCACTCCTGTCCTATAATAATACATGTTCCTCCTTGGCTAGCAAGCAGAGAATCTAAGGCCATGCAGTTCTGTAGAGCCACCATTCATATTTGTTAATACTTGAATAGTATCATTTGTCACTTCTAATAATCTATTTAGCTTGTTTATATGAAGTCCCAGGACAAGGCAGTGCACATGGAGCATAGTGTGAACCATAATCTTTCACTTTCTGAAATCAAAGGGGTATATTGCAGATCATGCTGCTTTCCCTGGGTGGAAAATGTTCTCTTGGCCCTAACCCTTATTGCAGATTTTGACAAAGTACCCAGAGGGTAGGCATTAAATACTGCTTGAAAACAGGAACTAAACCATTGTTTAAGAAGCCCTTTATAGGCGTTGTCTCTGCATACCCTGTAGGTCGCATTCCCAGTACCAAACATCTGATTTGCTATTTTCCACTATTGTGCTACTGATGGAGTCAGGGCTTCTATATCTAATTCTTTTGTGTCTTCGCTACCATTAGGCCAGGGACAGTGAGAGAGACTAGAAGTTGTCTCTTGCATGGTGCAGCTGAGAAAGAGAGTACTATGTGCCTGACAATCACCTGGCACACAGGTCCCACCTAGGAAGCTTGAGCACTGTAGTACAAGTAGTGACAAATCCTTGGTTGTTGTAAAATGCTTTACTGAAGTAGACCAGTGAATACATGCTGGGTGGCCTCTGTGCAGAACAACCCACTTAGGCAAATTACCGCTCCACTCATGCAAATCAGAAAAAATCTTCTTGAAAGGAGAAGCTTCTGCTCTGGTGCTGTGTGTATGGGACAAAAACTAGACTTACAGATCTATTCAATTTGTGTATCTAAGTAGAAAAACATCCAGAAGGCATTTACTAGCAAATATTTTTAGTCACTCTGCACTGGGTTTTCATTTTAACAGTGACAGTGTTATGATATGAATATGATATGAATAACTCTAGGAAAATAACAAACATCCTTGTTACTGTTACAGGATTTCTCTTGGCAGGTCAGCGACCCAAAGAATTGCTTTACAGTGAAGACAGAAACAGAAGTCTAATGCAAACACCATAGTGTTCTTAAATAATAAATGCTTAACTTTACCACAAGGGAAATCTTTTTGCTATAATAATTTTCACACTTCCTCTTGCATAACCAGCAAACTGAGTAATACCAAAGCTTGAGTGCCCAATTCTCTCCTACCTAACAGTGGTGGTGTGCAGTTACAAGTTCATTGACTTCAGTAAGCAGACATAAATGAAAGAGCTGAATATGTTTGGGGCAGTGAACCAAGTAGATTCCCATATTTAGAAAGCCACATATGATTTTTATTAGTATTGCAAAGTGTTCAGTGGAATAATTTCCTGTCCTGAAGATACTGAATGCTCCTGTTGCAGCCTGTGAAGGAGATCCTCCCCTCCCTCTGTGAGATGCAGTGGCTCTTTCAGATTCTGGATCTTAGGACTGAAAATATTTCAAGACAGTACTTTATGACTAACAATAGGTTTGTATGATGACACCAAAAACTACAGCCTTGTGGAACAGGGGCATCACTGACAGCAGTGTAGGCTTTTTCTGTGTCACCAGTAAAGTCTAGGGCCGGCACCATTTGTGACTCTCCCAGCAGTTTAGTGTTTAGTGAATTGTACATAGCAATTGTACATAGCAAAGGGTTTCAGTACATAAAAGCATCAGTGAATCATAAAATTAATTCCATGAAAAGTAGTCCTGCTGAAGTTTAAGTAATGTGAACATCCAGGTTGGAGCTAGTCACTGAGGCTCTCTTTGTACTCAGTGGAGAGGAAAAGAGTTTGGTTTGTCTCCTCCTAAAGTAGGTTTCTGAAAAGGCTGGCTGAATTGTGATCCAAATATGCCTTTTATATAGGAGTGTTGGGGCTGGTCTGTCTCATGTTTGGGCATAAGTCATGATGCTACATGTCTGAAGTTAGGTGAGTTGAACACAGCTGTAAAAGCCTCTCATATCCAAGCAAAGGTGAAAATTTCCACTGGCTTACAGCCCTTCCCATTGTAACTTAAATTACACGTATCTCACCTCACCTCAGTAGCTCCCACATTTTATTTTTAATCTAGAAATTGTGCCTGCAAGGATTGATTGCATCTGTTTCTTTTAGGTTAACCTTTTATTCCAAAGCATTTACAAAACCTGCTGTCACGGAATTAGAAGCCATTGTGCTTGTGTTGCATTTCACTGTGGGGAAATATGAGGAGTTCTTTTAAAACAGATAGTCTAAGATGAAGTTATTATTAACCACCATGCTAAAGTTAGAGAAGAGCCTTTGCTTAGGTTAACACTAAGGATGTGAATAATACTAAAAGTATTTGGCAATCCACTTACATAAGATGAGAAATTCGTGTACAAAACCAGTATGCGGACTACTAGATAGATGAGTGTAATGAATGTATGAAATACATTATGGAGAAACTTTGAAATTAAATGCTTAGTTGGGTTTAATATGTATATCCAGACCTTTGGATTTCTCCTGCTTCCCCCATTTAGTAAGCTGGAGAAGCAGGAGAAGTTTCCTGGTGGCCTTAAACTTCTAAAGCAAATTCTGGTTCTCGTGGTCTTGTCTTAAGCAGATATCTACAGGAGTACTTACTATATTTAGTACACAGAGAAAAGCATCCCTGTCCCCAAAGGAACTAGGTGGTTGGTTCTGGGAAGAGAGCTTTATTCTAGAATTCCTTATACATTGAAAGATAATTGGAATAATTTGATCCGACCATTTCTGTTGCTCATGTGCTTAAATTCATGTGGATGTGAGTACCATGCTTTGTTCTGGACAATTCAGCATTGTCCAGGTGTCAGGCAGTGTGATGCATTACCATCAAGTAAACTGCTAACCTTGAACAGAGAACTATCCTGAAACAGATGTACAGACGTAGCAAAAGTTTATGACATGTTGAAATGGTCTTTCTTTTTTTTTTTAACCCTAAAACATAACACAGCTTTGCAGTCATACATAATAAAACTTCGTCCAAGAAATCTCAGAAGGACACTGCAGCCAGTCTTGCAGTATAAATATTTTTACAGTTCAAAGGAAAATTGCAGTATGGTAGAAATACATACATATATATTGACATATTTATATTTATGTACACATTTATATAAAAGAAAATATATTCAATCTGGATATAAACCCAGTTTTGGATGAAAGAGGTTTTAAATCTGTATGTACAAAACTAGCTGTACTGTGTTGCAGGTGAAGGTTAGTAATTTCTGGGTTCCAGTGGGACTACTATCCACAAACACAAGAAAGAAAAAAGCCGTATTCTGCTCAATCAAATGAAATAAAAACAAATGGAGACCCAAGGGTCCTGTGTAACCTAGTTCTAAACTGTGGCAAAGGAAAATATTAAAAAACCATCTGATAACTCCAGCAGGCCTTTGTGAGTCAAAATACTGAAGCCCAGGACATTTTTTGTGCACAAAGACAACTGGCGAGACTTTGGTCCTGGTAGTATCAATATTTTGCCCTGTGAGTTTAAGAACAAAAAGAAAAGATACTTAATAAATATGCAATATTTGAAGTTGATAAAGTCTATTAAAATAAATTTTTAATGACTTATTGATTCAGGGAGCCTCCCCTGAATTTTTCTGAATAAGAAAAACATTAGACCAGAACTTTTCTAATTTTAGGATCTGGATACATCTTCTTTCTGCAGCATGGCATGCAGCTGGCTTTAAATAAGAGTATTTCTATAGAAAACAGTTTGGCTGTGAAAGGAGAAAGGAACTCTTAACAGAACTCTGTTGCTGTTGCTAAAGTCATGTTTAGAAAGCTTTTTCTTGCAGGGAGGTGGATTCTGTGTTTGCTATTCCATAGTATCCACAGCAGGGATTATGGTGTATGTACTTTAAAGCTTTAGATTTTGAACATGGTTGGTAGTAGCTCCTACTTTTGGTTTGTGAAATTCATTTCAAGGTGTCTTTTTGTGAGAGACTGAAATGTTATGGCTAGGGGCTTAAACATTTTTATTAAGGACTTCTTGCCCTTTATGGCAAAACTGTATCAAGAAGCTGCGACCACCAAAGCCCACCCCTTCCTGAATGTGCCTCCTGACTGGAACTTTGGACTGTGAGTTAAGCTGTCTACGGGAACATGAGATAAGATGAAGGTAACACTGTTATCCAATTATCTCAGATCTAGGGAGAAGAAAACAAGGCTGAGGGAGAAGAACGTTTCCACATGAGAGTTAGACCCAGCAGCTGTCCTGGAAATCAGCTCTGGCTGGGCTCAGGGTGGGGGAGGTCATAGCCCACAGGCTCATTTGCTGAAGCCAGGTTTGCACACGCTCCCCACCCAACCAAAGGGGGACGAGGAGGAGAGTTTTGGGTGTGTGGCATAACCTCTGGTCAGAGGCAGTAGAAACAAAAGACAACCAAGATGATGGATCAAATTGAATGGGTTTTTGACTAGATGTGTCTGAGTACACCATCTGTAAGCAACATATAACGAATATTCCTGAAGTCTGGGTAGTTGGAAGGGAGGGGGGAATCATTGCAACGCTGTCCTTTTGCTGCACTGACTTCTTCAGCAATAAGCCGCTCTTCGTGGTGTTTTAGGACCTCCATTCTGGACGCGCGGCGGCGTGAGGAATCAGCCCTCGCCCAGATTTGAGGGTAGTTACCCTCCGCCGTCCCGTCCAGCTACTCGGAAGCTCCAAGCGCCACGGGGATCGGCCGAACCGGCAGAGCCTCTGACTGAGCAGTAGCCGCGACAGCCAGGGAAGTGGATTCCCAGCCTGAAGGGTGGCGGTTGCGCGCCGAGAAGAAGCGTAGGCACGAGGGAGGCAACGGACCCGGTGTGGCTCGCAGAGATGTTTATTCCGTGGAGTCAGGGACCAGATCCCAAGAGCAAGAGAGAGCTCTGGGCGCTGCACGGGTCTTTTAAGGGGGGGAGGAACAAGGGGTGGATATATCTGAGGGCCAATGGGAACACAACATGTAACAGTCAATCACAAGGGAGTGGGCGGAGTGGGTACAGCAACCTAATGGGAAACCGAACTGGGGAGATCTCTCGAGAACTGGGAAGGTTGGGAGAACATGGAAAACGGAGTGGGAGACCAAACCACTTAACAAGGTAGGGGAAACGGACTAAACCATATAAAGTACATAAAAAATAAAGATTAAACCGTATAAAATAAATAAAATATAAAAACTGGTCCGCGCACCGCAACACTCCATGACGGTGTTCTCCCTCGGACACTTTCAGTACAGACCCCAAAAGCTGGAGGGCGGTGTCCAACACCTTGCCGAGGCCCGGCGCCCCGGGTGCGTTACCTGCTGCCGGGAAGAAGGGCGGGAGCCCGAGCCCTGGGAGCGCTCAGCGCCGCCGCTGTGCCCTGCCGGGGCTCCACACCGCCCCGCAGCTCACCATGGGCCCGGGAATGCGAAAGGTGGAAGCTCTGGAGGAGGGCGGTGAGAGCAGGCACCCCCGCGTGTGGCTGCGGGACAGCCGCCCGTGTCCCCTGTGCCGCCCGCCCTCGGCCGGGGCGCGCACGCTGCTGCTCCGGGCCCTGGGTCTGCACTTCGCCGCCCGGCAGGTTGTTCTGGCAGACAGAAAAAAGGTGTTTGACTCAAACCGTCGTTCGCCTTCTCGTGAAACTCGTCTCACAATGCTCACTGATCTAAATTCGAGGAGACTCCAAGTTATACGCTAATCATAGTTTGTTTGTTTGCGGATCGTAGCAGGTGTTCGCAAAGCTTTCAGGAAAAATCACAGTTTGGGGAACTCGGATCTTTCCACCTTCATATGGAACCTTGCTTTATAGATGCTATGCAGAGACTGCATAAACCCAGGCTTCAGCTTTTATAATATAATAATGCTTTTAGAAATTCTACCATGTGCTTCTTCATCACTAGTTGTTGAAAATTTCATGTACACATTGTACATATTCTTGTGCACATTTCTTGTACATTTAATTACACTTACACTTTTCCCTCTCTTTATTCTTTAAGTAAATGGCTTGAAAACATGAAAAACAAATGCCAAAAGGATGATGACCTTAATCCATAACGAAAATATCAGCTCATTAGCAAATTTTTAATGTAAAATAAACTTCATCTTAGAGTGAACACTCAAACCAAAGTTGAACCCAATAATTAGAATTGGCCTAATGTCTGTACCCCTGTCTAGCTATCTACATTCACATTTCTTCCTGAAAAAGGGAAGGTTATCAAGCAAGAGAGTACAGGAGCTGCCCTCTTTATGAATTTCAATCTTTCCTGATATATAAAAACCTAATATATTACTTAGATTTTTAATGTTTTATTAAAAGCAGTGCATAGCTCCTTTGGCAAACTAATTTCTTTCATTTTACACTTAAGAGATGTTTTAAACATACTGAATATGCAACAGTCATCCCTGGGGCAGCCTTGCTGGAGGGGGGTTTGCTGACCCATGTGGGAGTGTAAGGGTCTCCTTACACAGCCACAGGGTAAGGGTCTCTGGTGAGGAATTCTGGGCTCCCGAGTTGATTGTAGACAAAATTAATGCAATGTAAATTCATTATTTGGTTAGACAAATTAGGAATTGTCTGCTTGCACTTATATTCAGAAATTGATGAAAGCATAGCACTAATACTAAAATGATACTAGTGTTTTACCATCAGGTGAATGAATAGAATCATGTGAATTGGGAATTGATACCTACTCACCTGCCTTAAAAATTCAGCTAAAGGTCTGTGCTGGACTGAGATCTTTCAGTTCACAACAAGCAAAGCCATATGCTTTCTTTCCATGTTTTTTTCAGGAATTGAAAAACTGGACACTTTTTAATTTTTTTTTTTTTTTGATAGAGGGAAGACTTTTCAAAAGTAGGAGACGGATTTCTCTCCTAGCACAAGGTCCTTGTCTGTCTTGTTCTTTTTCTTTTCTCACAAGCTGTTGGTGTTTTGCAAGGTATTTTCACCCTTCTGAGTTAGGGTGAAGTGCTCTCCCCAGTGATATGTGCCAGTTTTTACAATTCCCTTCTTTCTGCTCAGGGCAGCTCCAACAGAGGAAACAGTCCACACAAACCAGCAAATTAGGTCATGGGTTGAAATAAAAATGAGTCTTTGTAAAACGTGTCAGAATTTCAATGGTGTTCAGGTTGGGTGTTCATTACTTTTTTGCTATCCTGCCTCAGGGAAATCTTAACTCTGATATTATTGATCTAAGTGTCACAATTTCTGCAGTTTCTAAGGGGTTTTGTTGTTGTTCTAGGTGATGTTTTTTAAATTTTTTTTTTTTAACTCACCTTTTCCTTTGTGTTGAAAGATCTCCATTACACGGCCTGACGAACACACAAGTGTATATGAAGCTGAATGGTTGAAAAAACAATGCTTCTCTGAAAAAGCCAGAGCTGTGATGCGAGCAGATTTATTTTTACCAGGTAGGAATTAATCCATGTCTGCCACGCTTGTGTCAATGCAAGGGGTTTGAGAGTGACAGTCGTGGCTGGATGTGCCTGTGTGAGGATCAGATCCACCCAGCTGAAGCAGGGGCAGTGACCCTTGGTGCCCAGTGCCAGCCTGTGCATGCACCACAGGGACCCGTGGTTATCTTCTCCCTCTTCTACCTTCTATACCTGGGTATAGTACAACGAGAGTACAGCAAGAGAAGCACAAGTGTTTGGGCTGCATTTACTTTCCTAAAAGCCTTTTTTTTCCAGAAAGTGTTGGAAGGTCTCACAAATGAGCCATGGACATGCAGTGGTCTGTGACTATGCAAGTGTGTGAGTGCTGTTTAAACTATTTAAATTTTTCTAAAAAGAAAGATAATTTGGAATTGCAAGGGAATCACAATTGAAATATTTTTTTCACTTTTCATGGCCTTCTTGTTAATAAGTAACTGTTGCATAGCAGTGTGTAGTGCTGAAGTTGAGGTTGTGTTTGCTTTGCTTCCCGTGCATATTTTAGTGGTAGACTGTCTTTGATCACAAAGTATTTTCTGCAACTGTCTTTGTAACATTTACCCTGTACAAATCATTAACCCTTTTGAGTGAATAATTATAAACCCCCTAGGTTTGGCATGATGCACATCATCATTCCTTTGACAGCCTTTAGACTGAGCATGAAAGTGTGAAAGCTTGCAAGATGCCTGTGATTGCTCTTGACAGTGTTCCTGGTAGATCTGCTGTTGCAGAAAGCTCTGCATCTGTATTCAGTGTTAAGACAGTATCTGTTAAAATAGGACATTACTGGTTTAAAACTTTAATGATGAGTAACATTTCCATTCATTTCAGTGGATGCTATAACAGACTCTTCATAGATCAGAATGGAACTTCTTTCCCCTGGTAAAATAAAAGTTTTTATCTACTTTAATTTTGCAAAAAAATAAACTGTTGTGTTTACTATTGTGAAGAGTTTAGCATGCTTCCAGAGTGAATATGGTGAAGATACAAACCTCATTCAGGGAAACTAGACTTGATTTTTCAGGTAGTAAGAACTTTTATTTGTAAAAATGAGTATGTTGTAAAAGCTAGCAGGAAGTTTTGTAGCCTTCGAAGGGATCAAAGTAAATTAAACATTGCTTTAATTAATACACAGACAAAATAATCTAGATCTCTGGTTGTGTTCATTGGCAAAGGTATTTATGACTGAGATTTCAATATTTCAGATGTAATGCTACTTTTTTCACCTCTTATGAAGTCTTAACTGGCTGTGATTTGCCTTCATATGCATGCATTTGCACAGTACTTACTCTTGGCCTCTAAATACCATGCATGTTTTGGAAGCCAGTTCTCTCCTCTGCCACTGCTCTTCTCCATTGGAGCCATCCAGGTAAAAATACACACCAAAGATCTGTTTCATTCCTTGGGCAATGCTTCTTCAAATTCTGTTTCACGTGGTAGGTCTGAAGAAATTATGTATATCAACATTACACCAATTAACTGGCTTTTTTTTTAGTGGTGTAATTCAGCTCTTCCACATAGTCTCAGCTCTTCCTCATATTCTCAGACACTTCCTTGCAAAAAAAGGCTGCAGCCTGTGAGCTCACTTGCTGGCTGTTGAAGATCTGTTTCTCATTGTGTATTGTGGTCAGTTTAGAACACACTTCCTTGAGGTCAGTGGAGCTGCACACTGCAAATTACATGCCCTTAAGTAGCTAATCATATCCCAGCAGTATATTGTTACAGACAATGATACAGAATGCCAGCCCTGCATGCTGGTTCAACAAAAAGAAATGCAAGCTCACCAGATTGCTGTAGTTAAAGGTTAACCTTCACTGCTGACATTATCACAGCTATGGCTGGTTTTTTTTTTTTGCTTTTGCTTTTACTGTTGCTTTTTAATAAATTTTTTTCCATCATCGTTTCTGATTCAAAAAATCTAGATGTCAGGCGTTGTGTCAAACCCAAAAAGAAGAGTAGGTCAGATTTTCAGTGCATGATGAAATTACTTTAAATAGCTCTATGGCAGTATGTCAAGATTTCCCTTTTAAAACATTGCCAGATCCTATGCATGCAATATGCAAAATCAAAATCTGCTATTTGTGTATATCAAGGCTCATTTCAGCCCAGCTTACAAAATGCTCCCAAAAGAACAGCAAAAGAGTCATATTCTATTTCTACAGCTGTGGTGTCTCAAAGATACTCTCCTTCTTTCTGTTTACTTGAGTTTTGCCCAGCAGATGTCACAGGAATGATTTATCATGTCTGTAATTCAGATGCTGTGTATAGTAGAGGATGCTTGTGAGAGACACTAAGTAAGCCAGTATCCAGTATCTAACTTCCTTGTGTTTGGTGAGGTTAATTTTCCAGCATCCTGGCATACCAACAACAGGATGGGGATGGGGTCTGTCTTTCAAGGGTATGCTGAACTGTCTTTCAAGGGTATTATTGGCAGTTCACACAAAATACTTAAAGCTATTTTAATTTCGTAACTTCTAATAGAGAAAAGGGAAAACATTTGTATTTTATTTTTTCACCATCTCTCAAGTGAGTGAAAAGATGTATATTAAGTTAAACACAGTGGGGCACTGAGTAGCTGAGCATGGAGTGGTCTCAAAAAGGAATTTAATGAGGTGATGTTATCTTTCCTCAAGGTTTGCACTTTTTTCATTTTGTGAACATGTTACAAAATTCAACAGCTTGTCAATCATACTGCAGCTTCTTTGAAACACAGCTAGAGTATAAAAGATGCTCTTTGTGGATATCTTATATCTGGGCATGTGTGTTGTGATTCTTGGACTATCTCTAACTAGCCTTAGCCAAATGAAAGAGGAAAACTAGTGGTTGAAAAATTTTGTAACTATGTGGTGTCTGAGTTCAATTCTTTTTTTATGACCACGTTGTATTTTGTGCTTCCTACCTGTATGTAGAAAGATGTCGGTGATTGAAAACACGGACCCAGTCCGGCAGGGAAACCGAATGATTTATTTAAAGAAAGAAGCTGGTTTTATAGGCTTTTCCAAGGCACATTATTTCCTTATGGGGCAACTTCACTGCACGACCCATCACACACTGCCACATCAGCAGCACACATTATAAATGTCTTTCTATAGGGTGACAAGCCTCTCTGTGCTGCCATGTCCTCCTTTGTGCTGCCATGTGTCTCTGCAGGCACATCCCACAGCCCTCAGCTCAACTACATCCCATCTCTTCCCATAGAAAGAGGTAAAAAAGAAGCCCCAAACCTGGCCTTCACATTTGTTTGAAGTACACTATGCCCCTCAGTCACCAGGTAAAATTACCCAATTCTTAGCCTTCTCAGTTCTGAAAGCTCCTTGGAATTTGTAATAGTTTTTATTGGTCCTGTCCATTGAAGAGATGTTGGAATAAATAGAGATATAGGGCGTTTTATAAGCCATGCCACCTGCGTAATTTCTCGAATGTTTATGTGGTCTCATTTCTAGTGTGTAATCTCTGTGATTGATGACTGGGCAAGTTATCTGAATATTAGCTGAAATACCAAGTAAGGTAGTTGTGATTTAAACAAAACAATTATTCTAGATAAAATCTTTTCATGCTTTATAGTACACTCTTCTAAGAATAGCAGCCTCAGACCTAATATATAAAAGCAATGAAAAACAAGTATGTCTTTACTGAAAGAATAAAAGCTCTGATTCACTATTTAAGAGAATGCTTGACTTAAACCAGTTATGTTTCAAGTTTTGCAAAAAACTAGAATCAGTGCTAACTTTATGCAAAACAAAAAAGTAAGAAATAGCAACTTTGTCATTTTTACCCATTACTGTGCACCATCTTTGGTTTGAACATGTGTGTATGTTTGTTTATGCATACAAGCCAGTAAACTTAAAAACTTACGAGATATTGCACGTGGAAATAAGGGAGAAGAAAACAAGAAGGCAGGCAGTGTTACATTTGGGGAGTATCTGAAATACGTCTTTAATACAGGAGGAAATGTAATTACCCCACATCTATTTCTGTGTGTTACAGTATGGAGAGAGACAAAAGGCCCATTTATCTGTCCAGCCTTAGGTATCTGCTACCAGCACAGCTTTTCAGATCAGGTGAGCAGATCACACCTCATTTCCTCATTCTGCAAGTTGACGTGTTCCATTATTCATAACCCACAAAAAGCCTGAAACGTGTAAGACCCAAAGCAGCTATGAAAGAGCCTGGCCAGTTGTAACCACCAGGATATTTTGCTTCTGTGCTTAGCTGAGCTGCAGCAGTTGGCAGCTCTGAGATGGCACCACAGCCAGCCCAGCTGGAGTCAGAGGAGGGTAGGGGGTTCTGAAGGCTTCCATGCTCTCTGTTCAATGACAAAATGATTTTTTACTGTGAATTACCACTGAGTTAATGTTTTGGGAAGTGGCAAGTGGTGTGTGGGGTGAAAGCAGGGCAGAAGTCCGTGAGGTAATTGGCACAGCTCTGTAGAGCCTGGGTGTGGGGTGGCTTGTGGCTCTTTGGTCTGGGCCATCCCTCCCCTCAGCACCTTTTGCTCCAGACAACCTTCATGAAGTAAAAAAGACCCACTGCTTCCCTGGAGCAAGTTGCCCAGAGAATGTGTGGATGCCCAGTCCGTGGAAGTGTTCAAGGGCAGGCTGGATGGGGCTTGGAGCAACCTCGTCCTCTGGAAGGTGTCCCTGACCATGGCCAGGACATTGGAATCAGCTGATCTTCGAGGTTCCTTCCAAGCCAAACCATTCTGTGATTCTATATTCTGTGATAAGCACTAGAGGAGAAAACAATTTCCAATGGTGCTTTCTAGCAAGGCAGCTTAATAACAGTTATATCTTGACCTAAGATTCATTTGTACTGGAAACCTGTAGTAGTTTCAGGTTACATTTACTAAGGGGGCTTACAGGGGCAATTTGTAACAGTAAAATCACTACCAACTCCACTAGGAGTTTTCTTTCAGCTGCATGGGCAGCCATTTTACTTGCCTTTAAAACCTGTACTATTTTAAAATCCCTATGAATGAACAAATAAAGAAAAGACCAAGATGGATTCAGTGGTCCAGGTACACCATACAGTATTTTTGGAGATTCTCTGGAATTCTATCAACCGCAGAAGAAAATCACTGTTACTTGTAACAAATGTGACTCACAACTGTAGCTTCCAGTGTCCTCTGCCAGTAGCACAGAAAAATTAAATGAAAGTTAACTGCATTAACCACTGTCAGGCTCCAGAAAGTGTCCTGGTGAGAAGCTGTGCTTTGGGTTCCATGATTAATATCCTGCCTTTTTCCTTTCTACATTACTGTTCCCTTGAGTTCTTGGCTGAACACATGAGAGCCATTAAAACTTAGGTGAGATCGGTTTCGGTGTTGTTTAGCAAAACTGGTCCCGGCAACATTAATTTGAGGGAAAAAAATGGGGGTTGAATGGGGAGGGGTGGAACGACCTTTTATTATTTTACCTAAGAGATCTTGGCCTATGATATTGAGCTCAAAAGGAAGATTCATGGGGTTTAGTTGTTATTATGTGGTTTTGCCTGCACTAATGAATGCCTACAGCACTGCCTTTCAGTGAAGGATATTCATTTGATTTTGGCATATGTTTCTGAAAATCTTAAAATACATGTAATGAGAAATTTTAAATAGATGGTTAGCAAACTGGTGCTTCCTACTAGCTTCTCCACAGAGACAAATTACTCTATCAGAGTTCTTTTCCTAAATCTCCTGTATGCTACTGGTAAGATATGAACATTATACTTTTCACTGGTCTAGGGGTTTGATTCCTTTTAGTCTTTGTTGGAGCTTTTGGCAGATACTGCCACAGAAAACTTCAGGCCAAACAGTTAAGGTTTACCAAGGTTACAAGTAAGTGAAACACACCTAGTGAGAGTTGCAAGGGAGCCCCAGTGGTAGAGTTCCTCCAGCTCTGCTCTGGGACCATGGAACCACAGAATGGTTTGGGTTGGAAGGGGACCTTGAAGATCCTTTTGTTCCAGCCCCCTGCCATGGATGGGGACACTTCCAACTAGACCAGGTTGCTCAAAGCCCCATCCAGCCTGGCCTTGAACCCCTCCACACCTTCCCTGGGCAACCTGCTTCAGTGCCTCACTACCCACAGTTAAGGCACCCCAAAGCCTTTTTTTTCAGACTGAACAACCCCAATTTTCTCAGCTTTTCCTCATATGAGAGGTGCTCTGTCCCTCTGATCAACTTGGTGGCCTCCTCTGGACTCACTGCATCTTACAATCGAGTGAGAGCTTTAGAAAAGCCCTGCCTTAGGCTCAGATTTTTGGCAGCAGCTCAGCTTAGGTGATCCCATTGCTCTGACTTGCAAGTTCTTAAGAATGGCCGATTAGGTCTATTAAAAAAATTTCTGTGGTTGTGCAGTTTCACAGAATGTCCCTTGTTTTTTGTCTGTTATGAAAGGACAAACAAGTGTTTACCTTGTACCAATTCACAGAAAACAGAATATGCTATCTTAATCATATTTCTTTCTCTGTTCACCTCCTGAGCTGAACAGATGAGTCCTAAAATGTCACAACCTAACTATAGCATTTAGACACCTAACTTCTGTGAGACAATGAGAACAGTATTCAAAGCATATAAAGGACCCTCACGTCTTCTCATATGGTAATATTTTCAATACTTTGTGAATTAAATTTAAAAATTATGGGACATATAGGAGACTTTTACTGAATTGACATCATACTGTATAAATTGCATATCCATGTGTATATAGATTGCCATATGCAAATTAATATCTCATTATTTTTACATTGCTCTTTTAAGACAAAATTCAGGTCAGATTCACTGATCACTAACCATATTTCACACTATAGAAACATCTCCTTTTCCCCTATTAAAAAATGAGTTATTTATTAAATATACAGAAGATTAACAGGCAAAATACCTTAAACAGAGTTATCTACTATGCAGTATAAAACAAAAGAACTACTAGTAGATTACATAAAACAATGCACAACATACAGGTACCTGTATTATAGCTAGCAAAGAAATGGTATAGATTAGGAGTCAGTGTAATTTACCACTGAATTGTCGATAGTGTACATAGAGTCCTTTCACTCAACCCTCGAGAGAGTAACCACAAAGGCAGGCATCCCAAATTCTGGGGACAAGACCCCACAGGTTTCCAGGGAATGTGCAGAAAACTGCTTTGTGAAAGTATGGTGTAGCTTTTATAGGTTTTTTTTATAAAGTGGGGTGTCTGCCAGTCAGAAATTCCAGCTTATCATTCCACATCTGCTTCCACAGCAAGATGTTTATTGTCAACAGGGAATGGTGATCCCATGGTGCGGAAATAATTCATTAACTTGAAACAAGCTGTCCTGATGGAGTTATTTCACCAATTAGCAAACTTAAGTGAGAGGTGAGATGATCTGAGTTACTGCACCAGCTAATGAGCAACAGATAAGCTCTAAAGGGGAGGGGGAATGCCCTACTACACTCCAGCTGCCCAATGCCCTTCATGCCTTGGAGACCCCAGAGCTGGCTGCAGTACCCCAGGTGGGGTCTCAGCAGAGCAGAGGGGCAGAAAATGAATGGGCATGAACAGCATTTCATGGACACAGGCAAGGGAAACTGAAACCACCGGCCTCAAGTTTTGAGAAGCTTCTGGACAGAGCTCTGCATGGTCCCAAGCCATGAGTTTGTCCTCAAGTAACCCCCACAGGCTAATTGGTTGAGTTCAGGTAGCACCAGCATGGTCCCAAGTGATGAGTCTGAACTCAAGTAACCCTGTGGCTTGGCCTATGAGGGAGGTCTCAGGGTGCTCCATGGTTTTTCACCCTTGACAAGAAACTTTCAAAGCAGTGGTATTTTCAGATTTTTCCTCTTGTGGCTCACCAGTACAGGCAGAAAAATGAATACACACATTTCTCATGCACTGTTAACCAAAAACATTCCTTTCAAACTGTCCTTTGATTCAACTTCTCACCTAAAAATTCGATACTGCAGTGTCTTGCTGAATTTCATCATAAGTTTGCTTGTCAATTGTGCAAGCTCAGGGACCCCATTTGAGGTGGTTTGCAGGATTGAGGGATATTCGCAAATACATAGAAATTCCACTAGCTTCCTGCTTTGATTGTGTCCTGAGTTTTGATGCTAAAACAGCTAAGGTCTTGTTTCTCTATTTCTTCCCTTTCAGAATGCCAGTACTGGGGCTCGGACCTTCAGCTTCCCAAAATACCTTTTGAAGAAATCATGTACAACGATGAAAGTGCATACAAGTGGTTTTGCACCCTAAAGAAAGTAGGAATTGTTCTACTGACAGGAGCTGCTACAAGGCAGGGAGAATTGATTAGACTTGGCCACAGGATTGGGTTCCTGCGTCTCACATTTTATGGGTGAGTTTGTTTTATAATATCTTCATTTTGCCAGTGTTGTAATCACCTCTAATGTTCTTCATCTAAGCTTGCTGTATCTGTTTTGTGGATTAATTTATTAAAGCAAGGTGTATGTTTTTTCCACTCAATATTAGAAAATTTGGCATCAAGTTTATATACTGTACAAGAGAATTGCTTTGCTGTCACACGTAAGGTATGTAAAGAAGAGCAGCAATAACATTAACTGCTGAGAGAAGGAAAAAAACAGATGTTGTGGAATATAGGCTAACAGTGAGATAGACTTACTCATGGAACAAAACAAAAAATCCCTAATCCAGTCCCTTTCTGAGCAGATTAAGTTATCTGTTCAGAAACTTTTGCTTAGTCTGATTTTGAGTCACGGATATAAGTAAGACTGAGATGATGGTATTGTGTCCCACATCACCTGGAAGTACCTATTTCCCTGCTTTCAAAAGAGTCTGCTCTGGAAAGCCATAACCAATCCAAACAAGCAGAGTTCAGCTTGAAGGAGGGCAAGCAGGCACTTGTAAATTATCCTTTTGATGCCAAGAACTGGCAATCTGAAGCTCTGCCTCTGCGAGTGCCTACTAATGAGTAGACAAATGATGATGGCAACTCACATCTTGCTGAGCTGAGCCAGTGACCTCCATCTAACTAAGAAGAAATGTTTTTAGATAGTATTTATAATCATTTTCACCTCTGAAACATAAGTTAATTTCTTACTTGCATCCAATTCTGGGGTGGCTTTTACGACTGTAATAAAATAATAACTTTGGGTAATTTCCCTGCTGTTTCACTGGGAGCCAAATACAAGGCCTACAAAATATTATAAATAAAAGGATAAACTTGGAATTGGCAAACATGCCAAATAAAACATTACCTCAACAGGGCCCTGAATTTTAAACTGAAATGTTACAGCAATGAATATAATTCTGACACATGAAAGAAAAAAGTTTTTTTTCTTGTCCAGATGTCTGCTTGGTGCGACCTCCCCATTGCTGTAAAAAGTGGAAACTTTCTCTGTATCAGCCATATAACAACATCAAGAGTTTCCACGTTTTTAAATTAACCTTTTTCTTTCCATTATGGAGACCCAACTCCATTAACAAAGTCTCCAGTGTGTGGAGTGCCACCTCCAGACTTAGACAAAGTAAGGTTGATCTTTCCATATTCAATGCTGAGCTCCCTTTTAGCATCTTTGACTTCAAGTCAGTAACTTGGGCTTTCACCAAAGCTCCCTGTGTGGAAGGAGAGCTCCTGGGGAGCAGCTTGCCTTGCTGACAGCACAAAAACAATGACTGCTTTTGCAAAAGCTTATAATGATTCTATAAAGTATTATCACTCCAGCAATTTTATGTATTTCATATAAATGAGGCAATTAAAACGTGTTAAATTGTTTCAGAATCATCAAGTGACACTATAGCTTATTAAATTAAAGATGGAGCAAATCTAGCTGCCTTCAGCACTAATTATAAGAATGATATAAAGGGATTGGTTTTTGGCTGTCAAACTGAGAACTGTGGAAGTGTGGTTGAAATTATCATATTTGAGAACTGAGGTCATGTGCTGATGAATATGTGCTGCTACTAAAGTAATGTCCTGATGAATATGTGCCGTACCAAATAATAAAAACTATTTCTCCCAGGCAGTTAAACACGTTTGCAAATATTCAAGGGGCAATTGCAGAAATTTAATTTTAGCTTTTTGCATAGTTTCTATGCTAAATACCACTCCTAGAACAAAAGCATTTACATATGTATATAAATAATTTTATCTGCATGTTCTTTACTCTATTTTCTTTTTAAACTGTTATTAAGAAGTAAAGCTAGTGCTAGTGCACATCTGAAACCTATTTGGTCTGTAGTATTCCACAAGGGAAAATGAGTTTCGTAATTCCTTTTCAGTCACTTATATGCCTGCAATTATATGGACTCTGTATGGTAGATTACACTTTTCCAGACAAATGTCTGGATCTATAACATGCATGTGCTGAGGACTGTCTTCAGTCATGTGAACTTTGTGTAAACAAAGCCTGGGGTTCTTGGTCTTAAATTTTCCTGCATGGTGTGTCACTCAAAACACATTTTGTCTGTGCAGCAACGTGAGGTATTCATGTCTTTGTCATATAGCTGTGACTTACTTTTTTCACTGCAGTTTTCAGAAAACTTTTTTACTGAATTTTGCCAAATTCCAAGACACAAACTATGTAATAAAATAAACAGAGCTAGTTCTCAAAGAGAGTGTCACCAAAAGGGAAGAAGTTTTAAAGTCTTTCATCAAGATATTTTCCTCCAGTAGCAAGTCTTCGTCTTACAGGAAAGATCCCTCAGTAAAGGATACTCTATATTTTATAAGATTATAAAGACTTAAAAATAACTTCTGGGGAAAGTTACATGGCCTTTAACAATTTTATATTGTATTGATAATGTGCTCCATGTGGCAGAGGGAAAGTGGAAGGTTGATAAAAAGAAATGGGCCAGCTTCTACTTGCTTATTTCTGAAGCATCAGTACTAAGATGACGATTTCTACTGAAAACACTGAAGTTTATCTGGGACTGCTGAAATAAGCCTCTGTTGGGGTGGAGGGACACTGCTAAATCCTTATTTCCTTATACTGGTTTCATATTTCATGTTCGAAGATTAAATTACTCTTGTACTGTGATTTCACAGTTTCAGTGTGTACTGTCTGGCGTGCTGGCTGGCTGTTCTAAAATGTTTTTTCTCTTTCATTATAAAGACCAACTTGGCAAGTGCAAGACAAAGCAGATGCCAATAATGTAGCTTATACAACTGGGAGACTCTGTTTTCACACTGATTACCCTGTTCTGCAACATCCACCTGGGGTAAGTTGAATCTACTGACTTTTTCACCCCACAAAAGGGGAAAAGGAGATGTTTTTATAGTGTGAAATATGGTTAGTGATCAGTGAATCTGACCTGAATTTTGTCTTAAAAGAGCAATGTAAAAATAACGAGATATTAATTTGCATATGGCAATCTATATACACATGGATATGCAATTTATACAGCATGATGTCAATTCAGTAAAAGTCTCCTATATGTCCCATAATTTTTAAATTTAATTCACAAAGTATTGAAAATATTACCATATGAGAAGACTTGAGGGTCCTTTATATGCTTTGAATACTGTTCTCATTATTTCACAGAAGTTAGGTGTCTGAATGCTATAGTTATGTTGTGACATTTTAGGACTCATCTGTTCAGCTCAGGAGGTGAACAGAGAAAGAAATATGATTAAGATAGCATATTCTGTTTTCTGTGAATTGGTACAAGGTAAACACTTGTTTGTCCTTTCATAACAGACAAAAAACCAGGGCCATTCTCTAAAACTGCACAACCACAGAAAATATGTTTTCACCCAGTCCCTGTCATATCAAAGTGTAATCCACATAATTCACATAATTCCAGAGAACTGTAAAGTAGTAGGAAGAGGTACAAAGGAACACAGAAAACCCTGGAAAAGTTGCAACTATAAAACTTTTCTTGTTGTGGAGTATTCTGTTGTTTCTGTATTTAAACAAAAAGCCAATGTGATTTACCCATCGGGAAGTACCAAATACTTCACAATAAGATTATCATGTGAATTAGCTCACTGTCCTGTCTGTGCCAAAGCTCATGCTCTGCTATGAAACATTAGAAAAAAGAGTGTAACCTTTTTCATTCAAACGAGCTTTTGAGAAATAAAAGAATATAGTCCTGAATGTGCAGTTTTCTCTATATATCTAGTTATTACACAGTATTTGAATTCTTAAGTCATATTTATTACAAATATTTAGACATGTTCTTAAAGGATGATGATTAATTTCAAAACTGTCCAATAAAAATTGGTTTAGGATTTCCTAGCACCATAATATAACTTACATTAACTGCAGCCCTCCTTGGCAGGCCCAAGCTGTGCTTACCTTGCACAAGGCCAGCTGTGGCCACAAAAAAAAAAGAACTTTTTGCCTTGTGCTCCCTTCAGAGGGCCCTTTGCCCTGCCCACAGCTTCAGCTTCCCCCTTCATCACCATCAGCAAGGTCTGCAGGTCCAGCTGCTAAGGAGAACAACCCCTGTCCCAGTCCTCTTTCCCATCCTGAGGGTTTTTTTGTTTGGTTTGGGTTTTTGGTTGGTTAGTTGTCTGGTTTGTTTTTTTTTTTGTTTTTTTTTTGTTTTGTTGTTTATGTGTTTGAGCTTCTTGTGTTTGTGAGGTGTTTTTTGTTTGGGTTTTTGTTGTTGTTTTGGGGGTTTTGGAGTTTTGGGGCTTTTTGTTTTGGTTGGTTGGTTGGGGATTTTTTTGTGGGGTTTTTTTGTTTGTTTGTTTGGGGGGGTTGTGAGGTTTTTTTGGTTGGTTGATTTCTTTGTGTTTTTATTTGTTCTTTGTTTGCTTACTTTTGGTTGTTGTTGGAGGTTTTTTGTTTGGTTTGGTTATTTTGTCTCCTAATGGTCTCAGAAATAATTCACCATCATGGAAGGGCCAAGTGACAAAGGTAACAACATTTGATATGACAAGTGTATTTTGTGTCATTTGCAGGATGAGCAATTCCACTTAGTGTGATATCCAGAGCCACAGGGAGTTTTATTGTGTCAGCAGCTCAGATTTAGAACCGGTGCAACCCAGAGCCCAGCTTAGGCTTTCTGCTCCATTTTACACCTTGGCAAATTCATTCTAAAGTGAAATGAAGCTGTCTTGATCCTACTTTATCACAGAGACAAGCCTTCTCTGACAGCCACCTTTTCCCCTCTATGAGTGGATAATTCACATCAGGTTTTGTTTCTGCAGGACAAAGCTAAAAGGCCTTGTTGAGATAAGACTGAAACACATTTAAAACTATGTGAGTGCCACAAAGAGGGGTTCAAAGGAAAGAAGCAAGACCACTTTGCCACTGACTCCCAGGTTGCAAGCATTAGAAGATATCCCAAATGGGATGGATTTATGAACACGCTATTTTAATTTTCTGCCTTTGTGATACTGGTGGCAGAGTGTTGTGAAGCTGCAGTAAATGAGAACTCAGTCTGTCACTGAGGAAAAAAAAAACCCCAACCAGAATAAAAGAACCACAGATGTGAGAGAACTGATACTAATAAACTGTTAAATATGCAAACTAATTATTTTTTTAATGAGCTGTTAATTCATTCCAGGTTCAATTTCTTCATTGTATAAAGCAAACAGCTGCAGGAGATGAAAGTGAAGTTGTAGATGGATTTCACGTGTCCAACAAGCTGAAGAAACAAAATCCTGAGGCATATCAGATCCTGTCCTCTACTGCTGTAAACTACACCGATGTTGGGGTGGATTACTGTGATTTTGCTGTGCACTGTAAACAGAGGATTATAGAGTGAGTAGTTTCAACACCACCTAAAAAGAAAATCCCTGTAGTGAATTACACGTTGGTAGGAGAAGGTCTGCTCCTGCCACCTTGTGGAAAAACACCGGCTTAACTTGGTCTGTAGTTCCAGGTTCGGGTGGGTTTTTTTGGTTGGGGGTCTTTTGTTTGTTTTTTTGGGAATGTGTGATTTGTTCTGTGCATTGTAGCACTTCCTTGGTTTTGCCACACACAAACGAGCAGTGGTGGCAATTAGAGTGACTCCTAGGCAGAGGCATGGGTTAGCAGCAGCCAAATCTGTCACTAAATGCCACCCAATGTACCCCTACGTATTGTGCTAAGGAGAGGTCATCATTTGAAACATTCTGAGTCAGAATTATATACTGTCAAAAGATGAAATGCAAATGTTCATGTTCTTCTCTGATTTTAAAATGTTTATTACAAAAAGTCTACAATTAAAGAGTGTATAATATGGATTTTTGAGTAAATTAAGTGTCTCCACTTTCTCCTGATTATTCCTTTTCTTGGTTAGGTTTAATTAGCAAAATCCAATCGAATAACAATCTGAATTTTACTGTAGAAACGTACTGATATTCCAGCAGGAGAATTCATGTTGTTTAATCATCTTGGACTGTTTCAGTAACAAAATACGATACTTTTTCTTTTTTCCTTTCCTTTTTTCCCCCTTTCCTTTGTTTCATAGCATGGATTCCAGCGGCCAAGCAATTCGCATCAATTATAATAATGCAACAAGAGACTCAGTGTTTGACATACCAGCTGAAAAAGTGAGGCCATTTTATGCAGCTCTAAAGGAATTTAATGATTTATTAAACAGTGCAGAACACAAGTTCACTTACAAGCTGAAACCAGGTCAGTAAATTGCTTCTCCTCACAACAATTTTTCACATGTTCTTCCTGACAGTCAAAACACTTGAACATTGTTAGCACTAGTACTGAGAAGAACTTCGAGTCTGTGTATCACCTATTTCATTTCATACTGCATTCTTACATTTATCTCGTCGATTTATTTTGCCATAGTTACACTACAAAGAAGAAAAAATGTCAGGGGGGAGTAGTCCACCTATAGATTAGTCAGATCTATCTTTATACTAAATTTAAAACGGCATTTTATGCTACATACCATATTTGAAATTGATGTATCAATAGTACCATAGATGGGAAATACCATGTGTGATGTCATGTGTGGCCTTAATCTCTGTTATTTCATTCCCAAGCATTAAAATAAAGATAAGAATCTCTCAAGAGATGTTACAAAAGTAAATTCTATGATGTATCTGACTGCCTCATGTACTATGGTACTTGTGTCTTTAGAATATCTGTGAGGAAATTAATCTCTCTCCATTGGAAACATGCAATAAAATAATGTGTGATATCACATAAATAGAAAAACAAAGTGCCTTACATTACTTTAGTGACATCCATTTTGTTGATTAGCACGTCAAAATTGTGGTAGAGGGAATGGGAAGAAGATAAGAAAGACTATGAGGTTATTTAATTCAAGATTTATCATAACGGTGGTACACAAGGGAGAAAAATTAAATTGGTATTCTAGCATAAATTATGTGATTTCCTAACTTCAATGTTTTGACTTTGTTCTCATAAAATTCTCTTAACAGGGATAGAATATATGTGTATAGTACAAATAGTGCTAGACTGATCAAATAAAAAGTATCCTAGTGGCTTTCACCCAGTTTATTTATTTCACCTCTGTGGATTTGCTGTAGTTGCCTTTCTCCTCAAGGCTTGATTTTCTCAGTATGGACTTACCTCTCCCACTCTGCTTTTTAACTCCTCATTGTACAATAAATGAAAGAGACCTCTAAAGGGAACTGGCCTCTGTGGTTGAGAAAGTTAAAACTACTGCGTTGCTGCTGTGTATCTCCAGCTGAGCTGCTTAAAATTATTGCTTCCTAACTGTTTATATGAATCTACCTCCATCTTTTTTTTTCTTTTTTTTTTTGAGGGAATCAACTATAACATTCCAACTAGTGACCTCTGTGCAATCCCTTTATAGGAGACATAGTGACATTTGATAACTGGTGTGTGCTTCACGGCCGCCAGAGCCACCCGTCGTGTTCCGAGGGGACACGTCCGTCACCTGGAAGGTGCCTCTGCAGACTGGGACGTGGTCATGTCAAGGCTCCAGATCCTTAGGAAAAGGGTCCTGAAGAGGGATTGAGCTTTCTTCTAACTAGAATGAGCAAAACATAGATTATGTAACCTCAATGACAACAGCAATTTTATAAAAAAGAGTCTTCTTTTTTAGAAACTAACATCGCTTTTGACAAGGGCTTGTCGAAGAACCAAGGTAATGGCTTTAGAATGACAGAGGGTAGGTTTTGGTTAGAAATTAGGAAGATTTTCTTTGCTGGAGGGTGCTGAGGTACTGCAACAGGTTGCTCAGAGAAGCTGTGGCTGCCCAATCCCAGTAGGTGTTCAAGGCCAGGTTGGGTGGGGCTTGAAGCAACCTGGGATAGTGAAAAGTGTCCTTGCTTGTGGCAGAAGGGGTGGAATGAGATGGTCTTTAAGGTCCCTTTCAACCTAAACCATTCTATGATTCTGTCATAAATATGTTTTTTGTTTCTATAAGCTAAGAAATACGTTGTTCATAACAATTTAAGATTTATCTGTGCCCTGGTCTTTGTATCTAGGAAATATATTGGTACATCTGTAAGTTTGTGTGCTTTTTTAAAATCAGTGGCTTGAAAGATTATCACTTTACTGGACTTACTGGGGATCACAATGCCTTCCTTTGCCTCTACATATCTACTTTCCCTCCCTAGAAAGCTTGAAAGGTAAAATGAAAAAAGTACTATTAACTAAATTTTGTTATGAACAGCACCTTCCTCTATTTTCAGAGAAGCATTCTTTATTGCATAAATCATAACTAAAATTCACTATCAAAATTTTTAAAACCACTGCCGTGGTGCTATTTTTAAATACACACCTTTCTAGGTAGGACTCCACTGTCATGCATGATGTCATTGAACAGAAGCTGTATTCTCTAAATCCCACTGTACATGTTTTTGACTATCACAGCCACAAATAATTTTTCTTACATTTCCAAGTCCATAAGTTCAGAAATCATCGACTTACCAAAGAATGCCTCATATTAATGTTCTTCTACATTAGGAAGATAAATCACTCTCAGTGCAGAGGTCACAGACAGGGTCAGAAATCCTATCAGATGCTGTGTGCAGACCTCAGATCTGTTCAGCAGACTTTTGAGTAAGTCAGGAGGAGGAATGCTGATGATGCTTGGTGGTTGGAAACTACAAAGCAGAAGTGGCTATTGACCTTGCACGTGACAGAAATGTGGCAACTGAACCCAAATCCATTTTTGTTGCATCAGATAAAAGAGAACGCCCCCAATAGGTCTTTAGGATGATTTCCTCTACTTTGGATTCTGAATAAAAATTACGCTGTGTAGAAATTACTGCAGCCAAAGGAGTGGAATTCTTTCCCTATATTCAGATGCCAAATGGAACAAGAAAGAATTTCAAAGTTCTTGTTTTTATACTCTTCAACATGTCCACTGAGTTTATTTTTCACTGTTCTTACAGCTGCAGAATTAAAAGGATGCCTCTCACCATGCTGTGAGCTGGACAAAATAACACTTCCTCCCTCAAATCCCTCTCTTCAACTGTGTATTTTCAAATCGTTGCTTCCAAGTCAAATAAATCCTAGTCTCTTCTTAGTAGGGTAACACAACAGAACTGTAACTACAGAATTAAATAACTCTAGAATTAAAATAAGGCCAGGTTAGATCGAGCTTTGAGCAACCTGACTTATTGGATGGTGGCATGGGGGGGTTGGAACTAGATGATGTTTAAGGTCCCTTCCAAACCAAACCACTCTATGATTCTATGAGTTAAAATCAGTTTACAAACATTTCCATAGCTTCTAGGCATCATTTACAGTCAAAAGATAGCAGTTGAATATCCAGATAAAACTCAATTAGGCTTTTTTGTCATAGGGCAGTTTGAATCTAGTCGTCTTTATTAAATAGTGAAATGTTATTGTCAAAGTTATGACCTCATGACATCGTCTAACAAAAATTAAATCTCTCAGTGCCTCCATGAATAATTAATTCTGGAAACATGAGGAAAATATTTTTTTTGCCTTTGCTATAAAAGAGGGAAAAACTGAGGAAAGATTAATACTTATATTTGTGTATTCCAGCAGTGCTCTGCATTAACTGTGATATTTTCCATATAAAAATGTTGTGAATGTTGCAATTTATAACTATTAAACAAGACATCTTGTGATTTATACCAGTCATTAATAGGGAAGAGATTTTCTGCTTTTATTCTATACTTTTCTGAAACACTTTCGTTCAAATTTCTTTTTATTAAAAGCTGTTATGGAACTGATTGCTGTTTTGGGCTTGTATCTAATCTCATCTGTAACATCTTGCACACAGATATGAAGTCATTATTTTTAGTTACAAATATTTGTAAATATTATTAGACCTGGATCCATTCACGTTTTTCCTGTATACTTAACATATGGTTAAAATATAACTCAACCGATAGCTTTGAACAGAATGGAGTACAAACAATGGTAAAAACTGTTCATCAGTGGAAACATGAAGTCCTGCACAAGTAAAAAAATCTAATTCCTGTAATGTCTCCACGAGCACAATATCCAGTTAAACTGGAAAAGGGTCAGACTACCCACACAAACCTCATGCAAACCAAAACTTATGCTTGTGCCCGAAAACCCTCTGCTCAACTTCCAGAATCTAGCTACTATCTGTATCAGAGATTTTAATTCTAAATTCCTTTGCCTAATACTTTAGTCATAGTGGAAAAAGAGAGTATTTCTGTAACTATCTGCAAATCCTGATGACTATTGATACCTGGTCAGGCTAAATAATAGAGGAAGCCCCAAATGTTTTTTTATGTTTAAGGTCCCTTCCAAACCATGGCAGAATACCAGAATACCAGAATACCAGAATGGCATTGCAGAGCTTTGAGACAGGTCTGGTTTCTGATGTACCTGCAGTACAGGTACGTGCCAGTCACCCAGAACTGGCACCTCAACCTTCACAGACTAAAAGGCCCAACCATCTTTGCCATCTTACAGCAGCAAGAAAAGAATCAGCTGGCAATAAGTGTTTGCAAGACAACGCTGAAGAAGCTTTTGGGCTGCATCCAGAGGGTGGTAAAGGACATGGTTTCACTCAGCTGTTGTAATGCAGAAGTTCTAATGTTGTGTTAGCTTTGTGCTGTTCATGATACATCAACTAACCAGGCTGTGGTCAGCAACTGGCTGCATCCAGCACAGACGGAGAAACAGAAAAAAATACATACCCTTTAACTGTGTGCAAATGCCTTCCCTCTTTTGTCTTAGCTTTCTTCTCCTCCCACTGTATTTTGTAGCAATGGGTGTTGGATCTAATCCCAAAGCACTGTTTTCATGTATACTTTTTAAAATCTTATTTTACATAGCAGATTTCCATCTAGTTTTTAAAGCTTGCTGAAAGTAAGAGGCATCTTGGGCATTTCAGCAGACTCACATCTCTGTGGATCACTTCAGCACAGACTCCACTCCAGCTGCTGTTGAGCCACCTGCTGCATGGGCATTCTTTTGGCTGGTGGGCAGCAAACCAGAGTCCAGAGGGATCTCCAAATGCCTGTTGTGGGAAGAAAACTGGACTAGTTGCCCAGATTTGCAAGTTGAAATATACTGAGGTACATATATATGTATCCAGATAGATCTAAAATGGTTTTAGTGTATCTACATACACACAAGAGTCATGTTACCCAGAGGCATAAAGGCAGATGCAGTCCTGTTTCACATTTGGGCTGTATTGGCTCTGATAAGGTCACACTTTTGTAAATTCAAAGCAAATCAAATGCAGCCTTCCTTCACATGTCCTAGTTTTGGCTAGAAAACATGTATTTATCTGTACCATGTTTTGATCTGTCACAAATCAGAGAAAATACTTAGTGATATTGTCTCAAATTCTCCTTAAGGCAAATGAGGTTTTACTTTAATCTGTACCTTCATGAAGCCAGCTGTCAGGGCAAGTCCATATTTGAAAATTGCATGGTGGAAATCTGAAATCCCTTTTGGTAAAATCTAACATAATATATTTTAGACACACATTTTAAACTTAGAGGAAAACATCCCCCACCCTATTATGCCAGTACAGTAGGACAAAACAGATGGTAAAGACTAAGATGCAGAAAGAACACAAAAATCCCCTTTAAATAAACAAACAAAAAATTCACCCCACACCGAAACAAAAACTAAAGGAAAATAAATCCCAGCTCCTCATAAGAAACCTATTTTTCTATACAACATCTGATTAAAGTTGAAAAGCAAATTGTCTAAGACAGGGAATTAGCTACATCACCTCTTGAAAATAGACATAGTATCAAAATTTATCTAAAACAGAGACAGGACAGCTATTTGGGGAGTTCCTACTGAAACCAATCTCCTTATTGGACATGGAATGAGATATCAGAGATGGAACGAGATATCAGAGATGGGAGTGAGGGCATTTTCCAGCCACCCTTTCCACCCTGCTGCTGGAAGTGTGAGCTCCGAACTGTCAGCTTCTCCTGGGAACACGAGGGAAGGAAGAGCTGCATCTCCCGGTCTCCTGTAACCTCTGCTGCAGGACAGTGCTGAGAAACAAGAAAAGCAGCTGCAGTAGCTGCTGTTTTCCCTGGCTGTTAAAAGGATCTTCGGCAGAGTCACAGCAATTCAGAGTGGCCCCGAGGCTCCTATTCATTGGTGCCAAGGGCATCTGGTCAACCAAAGGATAAGGATATTTTGCTTTTGGGCTGTTTTGTAGGATATGAGCTGGCTTAGTTAGCAAAATATATTTAACACGGTTTGGTTACACCCACATGGTGCTAAACTTCTGTAAAAAGGACAGTGTGACTGCTCCTGGCATGGGCTGTTCCTGTGGTTCAGCTGCAGTTTGAGTGGCCACAGTGCCTGTTGCTCTGCCTTCCTCCTCCTCCTCCTCCCTGAGGGTGCTGTCTGGTACCAGGCAGTGTCTGATAAACAGCAGCCAGGGCTCAGCATGTTGCCAAATTTCCCATCTCTCTGGAACTGCCACAGAATTTTTCCTTCATCTATTTTATCACTTTAACAGGATCCTGTAGTTGTTCCAGGGTGAACTTCCAAAACATTGGAGAAGTTCTCCAAAAGCTGGCCCATTTCCTCACACATTCCATGCTGGTCATGTCTATCTGTCCTCGGGGCAGATCTCTGAATACCAGCCCTGGAAATCTAAACATAGTGTGGATCCCACTGAGGAGATCTGGCAGACTCAGCAACAAGAACATGCTTTTGTTAACATCCAAAGGGAATTCAAGTCTCAAAAGCTGTTGTAACAGGCCTGAAGGCGGAGAAGGGGGTAAAAGGCTGGGGAAAATCCTCCTCCCCCGTTCCCTCCACAGACTGGATGTGATTATTAATGGACTTCCACAGGCAGTGCCCGAGGTAAGGGTAGGAGAGCAGCACTGCATACACATCCCAAAATACCCTCATTGCCCCCTTGATGTCATCGTGTCATGGACTGATATTCCACAGCACAGCAAAGCAATCCTGATCCCTCTTCCTGCTTTGAAAAAGAGCTCCATGATGAGCACACAGTGCTTATTTGGAAAGATATATGGGGTTAGGTGCCACACCCACGTGAACAGACCAAGCATCATTGTGACCAGTGGCTCCACACTTAATACAGCAAATACTTAGATCAAACTTGTTTCCAACCTGCTCTGGGCAGATCTGTTGTTATCTCAACCCTTCATGACCCACACTGGGCACCAATTGAGGCTGTCACGGTTTAGGAATAGTATTCTCCAATTTAGTACTCCTGCTAAAACCACCCATTGCTTCCCCTTCCCCCTCCAAATGGAGACACAAAAGGCAAAGGTTGAGGTAAGAACAATTTACTGGAAAGAGCAAAGATAAGAAAATGAACATTAACAGCAACAATATTAATGAGAAAAGGCATAGGGAAAGAAATTACTTACACAGAAAGCCCCCAACAATAAACAAATATCAAACCACTCTGTCCACCACATTTTCTTGACCAGAAGGAACCCATTCTCCCCAGAAGAAAGTCCCTTTTCCCCCCACCTGGCAATGACAGGTGTGTCGAATAACCTCCCTCCCAGCAACTGCAAAAATATACGCTCTGTCCTGGGCAGAACCAAGATATTATTATTTATAATTATGTTCATTATCTATTTTTATTCATTGTCATTATTTACATCATAATTAATTTTTTTTTTTTTTTTTTTTTTTTTTTTTTTTTTTTTTTTTTATTAGTTTTTCACGAAGACAAAAGATAT
>VZRO01003968.1:576070-631899 GCA_013397915.1 Daphoenositta chrysoptera | reverse complement strand
AAGTATCTACCACAGAATCATAGAATGGTTTGCGTTGGAAGGGACCTTGAAGATTATCAAGTTCCAACCTCCCTTCCACTAAACCAGGTGGCTTCAAACCCCGTCCAACTTGGCCTTGAACACTTCCAGGGAGGTAATTCCACAGCTTCTCAAAGCAATCAGTGAAAGCGGGCAAAACATTGTCTCCTCTAGTGCACCTCACTCATCTCCAGATTTGCTTCAGACTTTCCTTTTCAGTTAAATTAATTCTTTTTGAGTAAGATGATAAACAGAGGGGTAACCCCATGTATCCCACAGTCTGCTTCTGGCTGCACCCACTGTGTGAAGATTTCCTTTCCTGTTATTTGGGATTTAAACCATGTACATTTCACTTGGTTGTCTGCATTTCTTTCCCTGGACTCAGCCTTTGCAACCTCATGGCTGCAGTGATACAAACATCAGCTGAAGCACAAAGCCATCTCCTTTGTACAGGAACTAAGCCAAGAACTAATGTGCAGAACTGTGCCTGCAATCAGGGCAAAATGGGCCCTCAGGTATCAGGTGTTCAGTTGCTTTTATGGGAACTCAGAGGACATTTCTGGAAACAAAATGAGATCAACATCTTGTGGGAGATCCACTAAGGTCCATTGAGAAAAAGTATGACTGGTAGGATTACAGCCTTTAGTAGTAAGGTGATCTTCCTGGTCTTGTAGTGGTTTGGAGTGTACACCTGACATAAATACTCAAAATATTGTTTGCAATATCTCAATTGCGACAAGAGAAACTGAGACCCATTGTTTAAAGTTTCACAAAATGCAAAGAAGTTTCCTTACCAAGGAAGTAGGACGTGAGCCAGCTCTTGAGTTGTTCTCAGGCAACTTGAGGCCATGAAAGAATGAAGTGAGGTGAGGGCTGTTCCCCAAACCAGCACCAGAGACCCTTTTGAGACCATTCCCCAAACTGTATGTACATGCCCAGCTACAAGGTGTATAGCTTTGTATATGTAAATGATTTCTGAGAAGGGGGAAGAGAATCCCAGATGAACATGAAGATGGATATGTATGGTTTGTATAGATAAATGAGAGGTTTGGAACTTTGCATGTGTGCATGTATTAGGAGAAGTGATCCCACATGCATCCAATAATAAAGTAAAATAAAGTAATGCCTGCTTTCTAATACTGAAATTACAGTGTTAGGGACCTTTATTCTTCCTGACATTTTGATGACACACCAAGCTTGCTCAATGCCTCTCTCAGCCTAAATATGCGTAAGAATATGGATTTTTCCCTTGAGATAATTCTTGGGCACAAATTATAGGGAGGTTGGCTTCATGAGTGGTGGCACCATGCTCCTAAATTAATACTTCATTTTGCAGCCCTGGAGCTCCTACCCTTGGAGCACCCTCCAGAGTTCACTCTCTACTCTGAAGGGGAAGGTAATGGCTGGGCACGTTGCTGCTTACTCCCCAGGGATACAGTGCTAGCAACAGTAGAAAGCCTGTAATTCCTTAACATTTGACACAGGAGAGCATTCAGAAACAGCATGTTCCATGAGGATGAGACTTGTTTCCAGCACGAGCACGTGTCCAGGAATCCTGTGTTCTCATTTGGCTGTTTATCCTGGCTATGCCCTTGTTTCAACATCACTGTGAGTGCCCACTCAGGGTATTCCTCTTCCCACACGTGGCACAGGTTATAGTGGAGGAGCTGCAAGTGTATTCCACTTGCCCTGTGTTGTGCTCCTGTGTAAACAGCTGCACAAGACACCCATGCAGATGTTCAAAGCACCATCCACACCTGTTGCTGCCTCCCCAGCGGGGAGAAGAAACCCATGTTGGGCACTTTCTGCCTCTCTTTAGACGTGGGTGTTGCTCTGCTCCCAATGCTCTGAAGATGTGCAGAGCTCCAGTTCCCACGCATCAGCTCTGGGCACAACAAAGTCCCACCTGATGATGGCACTGGGACCTGGTGTGTGCAAGCTTTGGCTTACATAGGTTAGAAATGGGGTTTTCAAGTCATGGACTCAACTTGAAAAAATCACCATAGCTCAGGCTAAAGGTTAGTAAGGGTTGCCACAGTGTTCTCTGACCTTTTTTGCCTTTGTTGGGGCTATGGGCTGACTGTGGGGTCTGATCTGCAGCCAAGATCTCCTGGAGATTAGACAGCAAACAGGAGTATGGCTCTGCAACTACCTGTCCCTGTCAGATCATATGTTTTATCTGAGTAAACACATTTCTATTCTATTTACCCATAGGTTTATTTTTTCCAGAATAAGGTGAAGAATTAATAATTCTTGAAAGCCTCCTTTTTTCCTTCCAAGTGTTTTAATTTTGTCCACACTGCATATAAATCTGAAAGTGTTTTGGACAGAGGCATAGATCCAGTCAGCTTATATGAGGCCAAGGAGCTGTATTCTATGTTTTCCAGTGAGTGATTCTGGCAGAATTTTTAAGAAATGAGAGATGTGATGAGCTCACATTTTCTGCTGCCATGCACAGCCATCCTTGCTCATAAACTCATACCTCGCTGCCCCTCCTGTAAGGGGAAAAGTGCTCTCTCAAAATAAGGTTGTTGAATATAGAAGGGCCATGAGCTCATGGATTCCTTTTCTTTCCAGGGCATGTTTATGATGATTAAAAATAAAAGAATTTTAAAAATTAAGGCTAAGGAAGGTCTGAAACAGCAAGTACCCTCCTCTCAGCACTCAGGATCCCTCGCATGCCCTTACCTACAGACAATGACCCAAGGACTGGTGCAAGGATCACAACACTACTCAGTAAAGGGCAGGAGAAGCACCATAACACATCATAGTATTAAGCATAGACATTAAACCAGAAGTGAAATATCCTGTCTTCAAAACTCAGCCTCGCTGCAGCTGCTCTATTAATTTGGATACATCAGAGAGCTGGATGCAGAGGAGTTTGGATCTGTTCCAGTTCCTTTCTGGGTCAACAGAACCTTTGGCATCAGGGTCCCACCACAAGGCTGAAGCTGGCTAGATATACAAATGAGTCCTCACTAAAACTGGCTTAGACCTCACTGATCCCAGGGATCACCTGCAGCACTTTCTGTTGCTGTCTCAGCAATGGATGTATCTGTGAGATGACATCCCTCTCCTGGGAGGTGGATGTAGAGGACAAGCCCTTAGCTTCGCTTTGTTGGGACCAAACAAGGCAAAGATTCCTGGTTTTTTTCTAATTTTACTTCTTCACGCAGTCGGGCCAGACCAGGGCTGATGGCACAGCGTGACTGCACACAAGGCCACCAATCTTCTGTTTGAACAAATTAACTGCAGTGCTTGATTTCAGATGAGTAATGATGTCAAACACCACCTCTCTGGTTAAACATGACTATCCCAGCAGTTATGAATCTTCTTCTCTGAGCAATACTGTGTCAACAGGAGCTCATGTCTTCCAGCCTGCCACCCTGTCAATACACACAAGTGCACACAAGCATATGAGGCAATATTGTCAGGTGAAGTTCGAGAACCTGAGTTTTCAGCAGCAAAGTCAACAGGAATTACTTCTTGGGCACTTCTATTATTTGAGTTGTGAAGAATGAGCAGTTACAGCTTGTGTTTGAAAGCTGAAAACTTAATTTTCAGCTGCAGGCCCTAAACATGAAATCAGCTTTCTTAGAGCATCCTGTGAAGAACATCTTTGCTTACAACTTTTAATGTAACACCTTTCAACAGCAAACAAATATCATTTGGATCAAGGTGGAAGTTGTCTTTGGAAACCAATCTGAAGAAAGCAGAAAAATATGTTTTTCTTTAACTAAGGGGTTTCTTTCTCCCTTGAATTGCTAATAATATTATTTGTCTTCATATACATTTATGTGTGTTAGAAGTGTTCATAATAGTAGCCCTCAAGAAAAAAAAGAAAAAAGTAGTAAGTTACTTCTTTTTTAGAAAAAAATGTTTTTTCTGTGCTTACGCCTATACAACTCTTAGTATCTTTATCAACTTTGCTAAGTCATTTAAATCAAAAGGAGGGTGACCAGTGCTTTTACTTAGTATCTTTAGTAATTCTTTTATTTATCAAATAGATTACTGCATTTCCTAGAATAAAATTTTTTAAAAAAAAGTCTTTTTATATTTGCTTGCTGAACTGAGCAAAGTATTTAAAGTAGTATAAAATCAGTGACATGACAAAATCAGGAAGGAATCACGCCTCTTAGGGTACTTGAGAGCTAATACGGGTGAAAGGAACACTCTTAACGTGTATTATCCTACAGGAATTTAAAGTGCAGTCCTCACAAGCAATGCAAGCTTAAATAGAAAACCTCTGTGTACCTGGTTTTACAGATGTGCCAAAGAAGATGTGGAAAATGCTAAATAACTTCTATAAGTAATAAGAAGCAATAAGCTTCTACATCAAACCAGCCACAGTTACTAGGAGTCTCATACCTCTTGCACAAACTCTTGCACCAGTTCCTGAGCTCTCTCTTTCCTGGGCTGTCACCACATAATGATGAACCCAAAGAACTCTTTTTGGAAAAGCAGCATTTCCAGAGAAAACATCCAGGGTGATTTAAACTAGAAATTACTTTTACTTGTGGTGATATTCACATCGCACGTGCAGCACAGTTTGATCCCTTTTCCAAACAGGCAACTGCTCTATCACCCAAAGTTTACTTTAGTGCTTACTTTAGAGCTCAGGATATCATCTTTTTGTTTGGAAGGCTTACTTTAACTGTTACATGCAACAAGGTGTGCTCATTAGGGCTGGGGTAGAGTTAATTTTCTCCACAGGGGCTGGTGTGGGGCTGTGTTTGGATTTGTGCTGAACACAGGGTTGATAACACAGAGATGTTTTTGTTATTGCTGAGCAGGGCTTACACACACCCAAGAGCTTCTCTGCTTCCTCTGCCTTCAGCAAGGACGTTGGGGGTGCCTGGGAAGGTGGGAGGAGACACAGCCAGGACAGGTGACCCAAAGTGACCCAAGGGATATTCCAGACCATGTGACAACATTGTGAGAAACGAGCTCACCAGATTAAAAAATTTAACAGTTTATTAACTGACAATAGGGGACAAATGATAAAGAATCAACCAAAGCAGAAGGCTACAGACAGGCTATAGCCAGAGGCACACCTTCTGGCTAGGGGGGGATACAGTTTTTAGAGCCTCCCTACCCCCCCTCCTTGGACTGTTCTTATTGTTTCGTAGTATTATGTTCTTATTGGCACGTTGTCTCAGGGCTTTCTTATTGGCTTGTTGTCCAGTGGTTGTCTTCCAGTTATCCCTTTATGCTAAGCAGGTCACAAACGTTAACACCCACTTCCCTCCCCTCCCTTAAAAAGAACTTTAAAAAAAATATAATCCAACGATTATCAAGGGTACATGGCAATTATAACAATTAATAATAGCATATTAACTCACTCTCATAACCATTTACGTAAAGCCAACTCCTTAACTGTATTCCTAACCACATGCTCAGTGTATGAAGTAGGGGGAAGAGGGAGGAAAGGGGAGGGGGATATTTGGGGTGATGGTGTTTGTCTTTCCAAACCTTACCTATGACGGGCCCTGCTCTCCTGGGCATGACTGAACTCCTGCCTGCCCATGGGTAGCACTGAATTAATGCTTTGTTTAGCTTTGCTTCTGTGTGTGGCTTTTGCTTTCCCTATTAGACTGTCTTTATCTCAACCCAAAAATTTTCTAGCTTTTTACCCTTCCCACTTCCTCCCTGATCCTGCTGTTGGAGGAGTAAGCAAGCAGCTGCCTGGGGCTTGGCTGCTGGCTGGGGTTAAACCACGACAGAAGGTAATGTTATCAAAGACAACTGGAAAATCTGTGGTCAAGACCACTATCTTCCCATCACAGAACAGTCAAATTTGGGGCCAGACTGGGCATGGCCAAGAGTAATCAGATAGAAAAGATTCATCAGCATCAGTGATTTCTGAGCTGGATATGTGAGGACTGAGCTCTATATGGCAAAAAAAAAAAAAATACACTTCTTAATTTTGGTTTAAAGATGCTCATGGTAATGTGATTTCCAGCTGTTTAAAATCTGTGTCAGCTCAGAGTGAAAATATGCTGGGCAGGGCTCTTTTCTTGATGCTAGTTTTCAACATCTGGGCTACCGACCCATACTGAGAGTAGGCTGGGCACTAGGTGTATCAAAACAAGCTAAAAGATGAAACAAGAAATAAAAAAACAGCGACTGACAGCATGATTGCATGGGTGCATGTGGATGTGGGATCCAGGAACAATGGAGCTGGCAGTTTACAAGTCCATCTTCTGCAATGAACCCATGGATGGTTGTTCTAAGACAGCATCAAAGTATTACTTTTTGACATAAACAGGGCTGTTTGGCCCTGCTGCATGTATTTTGAGTACCCCAGTGCTGGGACACCAGGAGGGAAGTGCAGAAAGCTCACTGGGAAAGCCACTTCAGTGAACAGGCACATGGAGTCAGCTCTGTGGTGCTATTCAAGCCTCATGGTTTTAAAAGCTTCTTATTTGTTTATAAACTGGTTCTGAATTTGGAAAGTAGGGTGGGTTGAGCATATTTCCATCGCATGTCACCTCTTTAGTACAAATATGGAAATATGCTGCAACATATTTGACGTACTATAAAGGATGCTTTCATATTATAAACTAGCAAAGAAACTCCCTGTTTGCTATGACCCACAAGTATGCCTGGGCACATTATGACAACATGGTTTAAAAAACAAAACCCCAAAGAAAAACAACACAGAACCACCCCTCCACCACCACTTGCTTAAAATCTCTCTGTGCAAGAGATTCACTCATTCAGACCCCACATTTCCCATTCTCCACATCTGCCTGGTGGCAGCATGGATACTCCTCTTTCTGCCACAGCCCCAGCAAATACAGCTGTATCAACAGGCAGCTCATGAAGCTGGACAGTCCAGCTACTGTGACCTTCAGCAACACGAGTTTGTTAGTGAGAGTATCCTCATGTGCATTACCTTATATAAAGTAACTATTGCTGAAGATTTCAGCTCAGGTTTAGCTCTTTGTTGTGGGCTGTTGTGCCCTTCAAGCCAAGAGGCAGGAATGTTTGCTAATAGTGCACGCTTTAAGTGGACACATCTCTAGACTGAACTCGAACCATGCACACCAATTCCAGAACAATTAGGGAAAATAAATTGGTCCAACTCTACTTTATGCCACTGGAGGGCATTCACTGCCCTTAGAAATTCCCCTGTTGCAGTTTGCAAGCAGCAGAGTTGCTGCAAAATGGGACACGGTGAGTCTGTGTTGTTCTATTTTAAACCATGCAGTGTCGACATAACAGTATACGTGCTTTCCAGCATTTCCCCCATGGAAGCTCCCAAGGAAATCATGACTCTCCTGCACTGAGATTTATGAGAGTGCATTTCATCTGGGTGTCCAGCACAGCCTCCATGAAGTCAGGAGATTTATTCAACAGCTTATCACTAGACAGGGGCTCAAGACTCTGTTTGGGGAGCAGCATTTAGCCCTGTCCTGGGAGGGGGTGAGGCCAGTTCTTTGGCACTTGCATCTCTGAACCTCTGGCCCAGCAGCTGCACAATCCTACCACCCAAAATGTTGTTACTCCCTTAGATGCCCTCCAAGTCGAAAGTGCTGTTGAATATCTGGCATCACAGATTTTGTTAAGCAGGTGCAAAGAACTGCATTCTTTCCACTGGGAAAAGTGGAGATAAGCCTCTTTACAGATCACACCACCGAGGCAACCAAGCGCTCCCACAGTTGAGGGAGCAGCAGAAATTGGATTTCTGAGTTACTCAGGCCAGTGTCACCTCTCTGGGGAGTTATTTATTAAGGAAACTTTTTCAGGCTCAAAGCAGAAAAACTGATCCTTTAAGATACCATTTAGCACAACAGAAGCACTAGGTTCTGGCAATGCCAAAAATTAAGACTGTCCCTGCTCCAAGGATCTTGCTAGCAATACCAGGAGTTTCAGAAGAAAGCTTTTGCTTTCCAAGGTCCATGAAAGGCTTCTAGTCTCCAGAATTAATATCTTTTCAAGTAATTTCCCTAAGGGTGTGTGAATAGTGCAGCCTTGTCTGGGCAAAGGCATCTTTCATGAGTGTTTGTTGAGACAGTCTCCTGCTCAGTGTTCCCTCGTGCTTTGTATTGAAGAACACTGGAAAATCATGCTGGCATCAAATAACAGCCCTCTGTAACAGTCTTCATCATCCTGCAAGAGTTTGCTATTATTGTGCTTCCTTTAATTGGATTTTTCTGCTTAATATATTGCATGTGTTTAAAAAAAACAATTGAGGCTTAAATAGGTTCAGACTTGGAGCTAAATTGTCCATTCAGAGCTTCAACCTCAAGCACCATTTGGATCTCTGCAGCCACTTCTATCTTTAAGTAACTTTATAATCAGAAAAAGACATAGTAATCAGCAGTATGGGCACTGATATGTATTATTTATATGGTATGTAGCTATCATCAGAGCACAAAACTGTGTCTGTGAGGTTACTACAGCACAGAACGACCTGATCGGTACCTTTCAATAAAATTTATTATATTTTAACCTGGGCAGTAATAATTAGGCATTGCAATTTTCATGTGTTAATTATTTGTTAGAACCCTTCCATAAATTTAAATTATGACTGCTTAGACATCTGCATGTCTATATATAGATCCAGCATAAATATTTTTATATTTATCTATATATATTATCTGCTGGAAACATTATTACACCAAGAAGAAACAAACATAATGGAGTTTAATTAAATTTTATTAAAATTTACAGTATTTCCTCATTGGCTAAACATAGTTCAAACAATTGTTGTAATAGAGCAGAATTCCAATGAAATTAATTGTAATAACCTTGTTCTTCACAGTACATCAAAACTTCCTTGGCAATTAGTATGCAAAATATAGCCAACAGAACCATGTATTTTCAGCAGTAAGCTAGTTAAAATTGCCTCAGTGTTTTTACTTAAAGTTCCCTGAAGAAGTAACAATTACCTGATTCTCCCATGAAGTATTTCTGGGATTAATATTTGGGGGANTAAAAACCAATCAGGGAACTAAAGGCTAGATAAAGGGATGCAGTAATGTTGTCAGCCTGAGTCAGCAGGTCATCACCTAGGCTAGGTGCATGTTGAGCTGGGGTGGGAAGTGTCACTTCCACAAGATTCAGATGAAGCTCAATACTTAATTTCAGGGTGCTGCATTTCAGGAGACAGGAGGAGCTGTTGGAACTGGATGAAAGTTGGATGAAAACCAGGATGCAACTCGGAGTGCTTAGCTTGTAGATGAGACTGCAGGGGATAGGTAGAATATTAAGAATAAGTATGTTGCAGAAGGAAAAGGAAATCTATTCTCAAGATGTGTAATGAGTAAAAGTAATGGGGGTTACATTTCATCACAGGAGACAAGGATTTATCACAGGACACTCAAACATTCAGAAAATTAAGAAAAAAATTTCATTTCTGTGATAGTACAAGTCAACAATACACCAGACTACAGTGTGTTCATCCTTGCAGATGTCTAAGAATAGGTGGGAAAATATCTGTGAGGACTCATAAATATGGACTGCTGGCTTGCTTTGGGGAAGAAATTACAGTTTTTGTCAAGGTCCAGTTTAGCCCCATGCTTCTTCAGTATTCTACACTTAAACAAAAAACCCAAAAAAATTGTAAGACAAGAACTCAGAACTGCCAGTTTTACAAATCTCGAGTTAGGGGTGATACAATTCTCTCGGAGTTAGCCACCTTGTATAGTGAAGGCCTGGTTACTACAAGGAAGAAGTAGGGAGAAACAAAATTCTGCTGGTTTTGGCTGGGGTAGCTAAATTTTTTTGCAGTGGCTGGTATGAGGCTGTGGTTTGGATTTGTGCTGAACACAGGGTGGATAATATAGAGATGCTTTTGTTATTGCTGAGCAGGGTTTATATAGAGCCTTCTCTGCTTTTCATACGGCCACGGTGGCAAAGGATTTGGGGGTGTGTGGGAAGGTGGGAGGAGACACAGCCAGGACAGGTGACCCAAAGTGACCCAAGGGCCATGTGACATCATGCTCAGCATAAGAAGTGGAGGGAAGAGGGAGGGGGATGTTTGGAGTGATGGCATTTGTCTTCCCAAGTAACCATTACCTGAGATGGGGCCCTGCTCTCCTTGGAGATGGCTGAAGCCCTGCCTGCCCTTGGACAGCAGTGAATTAATTTGTTGCTTTGTTCATCTGTGCAGCTTTTGCTTTCCCAAGTAGACTGTCTTTATCTCAACCCACAAGTTTTCTACCTTTCATCCTTCCCATTCTCTCCCTGATCCTGCTGTTGGGGTAGTGAGTGAGCAATTGCATAGGGCTGGGTTGTTGGCTGGGGTTAAACCACAACAAAAATCCAATAGGCCATTTCTCTCCGGGGCAGTAACATTTTTCTGTTACAGGAGTATGGCACCACAAAAAGTCTCCAGAAGAATCAAAAGCCTGCACATCAGCCTCCTGGATTCCTGGCAACAGCCCAAACTGCACTACCCTTCAAATATGCCCTACCTCAATTCTCCTTGAGAATTGTCTTCTAAAGAGACAGGTCTGGCTCACCTTGACTCCACTGGCACATTTTGATGGCTGACTGTAAACCAGAGTGGGGCTTGCTATAAGAAGCAACCTCAACAATTTCTGTGACTGGTGAGCTAAACTAGTTAACACTGGGGAGCAAGCAGAAGGAATTAAGCAATCTCCTTCAGTCATCTTTTAGGACAAACACAGCTGGAAAAGGTGTTTGAAGGTTCCTTTCCCTCCAGCTATGGACTATTTACCAACAGGGCCATTACTGGATTCCTGAGGTCTTAACACTGGGAACAGTGTCCTGGCTGGGAAGCAGGAAGTGAGTCTCCACCCAGACCACAAGCAGCAGAAGGAATGATATCTGACTTCTTCAGCAAACTAGCCCTGGGAAAAGGAAATTAAAAAAAAGGAAATAAAAAAAGAGAAAGAAACCTAGCAATACAAGGAAGGCAGGAAAGGAACCCCGAAAGTCAGGAGACACAATGAGAGAGCAGGACAGACAAGAACAGCGACCAGAGGGAGACACGACAGCAAGGTAATGCAAAATGAAAATACATTGCTAAGACTAACAGTGTGTTTTTACTAAATCTGTTAATTCACTCTTCACATCTCCTACTCAAGTCATCCATCACAACATAAACTAAATAGAGCTCAGAGTACAGCTGCTCACCACTGTAAATGAGACCTCTGTACATGGAGCAGCTCTGCTGTGGCAAGCTGGCATCCTCAGAGGGAAAAACCTCAGCTGCAAAAATAAACAAATCAGGTACCACAACCCTCCTCCCTACGCTTTTTTTCCCAAAAAAGTGTCCTAAGTTTTAACCCCTTCTTGCTTGTTAAGTAAACTTAGTATCTTTTCTTTGCTTAAAGCACAGATGACCAGTATGGTATTGAAGCACTGGAATTGTTACTATATTTTATTGAATGGCATAAAGCTTTACTGAATGCCAAATCTGGGCTCAAATTTTACTAATTTTTCCTCCATATCAGAGAGAGCACAAGGCAACCTCCAACTCCCACTTGTCAAATTTATCAAGCAAATATCCATAGACCTAAAATGCTTTCAGTGTCAGAAACCCCCACGTNTGTCAGAAACCCCCACGCTTTTCAGTCCCTGCTGCAGTCTCCTATTAACACTTTGCAGTTACGTCTTCATGTCCTTTGCTGCAACCCTTGCCTTAGAGGTAAAATGATCAGAAAATTTTCTGTGGTGTGTGGGGCACTGTGAGACATGGGAAAAAAGTTTGATGGATTACACAAATCTAACATTGTTTAGTGGTTCACAGGTTCAGGGAATCAGATACTGGAATCTAACAGGTGTCTCAATTTGATGCTTGTGGCAAGTACTACTGTTCCTTGCTTGAGCAGGCAACCAGCATTCAGAAGGTGGTGAAGAAACTTTGGTTTATGACTTAAAATATGATAATATTTTAATAATATTATATTATTATGTATATAATTATATATTCTCTATCATTATATATTATATTATTATTATATTATAATATTGTAATAATATAATAATCAAACTAGATTTTTTTTTTAAATTAGAAAGGGTGAAAGATATCTAGCTCCTACTTTTGTACAAACTGGGGATATTCTATAAAATGCTTCATTTTTTTTAATTTAAAATTATTTAAACTTTAGGGTAGTTTTAAGAGATGTTTAGACAATAACCTGCATAAAATTTAACGACTGCTGAATCAAAATTAATTGCAGGCCTTTTGTCAGAACTGTCCAAATCAGTGCACAAACACCTATTCTAAACTTTGACAGCATTACAATAAAAAGATACAGAAATTGCAACAAATGATTTAAAGAAGAAAAAGTACCATTAAGAAAAAGTAAAAAAGGCTTCTGTTAGCTATGAGTATGACTGCCCTAGTGTACTAGTTTGAAAGAAAACCAGTGAGAGATTCCAATTGCAATTTAATAGGAAAATAAAGATAAAGGCAATAATACAGAAACACTGGCTTAAACTGACAGATTCAGGATACAACATGACAGTCCGTCGGTCAGGGTGGTGGTAGCAGCCCCATTTAATGGTGGCTGCAGTCCTCCTGAAGTGATGGATGTGGTTCTGTTGAAGTGGTGATCCTGTAGAAGGGTCTGGTCTTCCTCTGAAGGTCCAGTAGTGGTTATGTAGCTCTTGTCCTCTGGAAACCCAGTACGTAAGGGCTGCCTGTGGGGTTTCAAACCTCAGATTATATCCAGGTAGGAACGCTTGGTTCTTCCCGCTGGGCAGAGCATCTCACAATGGGATGATTTAATGTTATGAGTCATGCAGTGAAACTTGATGGCCCATTAACAGAAGTTATTCCCCGGAGGGAGTTATCAGGGATGTGTCATGCAAGAGATAAAGTCATTCCCCGGAGGGAGTTATCAGGGATGTGTCATGGAAGAGATAAAGTTATTCCCCAGAGGGAGTTATCAGGGATGTGTCATGGAAGAGATAAAGTTATTCTCCGGAGGGAGTTATCAGGGATGTGTCATGGAAGAGATAAAGAGCACTGCCCCACCTGTTTTAACACCTTATGAAGATGGTGACAGAATACATACTCTTGGTTACACCTTACATTGTACCTAAGACACCAGGCAATAATATTTTATGGCACATGTTAAACACAGAGTTCCGGATGTTAAATGCCATCAGTAGCAGTATGGTGGGTACCAGTGTAGATATGCATAGCAAGATGCAAATGTGAATTCTGAAGAAACATAGTTAAATAACAGTAGTTAAAGAACAGACAATGTATGAAAATTAAAAAGTGAACAGGAAAACATTTTTAGTCAACTTAATTTATTTCACTGGGCCTGGTATTTTTTATTACCTAGATTTATGATAAAGCTGCCCTTAACTGTAGGTGAGAGAGTCTTGAATCCAGGATATGGACATGCTGATGTTTTAGCAAGCTTCTGGCTGCACCTGCCAACATACACTCAAGCAGTCAAGCAATTTTTACAGAATTGGCTCATTTTGAAGAAAAAGCACATGCAAAGACAAGGTGGTGTGATTTTAAATGTCAAAATATGGTTTAATAATATTCCAAATATTAAACCCAAAGTTGTAAGGTTCTCTAGGCTATTTCATTCCCCAATTCCTATATCTAACTTCATTTGTTTATGTAACACTGCTGCAAGCTGATGAACAGGAATAACTGCATTTTAGTGATGGATACGATAAGCCCATGAAGATAGATTGGGGAATTTAGGGTAAGAGAGAGAAAGGGAGAGGGCAGATGTTAAGGAGAGAAAGAGCAAAACGGCTTAAAGACCTCAGGAGAGAATGAACTTTTGGCTCCACTGAAGATAAGGGAAGTTTATTCAATTACTTCAGCAAGATCAGTATGGAAAATGTAGTTGAAATACACTTGGATATCATGCAACAAATTTTAGATGAATGTCAGATATCATTAGTCTACATGCAGTTAATGAAAAGCAATTTCTGGAAATTGACTTTGTACTTGAAATCCAATATCAAATTGCAAACCCTGCAACTCAGACAGCAGAACTCCCTCCAGGGAAGCAGCAGCACCACCCATCCTGAGGGGGTCATCTCTTCTAATGGGCCATAATGGCCCAACAGCACCAGCATAAAAGACATCAGTAACGACCTAGGCCATCAAGGACTCCCAAAAATATCCTATAACTCATAGGATTACATCATTCCATGATGAAACTCACTGCCCTGCGGGAGGTACTGAGCATTCCTGCCTGGACCTGAGCATATATAACTGAGGGCTGGGGACACCACCAGCACCACCACTCGATGGAGCAAGAGCTGGACCAGAACTTCCACAGAACCACTGCTTTTGACAAGACTGCAACCATCACTTCAACAGGACTGCAACCACCACCCTGACCCAAAGGGTGCCAGGTTGTACTTTTGTGGGTTTAAGCCAGTTTTTCTGTATCATTGATTGTAATCTTTCTATTAAATTGTAACTCTGACCTGAAATCTCTCTCAAGGTATTTGGGTGGGGTTAATTTTTCACACTGGTTTACTTTCAAACCAGCACATTCAGAAATGGAAGAGAATATATATATAGAATATATGAAAATATGGGCCAAAATACTGTTAAATGTTTAAATATTTTCTTTAGAAAATATCCAGTTTTCACCTCATAAAGTCTGCCCGAATCCCATTTCTGCATTTTTGTGCCAAACATCTTCATGGATTATACTTCCCATTGGGATATGTTTCCTGTGATACAAACTAGGTTGAGTGGCCATAGTGGCATGAAAGATGTGGCTCTTCCAGTGAACCCAGGCCCTGTGGCAGGAGCAAGTCGAGGCACTGGAAGGTATTATAATAACAGAGCTCAAGACAGATTAACATGAAGCAGATCTAAAAGGAAAAGAATTGGCTTAGGTTTACAAACTGATGTTTTCAAAGCTCGCCTGGCAAAAAGTAAGTGCTTTCATCCCAGTTGCAATTTATTTTCCAGTAGCGAATCCAGAACTTGAGCAAAATAGTTTTAAAAACACCTCGTTATGCTTCCCACCAGATGACAGAGAAATACCCAAAAGGGCCATGTTTTCCTACTCGAAAATTCATGTCCTTGACATGAAACTGGCAGCAGTTGTTGGAATGGGTGAGCAGAGCTGTCTCAGTGTTTAGACAACAGACAGAAGAGGTCGACAGAAGCAGCATATGATGGTGGTTATCCAGCCAGTGGCACTTTTCTCTAAGACCTGGCAGTCTGGTAAGAAGCCCCAGTCAAGTCAGACCACAGAAAACAGATACGTTGTCCAAAGGTTCAGACATGTAAGGGGTTTGGTTTTTGGTTTTTTTTTGGTTTTGGTTTTGTTTGTTTGTTTTTCCTTTCTTTTTTGTTTGTTTTCCTGATGTCTTTCACTTGCAGAATATAAACATATGGTGGATTTCAGCTGGCCCTGCCACTACTGATTTGCTGTGCTCAGGATAGAGCCTTGAGAGTGGCTACAATGGGAGGTGCAGGCTGCTGCTGAGGCTGGCAAATACTGTTGTGAAGCCTGGTGTTTGGTGTTCTGACCAAATTCAAACATTGTCACAGTCACTCTGCCATCCAAAAGTAATGTCCAGGGTTTAATTTGGCTGATAAATTCTTCTCTGTGTGTTTCATACACACTTCTTCTGTCAACTGCTATTTTGGTGAGAATGACTACTTTCCACAAATGAAGGAATTTATTTCTGAATGCAATTAAGAGAGAGAAAGGAAGAAATCCAACTGAGTTCACAGTTCATCTGATGCTATTGTTAGAAACGCAGAGAGGACATGGTACAAAACTGTTAGACAACACTAACTAACTAACTAACTAACTAAATGGCTTGCTTAAAGAGAAGTGTCTCCAAAGAGTTAATTATGGACCCAGAAAAAAACTAACAGTACAAAACAAAACATGTGGAAGGCATCAAGCCTAAACTTCCAACATGAGCAAAACTAATAGACCTTTTCTATAGCCAGGCACAACCCCTGTAATTCTACAAATTAGACTGAGCCCTTGGGAACTATGTGCCTGCAGCTGCTATGCAGATGTGTAGATAGAATATCTACACATATAAGGAAATTCTTTCAAATTACACTGGATGATTCTAAGGCTGATAAAATTATCCCTGATAACTGATAATTTTCCTTATATAAAAGTCATATAGTTCATCATATAGCAGAACACATTTCAATCTGAAAAGTATCTACCCATGGATGGACAATAAATTTAATTCTTCTCACTTCAGACTGATTCTCATCTTGTAATATTTTTATAAAACATCTCTCTTGGGGAATAAGTTGTCCTTTCTGCTTGTTTGGGACCAAGAGCTCTTCATCAGGAAGCTGGTTAGTGTTTGACAAGACAGAAAAATGCACATACTCTCCCTCCAAGTGTTTATCCAATGCTTAAACACAAACTTGGTTCCTTTTTGTGGAAGATAGTCCAGCCAACCTGTATGATTGGCTGATTGTCAAGATCAGCTGCAAACCAAATCACAGTAACAGCTCTTAAGAGCAAAAGAACCTGACTGGGGCAAGTACAGGTTTGGTGTAGTGCCCACCAGATCCTACAAACAACTTTAACAGTATGATTTTGAGAGTCCTATGAGCGTGACCAATTGAAAACCTGCTTCACCATGGTCATCACCTCGGCCTGCAGAGGAATATCATGGGGAAGGAGCTGTGCCCCTGCAGCCCCTGGGGACCCACGGGGGATGCAGAGATCCCCCCGCAGCCCCGGGGACCCACGGGGGAAGCAGAGATCCCCCCGCAGCCCCGGGGACCCACGGGGGATGCAGAGATCCCCCCGCAGCCCCGGGGATCCACGGGGGATGCAGAGATCCCCCCGCAGCCCCTGGGATCCAGGGGGGATGCAGAGATCCCCCCGCAGCCCCGGGGACCCACGGGGGATGCAGAGATCCCCCCGCAGCCCCGGGAGGTGCCCGTGCCGGAGCAGGTGGGTCCCTGGAGGAGGCTGATCCGGGGGCAGACCCGGTGCAGAGTCTCTTCTGACTCTGTTAGTAATAAATTCACTTTGTACCGCTAGTCTGAGTCTGTTATGCCCTTGGAGTGTTTTCTCCCGGTCCTTATCTCAACTCATGAACCCTTCATTAATTTTTTTCTCTCCTCTGCCCTGTTGTGGCAGGGGAGTGTGAGTGAGTGGCCTCCCTGGATGCCTGGCATTTGGTCAGTGTCAAACCATGACACCTGCACAGTAGCACAGCTTCCAAAAAACCTCAAAAAGATGGATGAGCAAAATGTGGATTCACTGATTCTCCTGGAGGCACTTTTCATATTTTTATGATGAGATGAAAAATAAAAATTTTGATTATTAAAATGTGGCAGAAAGATATACAGGAGCAAAAACCTGCACTGTATGAAACATCACGCAGAGTTTCCAGCTAGAAATGCAGATGGAACAGGGTATAACATAGTCAATAATAATCAAAATTATTAAAATAGTTAAAATAGTGCAGTACTCTGTGGACCTGCAAGATGTTATCTGTAAGGGAAAGGAAAGGGCGTTTGAGAATAAAAAGATACATTTTTATCTTATTCTCAAGTCTTTCCTAACACACCATGTCATTTAGGAAGTTTTACGTAAGCATTTAAAATGCTTTTTCTGCAGCTAATTTTGACATGCCTTTTCCATTAACCTAAGTGGGAAATGCAGGCAAATTAAATAGTCACCTTGGTCTACACAGGGAATGTTCCTGCCACTGTCACCACTGGCTCAACTCCACCTACCACAGAAGCTGTAGCAGGAGAACTGATAAAGAGAGTGTCAGTGAACATGTGCACATTACAAGCACCTAAATCAGAATGTGCAGGGGTCTGCTGCTCAAGGCTAGAGAACCCAGGGGTGGGATGTTGTTATTCAGCACCTGATGTATCACTTGTACTTCCAGCATGGATACCTGGAGGTTGGCAAGCCTTGGAAATACAAAAGATGTTATGGAGCAAAGCAATGGGCAGCAGGAAAGGTACCCAGGCAGTGTTCCTTGCACCCTCTTAGTTCATAACTTAGGGCCAATATTGGACTGTACAGTATGTACTCACACAGTTCTGCACCACTCATGACTTGGAAATATAAAGTGAAATTTTTTTGACTTGCCAGCCCAATTTTTCACCATTATTTAAGCTGTTTGCACACAGTAACTGTTGAGTGAGTTATTATTGTGAGTCACAGGTTGATATGTTCACCAGTACAAACAGTGACACTGAAGGAAACAGCCTCACACAGGCTGTAAGGCACTGACATCCAACATGAGAATGCAAAGGAAAACTGTTCCTAAACCTCAAGGGTTAAAATGGAAGAAAACAAACCCATGATTTTTCACTAAGTATGAGACACTTCTCAACTATAACTGTTTCTCATAATAGTAATCAGTTAAGTGACTGGTTCAAAATTGTTATTAATCCAAATAATCAAGAATTTGCTATAGTAATAGTATGATTTTTTAATACTGAGCTGTATCACTACTGAGTGTAAAAAAAATTACACTTTACCTTTTCACAGTTGCAGAACTACCATAAGAACTGAGAAAAGCCTTTTTAAAGCATGAATTTTGGAACTATTTGTTTCCAAGTTAGGAAAACCAGCTGAGCAGCTGTAGATATAGGACATTATCTACTTTGGAGTAATCATAAAATCATAGAATAGCCTGGGTTGGAAGGGAACCATAAAGGTCATCTAATTCCAGCCCCTCTGCCATGTATAGGGATACCTTTCACTAGACCAGGTTGCTCAGAAACCTTGAAAACTTCCACGGATGGGACAGCCTCAGCTTCTCTGGGCAACCTGGTCCAGTGTCTCAGCACCCTCTGAGCAAAGAATTTCTTCCTTATATCTAATCTAAACCCCCTCTCTTTCAGTTTGAATCCATTCACCATTGTTCTGTCACTACATGCTCTCATAAAACATCCCACCTTTCTTGTAGGCTCCCTTCAGGTACTGGGAGGCTGCAAGGCTGAAAAAACCAATTCTCTCAGCCTTTCAATTAGGCCCTAAAACCAGGGATTTCATCTGAATAATAAGGGAGATTAGATTTTGATCCCATGCCCCTTCTGTTAATTTGTCACCCCATATTCCCTGCCAGCAAACAATTACTGGCTTGTCCCTAGAAGGCTGACAGAAGGGAGCTTCATGCCTAGGAAAGATAAACAAAGTATATTGTTTCCTGTTTACACTGGACATGAGCTTTATATAATTATCCCACCAGTTAGGATTAACTGGGCAATTACCCTGGCAAACAATGGCACATTGATGACAGCCAAACAAAGGCATCTCAGAGCAGCTCCTTCACCAGGCCACTGCAGCAGAGCCCCCCTGAATTCCCTCGGTTCTGGCTGCCATCCCAGCAACACTGACCCTCCAACAAGGGCTGCACAGTCACAGGGGGAGCAGCAAGGGAAATAGTTTTCCTAACCTGTCAGCATTTAAGAACTCAAACATTTTTCCTTACCACAAAAGGAGTTGAAAATTTGGAGGGAAGACTGTCCACAGACTGAGTGTATACAGCAGAACAGAGTGGCTGGAGAGAGCAGTTGTGCTTTCCATCCTTTTGAAATGTTTCCATTAGATTTTCACCTCCTTCATCCAAGTGAAAGCAGCATTTGAGTAGTGGAGTGGTAAAAAGAGAATGTATAAGAAATGGAATGTCAAAGGACTTTTTTTTCTTAACCCCAAACCCCTACAGCAGGAGCCTCAGCAGAGTCCTTCTTGGCAATAATTCCATTTCAGTGAATTTACTCATTTTGTCAGAAAAATTCTGAACAGACACAGTCTGTATTTCTTACAAAACAAAGGAATAACACAACAGTGCCATTCCCATGACTCTATTTCTAGCAGATAGGACTGCTGAGGCCTGGCATGGAAGGCACCAGCCTCTGCAGTGGCATTGCTACATCTCTCACCATACCAGAGCTAAACAAAGCCTGAACCACAAAATGGGATCACTCTGACAACCAAATCGAATATTAGACAAGCCCTTAGTGGTACCCAACCTGCACAGCCATACAACACAATTGACAGAAATTAAACTAGTTATTTCGAATATTGATATTGCGTTATTTCAGAGCATCTGAAGGCTGCTCTGAAGTGCACTGGTGCCTGCTGGTCCTTTGATAACCCAAGATTTCCAAGACACCAGAAGCTGAGATTTAAGTCATAATCTGGTCAATTGTGTTCAGCCTTAATGTTTCCTCTTTTGTACAAAGAAAAGGGATATTTCTCTTATCACCTGAACACAAATCAAAAGATGATAGTGACTGTAGAACATCTCACACTTAATCTTAAAATAGCTACTATCTTACATACTTAAAAACACGAATCTTTAGACAGAGATTCAATATCTACAGCAAAATTGATCTTTAAAATCCCCAATACTGAAATATTTCAAACATTGTCTCTATAGCAATACCTACAGTCAGTATCTTGAAGGAAAACAGAGCTGCAAATATCTATTGATTATCCAAATTTCAGATTTCCTAATAAGTGTACTGCACTGGGAGAGCTGGTGCTGTGCAGTTGTGGACAATGCTTATTCCAGGCTGAATAATTTCACTGCCTTACTGAGGCATAAGTAACAACTTCAGCAAAACAACCTCATGCCTCAACCAAATTTTAAAAAAAGGACAAATCCTCAGTTTAGTGGATCCTAGTCAAGAATGAAATCTAAAACTCAGTGGTTTCTATGAATTTAAGTTGTTTTTATTCCATTCATTTTTTTTCATTCTGGACACTTGTAGCCACAGACTGCTCCGTAGTCCTCTTCCCATCCACTGTAAATATACACTAAAGAAATAAAAGTTCCCTTCACTTTAAGGAAACTCATTACATAGGCACATATTTTTTCAGAAATTGAAGAAAGCTGTGAGAAGATAGGATGACATTTCTCTCCCTTTGTCTTTTTTTGTTTGTTTTTTGGTGGAATTTCTGAAGGTAAAGAAGAATCATGAGGAGATAGGAAAACAATAATTTGGAATCTGTTTGAGTTAGCAAAATACACTGGACAAAACAAGAGAGAGGGTCTTAACACTGTCACACTTTTAAGCAGGAAACCAGAAGAGGATGGATGCTTTTTAATGAATGTGATGCTACTTTTACCTCCCTGTTCTCTCTGGAGGCCTGTACATAATTTTTAGTTTTGACTGATAATAATGGGTTTCCTGCCATTAACAACAAGGTTCCCTGTCCCTTCCCAGCTTATCTGGGTCTGTCCAAAAGATCCAGCCATCTGCACACAACAGCTTGCTGGCTGCAGAGCCCCCGCGAGAGGCATGCTGAAAGCACACACGAAAATATTTCTTCTGTGCTCTTCCTGAACTTCTTTAAGTCTGGGTTACCCAGAGTGAAATCCATTTTAATGGCGCCTTGGTTAAAAATAGTCAACTGAGTCCTTGTTGAACTAGGCAACCCTGTGCAGAAATAAATTTCAAACAAACAAACAAACAAAAAAACAAAAGCAAAGAAAAACCCCAACAAAAAATACATTCTTATTTCTGTTAGCAGTCTTAGAAATCAAGGATATAGGATGTTTTCAGTTTTAATCCTTACTTCACTGTAAAGCTAACCAGCATGAACCAAATCCTGTCTGTTATATAGCAGTGCATTTTGGTTTATGGCACTACTCCTCCAGTGCCATGGCAGATGAGGTCCTATTACTCCACCTAACTACTCAACACATGCTTCTGACTTTCACTCAGGAATGATGTCACCCTCTGGTGGTGGCATATTCCAGCAAGGAACAGAACTGAGAATTGTTAAGGAACACATCAAAGTTGGTTTTAATGTAAAGAGAAAGTAAGAATATGTCTATATTCCACCAGAACATCAACTTTTTAATCTCTCGTTTCAGTCTGGTGCTGTAATGAGAGAAGCCAGAGCTCTAACAGTAGATGTATTACATTATCTCTGTTCTGCTATTTTCTGGAGCTGAAGTGTATTATGTTTAATGGTACTCCAGCAATTTTAAGATTAGTGCACAGAAAAAATACCAAAGAAGTGAGATGTCTTTAAAAACTTATGTTATTAGTATTGTAAACATCAATCATCACACATCCAAACTCCCACAAGTATGACAAATCCACCTTACCAAATTCTTGAATCAAATTTTTATTTGAATTAGAGTAACAGTGACAAAAGAGGTGAATTTTGCAAAAGAGATGGGCAAATCTCACCTCTTTATATTTTCACGTGTATTTAAACAAAATTAGTTGCACCAAAAGAGTAAGTTAAGAAGACACCTTTCCTATAGCATGAGTGACAAGTAGCCAAAGAGACATAGGAGACAATGGAAAGGGATTCTCCCTATAATCTTATTCAGTAGCTTCTCACTAAATATTTCAGTCTTCCATCGACCTTCAAGTGCATCCCTGTGAGATACAAACCAAAACCAGCCACAAGTGCTGGGACTGCAGCATCAAACTTGTGTTGAGTGGTTTATTTGCAGAGTCCGAAAAGTTTAATTAAATCTTGTCACCTTCTCCAGTGTTTCAGACCTCCACATCCTCAGTTCCTTGCACAACTGCATGTTCTCTGCATTTATGTGTATATAACACTATTCTTTATGACCTGCAAGGGTTCAGCACACACTGCCTCAGGTCTCCCTTGCCTTCTAATATTTCTACACCAGCAGCCAGAGTTTCTACCAGTCCACAGCTACACAAAATGAATGTACCTCTTTCATTCTGGCATTTCATTCTATTTCAAAAGCATTTTTAGGAATAAGTCCAAGATAAATTAATTTTCTGAAGTATTGAGCAGTTTCTGATTTTGAAAATCTTACCACATCATTTAGATGGCCATCTACGAGCCCCTAGGCAAATTTTCAGTACCGTGACAACAAAGGAGACACACACACTCCTTTCAGCACCACCAGTATTTGATTGTTTTAAAAGCCACATACATTTTGAAATTAGGTCATTGAAATTTTTACTCTATCCTTAGGCACTCTTTAAACAAAGGGTGCCTGCATTTACTGAGTGAAAAGATGTTAGGAAAAACTTCTTACAGTGAAAACCACAGAAACAAGAAAAACACCCGTTTAAATTTTGAGCCACAGCTGGGGATCAAAGGGTCAGCATCTTCACCAGAAGGGAATCCCTCTTCCATGCCTTATTTATCAAACTAATTACTGGATTTCGCTTAAACAAGAACAGCATTTCTCCACTTTTAGTTTTGTTTGCCTCTAAATTTCGAGTAGTTTAGCAACAGCTGGTCTAAGTAAGAAAGTTACTAAGGGCTACTATGACCCTAAGTGCTTCTATTTGCTTTGTGGCTCTTTTACCCAACGACCAACACCAAGCTCTGCTCTTTCCATTACCCATAACTTGGACACACTATATTTAGATTAAACAGTCCCAGTCCTTGGAACAAGATGCTTTGGTCCTTTCAATTACTCCAGTCTAAAAGCAATCACTGTCTTCAGCCTTTGCGAACTTTACAACTTTTTGGACTTTTCTTGAAACGCGTCTTAAAAGCCAAACCCATGGAAAAATAACTGAAACCAAATGCCATGTGATCAGTCAACCAGAACACACGAGAGACTGAAAATAACAGGAGAGATACTGTGGCAATGTCTGACCTTCTGAACCATGCATATGGACTGAAGGAAAACAGCTCATAATCACATCTTAAATGATGCATACAACTAGTTTATTTGTAGGTCAGAAGGACCCAGTTTACACAGCCATGATTTTAAAGCTTCACGGACTTGCTTCAGATGCCAGAAATTATTTAACATTTGGAACAAGCTTAAACAACATCACAGTTGAACTTTATTAGCTTATATGGTCAAAACCAGTGAAGTAGGCAGTCTCAATGGCTGCAGACATTCCCTCTACCTCCTACCATGTTTCCACCTCAAAAAGGAAGCTGCATGAGTGGATTTTCTGTTCTAAACCTCTATGAAATATGCAGTTACTCAGGCTGACCTGAAACTACCAGTTCAAAAATTTTTATTTAAAACAACAACTTCAACAAAGAGTTTCTTATAGAGGTGTTATCAGCCTGTTCAGATCTGCACCCAGCCCTTAACTCCAGTAATAATGTCTATCAGTTACACTCGATCATCCCTGTAGAAACTGAGCACTTGTAATCCTACTAACCAAATACACAGATTATGTTGCTGCTGACAAAGATACCAGAGCCCTTCATTTAGATCCATAGTGCAGAGAATTATGCCACCAGTATACTTACTACAAGAAAGAGTAATTTTTGTGACGATAAGGACCCCATGATGTGTCAATAAACTGTAACTTCAGGCAACAAAGCTTTGGCAGAGTTGGGTAAAAGCCCCTTGGAAAACTATCCAAGTTACATAGACAGTCAGTTAGGATGTCAAGTAGCTCTTAGGGCTATGAGCTGAGCTAAAACTCTGTACAAACTATCAGTATAAATGCTACCCCCAATCCAGCCTAAATACTTGAGATGGCCAGACACAAAATCAAACTGCAGACATGCCACCTATGCTCCAAAGAATGTATATTCAGGCTTGCTCAGGAATTAATAGAGGTGTTTCCTGGGAAAGATTTTTAACAGAATGTACAACTGTGACACCAGGAAAGGAAAACACAGGGGAGGAAAATCCTGATCCCCTTCTAGCTGGAAGTTTTTCTACAGCTGGCAGCAACCCAGACAAGATTTTCTTTATGAACAGACCTTTGCTTCATTAAAAATGTTTCATTGGAATAAAGAGAGAAGCATTACAAGAACTATGTAAGATAGTTTTCTCTCTCACTCCTTCTAGGAGTACAGACATACTTGCATGCCCATCCTTACAGGACTCTTGCAGCAGAAGCTACCAAAGTTCTTGGCAGAGGTGGCCAAATCAATAGGTAAAAAATACCAAAACTGTGCAATTTGCCATTCTCTACTGGATAAGTAGTTATCCGAAATAGGTAGTTTTCTGAAAAAAGCAGTTTTGACAATATAGTGGCAGCCAGAGAAAAAAGAACAGAAAAATGTCAAACATGAAAATAAAGGAAACTCTTGTACACAGATAGGATACACTGGCCAGAGGATGAACTGTTACTACAGTTGATTTTGGCACGGGATCACACTTCGTTGTACTACTTCCTTCAGGTGAACTTCTGCCAGAAATACTGCTGGCCAGAATCCAAACTTTCATCTGACCAGACTCACTGAGCACCAGCAGAAACCATTCAAACTGAGATGGAAATATTAAAAATATGAACCACCACTTCTTCTGGGCCTCTCAAAACAGAATCACATAAAGATATACTTTCTTTGTAGGATCTCATTTAAAATCCATGGAAGTCAGTAAAGTGGATGTTTCTAACTGTAAACAGTTAAAGAAGTTTAGTTAAACTTAGAAGTTTAGTTAAACTTCTGTACATTTTGTTTGGGGTTTTATTATNGTGGATGTTTCTAACTGTAAACAGGGATACTTCTGTACATTTTGTCTGGGGTTTTATTAACATCCATCTCTGTTGGTTACAACTGTAAGAGAGAAGATGAATACACAGAACTAAGAGTGGTTCACACAACAAGGCATAGGGCTGACCCCAGATGAATTCAGCTTGTACCAATACAGTGTTCCACCATCCTGTACTGTATCTTCTGTTGGCAGAATTCATAACATTCTCATTACAACACTGCAAAATGTTATTTCGCAGAAGTGTAACTCTGTAGGCAGAAAAAAAGAACAGTTGCTGCAAAGTTTTTCTTCTAAAGTCTTCTAAAGCATTAAATTATAATGAAAAGTCCAATAATTTAACATGATCAGGACAGAAATCCTTCAGGTCTGACATCTACCCACTCCTATGATATGAAGGATGATCCTGACCTTTCGAGAAAATCTCTCTTCATCTGCCTCCTCTCTCACCCTATCAAACCACGAGGTTATTCATGAACACTTGTATAAACTGGAAGAGGAAACGGAACCAATACCTACAGCATCCTCAACTTCAAAAATTATGTTGTTCCCTTGTGTTGTATCACTTGCTCCCTTTTGAATCCTGATGAAGTACAAAACATAACAACATGCATAAGTTTGCTTAGTCTCAGATTTTAACATTCAGGTTTAATTCAGAGCTTCAGCTAAGGGATCTTACTTCAGAACATCGACTTTTATAGTTGTCAAGGTTGGAAAAGTCCTTTAAGATCAAGTCCAACAGTCAACCTACCACCATCACTGTAACCTCTAACCTTCTCAGCCATATCACCCAGGAATTTTTACCTACACAAGATTTTAAATGCTGTCATTTCTGATTTCAACAAAATATTTTAACTCCTCAATATACTGCACCCTCTTTCTAAACAGTCTGAGTTTCCTGTCTTAAAAATTGGTCTGGCTTCAGACACTGAAAAGGATGAATCAGAAAATTTTTCCTCCATTCATCTGATACTTTGACAAGTGCTAGAGGGCAACAAATAATAGTGTTACTCTTCAAAATAATTCTGATTATAGCTACATCCTATGAAGCAAAAACTAAAAAAAATGCAGATCAGTCACACAATGATTCTATTAACAATCAAAATATGATACCTTTATACCTTTAGTGATGTCCTATCTGGACAAGATAATTCAGGGAAGGAAAAACTACTCACGTGTAGCCTTGTCAAGAAACACTTACTGAAAATTGTCACAGCTATGCTTTTTCCTAAAAGATACAGCACTCCTCAGATCAGAAATGCATGATACTGTGTCAACATCTGGCTTTGTTAACTGCATTTGAAGACAACTTTGTGATTACAGAAACTATCTTGGAATAACACTGGCTTTTATACTCAACAGCATCTCAGTCCTCCCCTTTTACATCTGGCTTTCTCTTGCCTTGTTAGTGTGCGTGGTTTCTGTGCATTAGTGGAACTGTCTGGCTGTTCAGACCCAAATCACCTGAAATGAGGCTTTTTCCCTCTGTAGCATCTTAATTACAATCTTAAAATGGTTTGAATTGGAAGAGTCTTTTTCCAATTTCCCTGCCATGGGCAGGAACTCTTTCCACCAGACCAGGTTGCTCAGAGCCTCATCCAACCTGGGATACTTCCAGGGCCGGGGCATCCACAGCTTCTCTGGGCAACCTGGTCCAGTGCCTTACCACCCTCTGAGTAAAGAATTTCTTCCTAATATCAAATCTGTATCTATCACCTTTCATTTTAAAGCCATTCTCACTTGCTCTGTCACTATATGCCCTTGGAAAAAGTCTGTAGCAAAAATTAGCTGGTCAAGAATGGGCCTAAGCGGGAACCTGCAACTCAGAAATTCATTGCAGAGGTACAGTTCCCCTAAAATGCAAAATGTCAGAGAAGACTCCTAAAATCTTTTATATTAATCTCTCTTTTGCTGAGGTACTTCGATCTCAGCAATCCTGCACGTTAAGTCTTCCTACAGATTTCAGATATAAAATGTGCTGACAGCACAGACGTCAAAGACAACATACCTTCCTTTCACTCTGACAATTTATCTTTTTAGTAATAACAAGTCTTTTTATGGATTTTTGTACCTAGCTCATGCTAGAAAACAGAGTGAAATAAGCACAAAGGCAAGCCACAAGAAATGCTGTGGGCTGGCAGCATCCCAACAATTTGGGGAGCACAATAAAGGGCTGCCTGTTTGTAGCTTCCTCCTGCTTGTTCTATCAAGTAAACAAGAATCCAAAGAATATTTTTTAAATGTTTTTCCATTAACTTGGGTTTCCAGAGGTTTGCCACCATTGAACTCTTCCAGGAAGTGACAAGATATATATTCACATACACAGTATACACACGTATACAAGGTGCAGCTGTGTTAGCAGGGGATGTTGCAGAGCATCAGCTAACCTTAAAATGCTGAATTGGTGTAAGAGTCTCCTGCCCTTTGATCCCTGAATGTGCCTGCCAAAGGTTAGGTAACCAACTCTACAGCATTGTTTTAATTCTTAGAGCTAGGAGGCATCCATCCAAGTGATGCCAAGACAAGATGAGGATTAACAGCTTAAAAGCAGGATGAACAATGGTCTCAGTTTAGAGACAAGTTTAGGAGAAAAACGCTCTGGAATGAGTGAACAAATAGTGCATAAATGCTAGATATTGAAATTGTCAGACCTTACCCCCCACATACACATGCACCCACACTGGAAAAAAGAAACCAAAATGTCATGGAAAGAGGCAATATGGTGGGGAGAAAAAAAATGGCACCAGCTCTGGTCTCAAGGCAAAAAAAAAAAACAAAACAAAAGGTTCATGCCACAGCTTGGGCAAAACAGACGGGAACCTGTTGAATTGCTGGTGGTGGTCCCCTCTTCACAGATGTCTTGGTTTCAAGACAAATTTCAGGAGAAAAAGCCCTGGAATGAGTGTTTCCTCTAAAGAGAAACAGTTTCAATAACTCCAAGAGAAATGGATACCAGCAGGTGAAAGTGGAAAAAAAGATAACTATTTATTAACCAAAAAAACAAAAAAGAGGGGGGTGTCCACAAGGCATAGAAAAGGATTGAAATTGCAAAACCTTAATCCCCAGCCCCTACCAGACCGTGTGGCCGTGAGGCAAAGATGGAGGCCCCTCTTTGTCTCAGGGAAAGGGAGGAAAGAGTCCACACAGCAGCTGGGAACCTGTTGGATTTCCAGCATGGGTCTCCACCTCACAGTAGTCGAAGTTGGTGGAGTTTAATGTTCTTTTTTGTGTTGGTTCAGCTTCTCCAAGGTCTTGGGTTCAGGGCGGCCTCCCCCCCACCAGCTGCCTGGACAGACCAGAAAAAAGGCCAAGCCGAAACAGTTCAAGAAAAAAAACCCAACAAAACAAAAAGCTGCTAAATGGATTTGCCAGTGAAAAGCCTCCTGGCCAGGGGAAGGAAAAACTCAGAAGCTCCTGGCCTATACTCTCATTTCCAGAGAAGGCAATGAAGGAACAATCTGTGCCTGAGCTGACCACACCGGGGGGAAGGGGGCGAGGAGAGTTTGAACAGAACCCGCCCGGGGTTCTCGAACTCCAGCCTGCCCCTGGTTCATCTTAAAGCTAAAGCAACCATTTCTGGGCATAAAGCAGACGATTAGGGAACTGAGTATCATCATAAAATCACGCCAAGACAACAGCAGATGAAGCAGGTGGATTTGGTATTCTTTCCTCCGGCCGGCCTGGCTTCTCTGAGGTCTGGGGCCGAAACCTTCGCCATCCCATCGGTCTTCACCGATTCTTCTCCCATCGATTGTTCTCTCTGATCTCAGACCAAAACCAAACTGTCCAATTAAAAAAAAAAGCCACCGAAGGATTGCTGTTGCAGTCTCCAAGGCCAGGGAAAGGAAAAAAAATATCCTCTTCTTGCCTAAGCTAACGAAAAAACCTAGCTAGGTAAGCAAAAACCCCCAAAAAACCCAGTCCACACAGCAGGACAGCCAGCCCGGGAGTGAGGCTTTGATAGAGCCCCAAGGCTTCCCCCTCCCCTGGACCCACCTGAAAGCTACAGCAACCATTTCTGGGCACTGAGCAGATGATCAGGGAATAGAAAACCATCCCAAGACAACAATTCATGCCTGCATTAACATGTTTGATTTTTTACAAAAAAAAAGGAACCTGAGTATTTGTAGTCTAATGACACATGTAAAAATTTAGACATTTTAATCATTTAGACATTAGACATTAGACATTTGGATCATTAGACATTTAGACAATTTAACCTTCACCACACAGACTTAACACATAGAATATAATTTTTTGTATTTCACGTGTATATCGATATAGAAAATATGGCCAGATCCTTTGCCAGATATTGAACTGCTGTCCTGCACTGAGCATAATTTTTGGAACTGCTTTAAAATGTGCAGATTAGCTCTTTTGTACATATTTTAGCCAGTCATAAATATTCAGCAATATAAAGAACAGTAAGGTCAAATTCTTGCTTTCCACAGCAGTTTAGTCTTTCCACAACACTTTATAAAATATTTTGTGAAAATCAAGCCTCTAACAATCTAATTAAATATCAGCTCTCTTTCTGCTTTTATTAGATTAAAACACACAAATTGAGATTTATGGAAGTGGTGAAAGGAACCCTCTGCAGTGTTTAAAAGTTGCCTCCTTAATCTGAAGAAACTTGGAGAAGTTTTTTAAAGCACATATACCAACACAAAACTTAGTATGTAATATCTACAAGAAGCATACTACTTCCCTGAAATAGGAATCAAAAGGAACCCCACATATACTGGTTATATATGTAGTTAAGACCATGCCAAACAAGTTGATATCTCAGAATTGACTGCACATTCATTGCTGCACCCCTCCCTTTTACTGGTCTAGTGACACACAGAGAAAAGTCTTTTTATTCCCTTACCTTCCTGTAACCTGCCTGTGCTATCAAGACTTACCTGGAGTAGGAGAAATAGGAGATAAACAAAATATGATAAGGGGGTTAAGAAGTCAACTCCAGGAGAGAAGGCCTGGAAGGTATGAGGTGTGCTGTGTCCCAAAGATGAAATATTTGCATTCCAAAGCACTTGAGGAGGATGAGCTTCCAGCAATAACAAGAGAACCTAGAGATGCATTAGGTCCCAGAATTCAAGTAACTGGAAGAAAAATCCCATTCATTGCTATCATAATTTTCATCTAAAAAAAATAGATTGAAAATGTCTTTAGAGTCAAACTCCTTGCCATTTACCTAATGCACTGATTAAGTGAAATTTTCTTTTAATTATTTGCTTCACAATCCTTTTCTTATTTAAATCAAGTAGAACAATTCCATATTGTAAAAAAACTAAGGTTCATGGGAACAGTAACATTCATTTTCCACTGAGTCAATAACTGGACAAGCATCATAGACCTTCAATTGATGCTAGGATTGTTTTGTTTGACAGAATTGTTTTCAGATTCAAAAGTACCCATCCCTTCCTAAAAAGCAAAATTAGTACTACAGGGTATAATTACATTCTCATCACAGAAGGCAACAAGGAAAGTACAGTTTAGATACCTAAATCCAGAGAAGGTTCTCAAATGCAGGGATGGGGGGAATGTGGGGTTTGCTAACAATTATGATTTCAAAAATATTGAGGAATCCAGTTATGTCATATCTCCAGTTCTTTTTCACAACTTACTTTACCAAGAATGATACCATGTCCAGAATATTACAGAGCACTAAGACATCTAGTGAGTGAAAAATATATTGCAAGTAGAATTACTGTATGTTATGTAAATTAAGCAGTGCTGGGTTTAGTTTTTAGATATTAGTAAGAAGTTATTAGTAAGTAAGTAAGTTATTAGTAAGAAGTCTATGGGATCATTGCTGCAGGTTAATTATGACCACATGATTTTTTCACTGTACATTTACAATTCTTCCAGTTCCCTGGGAAAGAAATTACTCTGCATCAAAACCCACTTGATGTGGAATCTCATTGCAATGCTCTGGTCTTTTATCAGGTTCTTGCTTTAGTAAAGACCTAGTATCATACAAACTCAGAGAAATCATGTACACTGGTTTAGCCAAAAGTGCAGATCTGGCATTAAGTCCTACCCATTAAACACAGAACTGGCATACTTATCACTACAGAGCATCTGTATTTAAATTACAATTCAGAAACTGTGATCAATCACATGGCACAGGATGTCTAAGCCATCCTTTCTAAAGGAAACACAAGCTTTCCACACCTCTGTTGACATAAAGAAGTATAACAAAAACCTGGAATGACTTAATTCCTGATTCAATAAAAAGATCAAGCTAATTATTTTGCCTATGGCCCTGTCAAATACAGTTCCAAAAAATCTGCCATCATCAGCTTGAAATACATCAGAACTTCTTCTTGGGGCTCATAAAATAAAGAACATTAGTTCAGAGCAGATCCCTTCATGTTCTGACAGGAAAACATGTGGAAAAATACATAGGAAAGATGAAACACCAACACGTGAATAATGTTTGAGAAACAGGAATGTACTCCTTCAAACTGAAGTTGAAATTATCAAATAATCACAACAAAAAATTGGAGGATAAAAAGAAATTGATCAATGTATTGTAACAGGTTCACTGTAAGTTGCAAGGTTTGGAAATTATAAGAAATGTTCAGATTCTTCGAAATTGAAAATTTAGGTCAGATCCCCTGATTTATGTAATTTTCTTTATCAATTTTTCTTTTTTTCAACCTAAAAAAAAATTAGTATTCACTTTACTACACAATAAATAGCACGTGCTCTATATATACCACATTTTTAGTTCTTTCCCTATCTTTCACTAAGACAAATATATTCTTTAAAATAGGACCAATAGTACAAGGATTTTTTTTTTCTTCAAGAACTTCAGGGGGAAAATATGTATTTTCCCTGTCTGCTGACATGTAGATAGACCTTGCATTACCCATTGGCTGGCTGTTTTGCCAAGTTTTGACAAGAATGTCAAGCCAGACATTCTTGGCTTAGGACCCTTAGGACCCTGTTTAGGTTTTAATTGCTTATGTTTGACCTGGTATTTTCAGATTTCTTGGTATGTAAGCTTTTCTTTTTGTGATGTTGTGAGAAAATTGTGGTGAAAAGCAAGGGAATCCCATAAATCTTGAGTTCAGACTGACCTCAGTTATCTAAGAGTTTCTTCATCACATTGATTAGGATTCCATCATTAGCTATTTTTACATATCAAATTACTTTTTACCAATCTCTTGTATCACAATCCAGCCAGAGGCTCCTCAACCAGAATTTCTCAGAAATTTCTAAACACTTCACTAGTTGCAACATGTCTGTATTTTAAAAGGTATTTGCACAGCTTCTGGAAGGCAGGAGAAAATGGAGAGTTAGGTAAGCTAGAAGGATTAGTGAATCATGGGCATAGTGATAGTGAACACAAAATCAAGGGTTATCTACTGGATATTTCACTGTAATGAAAGATTATATTTTTTAATTACGTTAATTAGATTTAATTTAGAAAATTCTGGGGTTTTCACATACCACAATTTCCAATACTGCAATATCATTACTACGCTGTACCCTTGAAAATTTATGCATATCATCAACTACCTACCTCATCATTGTCTCAACTGCACAAGCTTCACAAGCCTCATACAGGTTTCTTCACAAAAATCTTCTTCCAGACAATTTGCAGGGAGTTTTAGTTTTACAGAGTAAAATATTAGGAGTATTGTTTTTTGCTTTTCTTTGTTATGATATTTTTGTTGCAACAGTCAATGATGCTAGGGACCAGATGCACAACTCACACTATCCATTTATCTGTGATACATTTTGGTCCTGCTTAAGTGATACTGGAAACTCCTCAAGGACTGAGGATATTCATGCTCCTAGTGACTCTTCTCTCCTACTCAGAGCCTACATAACCATATAGACAAAATCTGTCTTTTTAACTTCTAAGATCTGCTTCTCAGTTCTCTCCATCCAACTGTGAATTAAGTTAGCTATGAGACACTAAAAACTAAAATCTGACAGACAGGGGCAACTTATGTCTGGGAGGAACTGGAACCCAAACAAATAGAAATTTAGTTTTGATTGGCCAGTATTGTTGCTCACCAAAAAGCACAACATGCCTGAGTTGATTCTCAGTAAATTTTTGGAATATTAGTTTACAAATCACAACAACAAACTTCCTCGATTTTCATAGCATCTTGAGATTTTGTCGTTTGCTTGTTTTATAATGAAAGTGGGATTCAATCCAAGATTGTAATGAAAAAATACCAAACACAAGACTCAGAATAAACTTGTAACAGTGACTACGAATAGACACAGTTTATCTCAAGACACAGTTCATGCTACAAAAGCTGTGGGCTGAAAAGGCAGAGGTAGGACACGGAGGTCTGATGGAGCAGCAGACCCCTGTGCAGCAGATGCCCTCCAAAACAGTAGCTGCACACCAAGGAAAAAACCACACACTTCTACAGTTCAATCTGCCTTTCTCACAGACCACTGCTGCACCCTGAGCATGCCAATATGTGCTCACAGATATAAAAGAATATAGTGGGAGTGGTTTACAAGGTAGGGGTCTGAAGTTAGGTGGGATGAAAGTGAACCCAAGTAACTTTCATTCTTCCTTTGCCTCCAATTGAGAGAAATTTTAGGAAAGGCTTATCAGATTTAAACTGCTGAGCCATTTCGCAAAAATCCACCCACTTTGACACATAACTGATCACCTGAGAAAAAACCAGCCTTTAAAACCCCTCTTGAAAGCACACAGCACTGCAAACAGTGCCTGATGTTACAAATCAAGCTACACTTGAAATCCATGACACAGACTCTCATCCCTACCCTCCCTTCTCCAGCAACAGGGAGAACTCGTTTATCCAGAAAGCTGGATTATAAACTATGCCTCAAGCAGCAGTGAGTCAAGGTTTCATATTGGATTGGTTGAGCTGCTGTTGTTTTTGATTACCCTAAAAACTACTGAGGGAATCTGGGGTGGACTTAAAGTGCAGAAAAGTAATCTAAAAGTTATCTTTTATAACTGGGAATAGAGAGGAAAACTTTAACTAAGTAATAAGTTCTCTGTGCATAATATTTATCTGTGTGGTATTGCACACACATATTATAATTAGTTATAATTTACTGCCAAGGGTTTTTTTTTTGTTTTGTTTTTGAAAGGGCAATCACTTCTGGATTTTAATGTTAGTTCCAGACATTGTTTGAACTTGGTTTATGCTCTACCAGTAAGTTCTTATTATATTATTTTTTAAAGTTCACATTTCCTAAGTGGATTTAGTTGCCTAGCAGAGCATGCCTTTAATCACAATCAACAACAACACGGCAGCAAAGTAAGAAACAAAATTAAAACAAAGTCATGGAAAACAAGTCATGATCTGGTTTCTAGATAATATTTAATTGCATGTGCTCGAGACAGTGCCTTTTATAGTAATGGATCACTGGTGCAGTTAAAGTACTCCTTTACATGCCAGCCACTACCAAAAAGCCAGACAAGTGAAAATCTCCCTTATCACACGGCTATGCAGGGTAACCCAGCCTCCTACACCCTGTTTCCTATGTGTGCTTTTCACCTGGCAATCAGAAGTGCTAATCTGTGAAAGCTAGTACCTTTCAGACATGTTATAACCTCGGCAGAGAGGAGTTACTTAACATGTCCTTGATCTAGCAAAGATTCAGATATAGAACTCGTGAATTTTAAATCAAGTCCTTTGATTTTATTACAAGGCAGCATTTTTTACCCATTATATATTGTCTCAATGTTAATTAAAGAGTATACCGTGTAGTTCTACAAACTATACACAGCTAGACAAGAATTCTTTTATGAAAACATGATTCAAAAGCTCATGATTATTCAATTTACTTCCCTTTTGTGTTAAGAAACATAAGCAATACTAAAACTTAACCAAATGTTTTTCATATATCTAAAAACACACGTATATATAAAGACTATGAGAGAAGTATATATGAAGTCTCTATGCAAATAAAAATATAATTTCATATACGTTTCTACTCATAAAAAAGTCCCAAGATAAAACAGAACGAAAATGCTTCATAGTATTAGCAGAAAGGAGAAAACAAACCATTCCCCAGATACTTTGTAGATCATATCATTAGCTCATGAGGTATGTCTTTAGCTTACCAGTGATTTGGTCTAGAAAGTCCAGATTGCAAATCCTTCTTGTATAGGACTTACACAAAATTTACAACTGAATTCATACAAAATTAAAAGGAAAAAGTAGCACAGTATTGCAATACTTGTACTACAAATAAAGTCAAAATGCCAATTAAATGTTTCTCTTCCTATCTAGCCTCTCTGTTGAGCACCAGGGAAACACAAGTTGCAGTGCACAAATACGAGTTACCATCCACACATTCATATCCTGCCAATCAGCTGTGTGAAGCAAAATCCTCACTCAGATACTAAGGGACACAGTTGTAAAAATAATTAGGGTTTTAGCCTCAGTAGAGGAAGTACATTTTCCCACCTCAGTCCTTTCCCTGAAATACCTTTCAAACTGCATCCAAACCCAAACTAAAACTGCCCATAGAGAGAAAAGACAAAAATATTCACTCAGCATTTACCATAAAACAATTTTTTAAGTCATAAATATGATTAAAAGATTTTTTCACAGACCCTCTGGAAAAAGAAAATCAGAACACTATTTCTCAATAGTCAGGTTGTTACTTTCATTCATTTCTCCCATGGGTACTCAGGCAAGAGAATATATTACCTTGAGCTGTTTAATCATTCTGCTGAAAGTATTTTATTTTGCATATATAAGTAAAAGCTCGTGGATCAGAGACTGAAACTCACATATCTTATTTTCTAGACTACTGGCTCTGGAATTATTATTACCTGTATGCTATTTTAGAAAAACCACAACTGTTTCAATAGGAATGTTTGAGAGAGGTCAATTTCTGTAAATTTATTGACAAGGACAGTAAATGAACAACAAATCACTGGTCTAATTTAAGTAGGCATGAGGTAGATTAACATTTTAAGTGACTGTAGCAAGCATTTGAACTGTTTTACAAGAAGATTATACTTTAAAAGTCTCAAAGGCTTAAAGCTAAGTGGCAATGACACTTTTCAATAGTTTTAAAAGGCATAAGGTTGAAGCTTATTGTCCTTACTCCTGTTTAAGCATTTTAATCCTGAAATCTTACACCTCCGAAGCAGCCTGAGAAGAACCCTAACAATTTTATTCATGAGCAACACACCCAGACCACCTGAAATAACAAAAAAGTAGGGAGATTCTTTCAAAGATTTGTTTGTGTTGGAATCTCATGAAACATGATCAGCATATCCACTACATTCAGGAGATTACATAAAATATTTTCAATTTTTAAAGCTGTTCAGCTTAACATGGAAGCAAATATAGCTCCCTGGTCCCAATTTATGGATGTACTGTACAAATAATTCAATAATAACATCAGCCTAAAAGCCAAGTTAACAAAAAAAAAGAGAAAAAGAAAATGAGAAAAAACCACCAAGCAGCACCTAAATCCTAGAGTTTCTTCAAATTACATTTTCTGTAACATTTTGTATTACTAGCTGATTAAACCAGCATGAAAATACATTCCTTGCTAAGTTAATTGGGGTTATGTTACTCACTTTCCCTACACCAAGAATGCTGGTAGTTTTACCCTCATATTTTCCTTCCTGAGAAGTAAAAGAATTTGGATATAAAACAAAACTAAGGTCTGAAAGCCATTTGAGTTTGAAGAACATATAAGGAAGTTTCATACAGCTTATGTCAGCTGCAATGGGCTAGAACATTACAAACAAGTGCCAGCCAAAACCATTAATGTTCAACCCTGTATCAGTGCAGCAGCTTTGGCATTTGGCTTAATAAATAGATAACAAATAAATAAAATAAAGCTGTCAAGATTCTACTGATGAAGGTACTTCAAGCTGTTGTCATTTGCATTTAGCTTGGGACACCTGACAAACTGGGCACAAAGTGGCACAGGAGAAAGTGCTGGATGGGCACAACAACTCACTTGTCCCAGTTCAAGAGTGCATAAATTTTGGTATCACGTGAAATAAATAATGCAGCATAGGTACCATATTCTGCCCAGTCACAGCTGCAGCCTCACCTCCAGCAATGTGAGCTATCCCACTGTATCTCTGCAATCCCAATGACATGATAACCCTGGAAATTATGCAGGCCTTGAATTCTTTCCACATTAAGCCAAGAATTGTTTTAAAATCTGTTAAAAATAGCATCTTTAAAATAACCTAGTAATACTGTTGCCCAAAAGAGTAATCCCATATAAAAAAGAATTCCTTCAACAACAAGAGAGGAAAGGAAGAAACAATCCTGTGCATTTTATTGGTATTGAGGTACAGTCCCATAACAATTTATCTTTTCCTTTTTTTTTTTTAACTAAAATGCAATACAGAAAAACCATTAAAAGACTGATTAGTCAATTAGCAGCAAACACAAAGCCTGCTCACAAAAATGGAATAAAAAAAGGCACAAAGCAATCTACTTTAGAAAAGTAACTATACATAGAACTTCACAGTTATGGCCCAGTTTGCTCAAGATTGTAAAAAATTTTTCTGAATTTTTTTTTCTCTTTTTCTGAACTATAACTTCTTTCTGCACAGGGATCCAATACAAGGGTTGCTCTTGGGCTTAGAAATCACCATTGGTAAAGATGCATGTGGCTGACAAGATACAGGTCTCTTACTCTTCTTCATGGTAAGAAAACTGTCTTCCTTTGAGGGAGGCACATGTATTGGTTTCCAAGGAATGGGGTTACAGTATGCTGGAGCTGGATACAAATTTCTATCAGCACTCCCTAAAACATTTAGAAAACACACATAACTAAAAAGGAATATTTACACTACAAGCTTTACAATGCAAGCAGTTATAAAATAATCATCTCGGCTAACTACAACACAACAGTGTCTTCAGAGAAAGACAGCACAGGCACATTACATAATTTAAGTGATTCAAAATAATAAATATTCCACCTTTTTTTTTATTTTTTACCAGTAACTGGCATATTCTTCACCACTACTTAAACAATAAGCAGGTTAAATGCTCACTTCTTTGTGTTCTTAATAACTGCAAATGTCTACAAACTGGCTACTTTGTTTTACCCAACCACATGATGGATACACTTCAAAGTTTGCAATACATTCTACTGAATGACAAAAGTGAGTAGAGAAGTATTTTTCAAAAATCCTTTAAATAAATGATTGCAGCTGTCAGCATGTAATGAAGGTCCAACCAAAACATGAAGGCAAGGTATATCACTATTTACAAATAAATGTAGGCAAAAGAGTAAAGGTTGTTCACCTACTTTATACAGTTTCTTAAACATTCAGAGACCAGAATTTGGTCCCAAAACTATTTCTGTTGCAAAGTCAAATGGAAGCAATTATTTTAGTTGCATTGAAAAATAACATGTAGTGCAATACTATTTCTTGCTGCTTTTCTGCTTTTGTACTATGTGGGATAAAAAAAAAATACAAAAATAAAGTAAGACTTGTGAAACACCACACTATGAACAGCATTCTCTTCCACACTTCCCTTGCAAACAAAGGAATAGGATTACAGAAGCCAAGGAGGTGCCATGCAGGTGAAAAGCAAAACAGAAAGGAAATTTTTGCTCAGAATACAGGTTGATTCCCCCTGATGTCTCCTTTTTCAGACAGGACTTCTGTCAGCTTCTAATTGTTCTTGTATCTCAAAATCCTCTTTTCTATGGGGGATTCAGGTGCACTAAGGTAGCACACACCTTCTGTTAACACAAAAACTAACTTTACCAGGATGCTGACATAAATAATTTGCTTCACAGGAACCAGTGATTTGCTCTAGTGGTTCCTCTGCCTGGTAAGAAAAATCAGATAAAATCATAATTTGGTATGCTACATAATTATCTCAAATAATATGATTTTCCTCCTAAATAACAAAAAAGGCTAAGAAAAACACACACAAAAGGTCTCAGAATCTGTTTCTCTGACTTACAACATAGGATAAGTAGTCATTACTATGTGCCAAAATTAGATACTAGATGAATATCCTAAACAGCCTACATTTTACATTAAAATATTAGAAGGAAGGAACCACAAAGCGAAGTCACTACATATTTGTGTAATAGACATACAAACCTGTAGACTTCCCATGTGGGAAACCATAACCATTTAAAGCTGGTTGTGGTTTATTTCTAGCATTTTGCAGCCATTCCTTAAAGATTTTCTCTGATCTTGTTCTCTTCTCCTGTAGCTCAGCCTCCCGTTCTTTTTCTTTTTCCTAAAAATTAAAACAATTTAAGGTACCCCTAGACAAAGCCCTGTACAATATACACAAAATAATAAATAATTTTTTGTAGATTTCCAGACTGCTGTATATATTTCAAATACATCTTCAAATACAAGCACCTTTTCCTAACAATGGAAAAGACGCATTTTTTGGTTTAAGTCTGAAAAAAAAAATAAAAAAACCCCCAAACTCCATGTGACTCCAGTGTTTCCCTGAGAAAAACTCAAAGGCTATTAACAAAAATGTCTTAATGTGCATCTTACTTTGCTGACCATACCACAGTGTCTTTAATGTACTAACATTGCAATACTTGAAAGGTTTTTTTCATGTACATCAATCTATTCAAATGCAAGTTACAGATTAAGTAACTCCATCCAAATAAATGATCAGCCCGTTAATACCTTCTCTTTTTTCTTCTTTTCTGCCTCTTCAGCTCTCTTCTTCTTCAACCATTCTTTATACTTTATGTCAGCCTTTTCTTGTAACTGCATTTTTTCTAGTTCCCTTGTGGCTTTTTCTGCCATTTCTTTGCTCACCTTTCGTTTCCTTTCTCTTCTTTCCTATGTGAAACATATCAAAAAAACAGAATAGAAAATTTTCAGTATATTTCAATGAGCGATTCTTTTGAGAAATACAGTTAATTTTATTACACAATTACAAAGAAAATTATCATAAACCTGAAAAAATATGTGCTATTGTAAGCTCTTTGAAGTCAGAACCTATTCATCACTAGATTCCAGGTAAGATAGTTTTAGACATAAAAACTTGTCAAAAAAGATGATAACAATTTTACTTTCAGGTCTCCTCATGCTATTATGTTTACTACTCTGTTTTATTTATTCAGAGATTTTTTTGAAACACTTCAGACACTTCTCAATATTTCTGGGAATGAAATACATGTTGCAATTCTCAACAATGGTGTGTTAGGTTTACTTGTCGGTGAATCTAGAGCAAACTACAGTTCCAAACAGAAGTCAGGTAAACTGCCCCCTTTTAAGAGTCACTGAGATAGGCATAGGAAAAGAAAACGTTCACATAAAAATCCAGTTCATGTTTTGTGATATTCTCTTAAGTTTTTTATACTCTTTAGTTTATTCACAGAGGGACTACTTCAATAAATCAATCCACAAATTTCTCCTGTTCAAATTATGAAAGGGAAAATGAGAAAACACATTCTAGGACAGGCAAAATGGTAACTTGAGTGTGAAGTGAAATTGCTGCCTCTATGATTTGGAAGACAGAATACCCCAGAGGTGTTACTCACTTCAACATCTTTTCAGTGTGTGTGTGTATCCAAGAGCAACGTTCTGAGGATCTTTCTCTAAGCAAGCAACCATGTATCCACTGGCCTTTGCTTGATCTGGAGAGGGAGGTATTTTCATTTGAAGAGTAACAATAGCTCTCACTTCTGTTCTTTGTAACCTTTATGAAGTGTCTGGAATCTATCGACTCGATACTATTTCTGCTTAACTCACCCAGCTCTGAAGCAACTGCATACACGTGCAGAAGCAAAAATCTACCACACATGACTTGGAGGAGAAGCACAAGACTTAAGACCAGTTTCCACTTAATAGAAAAGAGCTGTTGAAAAAACATGTAGTTTTTCTTTTACGAAATCTTCTACTTATACACTTCCCTGCACACTTTTCTTCAACAAAGGAGATATGTAGTTTAGCAGAAACTTATACTGACTCAGAATCATTACAGTTGGCAGTATGGATATCAAATGCCTAGAACTACAGCTGCAAAGTATAATAAATAAATGAAATACAGGAATAACACATGCTCAAGAAAACCAGAAATACACTCCCATTCCCATTTTACCATTATATATTACCATTTTTCCCATTAAAAGAACAAAAAGGCAGAAAACTAGAGCTTTCCCCATGCGTCCCTTCCCCACATTTTCCCAGGTTTACTGCACTTCTGGAAAATCCAATTATGCATAATGAAGGAGAAGCCATTAATACTGGAGCTGGGGACCAACACAATTCCTTCAGTCTGGTCTAAACAGGATACCTGCTGGTTCAGAGCTTGTCCCCCTGACCAAAACTACCAGCAATCCAATGAAGTAGCACATAGAGAATAAAAACTTCAGCTTATATTGCTCTGCAACACACTTACCTCATTTCTGCCAGGAAAGAAGCCAGTTTACAGAACTGCTGGAGTTAGTGTGTCCTGTTCTGTTTGCCAACACCAGAAGCATTACTAATTTTAACATCAGCAGCTATACCATGCCCTGTGGGATTTCCCCCCACCACACCCCACCTGCCTCCTTTCACAAGCTGTGCTTTATTAGGTCTTTCTACCATCACCTCTGAGGTGGATGTTTCTTCACCTAAAATCATAAGGATGCTTTCAGTAGCACTGCTCTGCTATACTCTTGTCAAATATTCTTATTTGACAACAAAGACTTCTTTGTGTACACGATGCACACAATTTCACAGAACAATTGCAACTAGCTATTAGCTCCATTTTCTTCCTGGTTATTTGTTGTTTGGTGGGGTTTTTTCTATTTCACTTCTAATACATTCTAGCAAACAACAGCTTTGTAGTGTAGGGAAAATGGTCAAATATGAATACACTCCAATTTCAATGCATACCTGGAATGTAAAACTACACAGAATTATAAAACAATTTGTCTTATTAATGTGACTTCACAACACTGAGGCCTGTACATGTGATAAAACTATTTACAACTAAGACCAAAGCAAAACTACATGTCATTCTGGAAACTAAAAAAAGTTGAGATTCTGAAATGTTTTTATGCTAATGAAGAATGGAAACAAGATCTTTCTTAAAATGAAACAAACACTTCCATATTTTAAAATGTTGAAAAGAAAAAATAATGTCTTTTTGGGACATTATTCAAATATCATCTTCCTGAAAAAAACAAATAACCAATTGTCTAAGCTTTTCCTCCTTCATCTAAAATTCATCTCAATCTCTTTTATTCAGAGCTGTTTCTCTGTCTATTCATTATCAAATACTCCCCAAATGTACCAACAACTCCAGTTTTGAGACAATGGTTGTCAGGAACACATAAAAAGCATTTATGTAGATGACAGATATATGTTAAATGAGTGAGTTAAACTATGGGAGAAGGTGGCTTAGAAAGATTTCACACCTTTTGCTGTTTGCTGACTTACCTCTGACATACATGAAAGTAAGTTACAAAACTAGGGATCTTCCAAAACTACAGTCTTTAGCTAAGGGTCTTACTGTATAAAAGACATGAAAATAAATATAGGAGAAAACGAAAAAAAATGGGCTACTTCCATACCTATGGAATTGTTCCATAATGGAAAACCACTATAAGCAAAAAATAGACTAAAATTCTTTCTAAATAGTATAAAAGAAAGGCAGGGAAGCTTCTTATATTATGTAGCTTAAATCACAATACTTAGATGAGTTTAGCTACTATCTAGGCTGACTCAAAGTTAAATTAGGTCCTATGTAAACAATAACATGCCATACACACTACCAGGAAAGCCACGACTGTTGCTAAGTTTTACTTCCAGTGAGACATCCTTAAGACAGGTAGACTCCCTGCAGAACTGCAGACTTTACAGCTTGCCTAGAAATTTTTCTGCATACAAATCAGAAATGCGTGCTCTTTCTCTCACAATCAGAACAGCTTTTCCTTCATAAAGTTAGTGTACACCAAATTTCCAGCTGTTTTAGTAACCTGGTTTATGTCAAGCTTCTGTCACCCTGACCGTCACAGCTTTTCCCCCACCCTCATTATAAAAGTCTATCAAAAATGCTGTGAATGTGCATATTAATGTACATGTTCTTCACTCCTTCTTTTACTTTCCTTCCATGTATACACAAGGGAAGAAATTATTTGTTTATGCTTGATGTTGTTTAGATTGGGTTTTAAAAATTCTCTTTGATCCTGTGTTCAAAACAGTCACAAACTATTCCCTAAACCACTAGCAAATTTATGTACACTAAAATATGGTTAAGGGTATTAATGCGGGTTTAATAAATAAAATTATAATTAATAAATTAAATATATAATAAATACATAAATAATAAATTAAGGTATTGATTGTAAAACATCCAATTACTCATTGCAAGAAAGGCTTGATCTCCTGCCACCTTGCCCAAGCACATAATTAAGGAGAAAGGATACAAATCTACCCTGAAGGTTCACTGCTCTGTGCTGTGATTCCATCAAGCCTCAGAACCTAATGAAGTCTGGGCTAGGTCAGTAGTTGGAAATCCCCCACCCAACACAAATCCATCTGTCCCACAGAGCAGTGAATGGTGACTCAGTTTGCAGCATGTGTCTTACTGAGTCAGTACTAACTACTAACTTTTCAAGAAAAATCAGACCTATATATATGTGGTGAACGGTCAAAGGATTTTAAAATTTGAAGCATCCCACTTTCTTCCTGACAGAAGGTAGAAATATTAAATAATTTTCCACACAGGGGAAAAAAAAAAACCCTAATTGCTTTTGAAACGGAGGCACTATATCCAACTCGAAGAAAACTACTAAAATATATATTTCTGTATTTTCACATCAGTGACTATGTAGGCTGGAATGTGTAAAGTGCAGGGGTGTTTACTGTTCTGCATTTTCTATGTAGACAGTCACCAAGTAGAAGTATTTCCAGAAACTAATGATGTGATTGATATTTTTAAGATACTTCTCACAGCAATCCTTTCCATCTTATGGTCTGCAGAATGTGACAACATTTTTCTTTTCACAGATAAGGTTTCACAATCGTTTGCTGACGTCTTACCTAGCATATTCTAGCATCATTTAATACTGACTGATGGCAAAAAACAGGAAGAGCCCACATTTCCAACACCAGAACACACATCCAAATTTACTTGTTTATCCTCATAATAATCCTGAAGATCAACCACTTTTAGCAGTCTTGGAAATCTGGGTCATTCAGACAATTGTAATTATCTTTTCAATTCTGCCCTATAACCCAACTCAGTGACCAAGCCTAGCCCACAGGAATACTTCTTTAATCTCTGCAGAATTTCCACGTGAAACAACAAGAGGCTAGAAAGGAGGTCAACAGAGGTCTGAGCTGCAGATGTCTCCTGACAGGCAGGTTTATATCAATTTACTGCTGAAGTTCACACAAAGTCACTGCAGACCCCACTGCAGTCTGGGAAACAGAGAATTACTGGATCTTTCTCCCAAACTGTGTTCATTTCACATGGGGACTCAATGTATGTGACAAGCATGAAGTTTTACTGTACTTGGTTCCTGCAACATTCTTGGGATTTTCAGAAGAATGTGGATTCCACAAATGCTGCTGAAATACATGAGCACTCATTCACCTGTCACCCTGAATTCCTCTTCCAAAACTCTGTCTAAAACTCATTCTAACGCTCACCATGAGAAATTAGTTCATTCTACTTACAGAAATCTAAAGGTAATTAAGATTCAGGTACAACCTGAAATTATAACCATGGTGTTGATCACGCATGACATCACAGAAAAAATTTGTGTAAAGCAGAGAGGAAAAGACCCACAATATGAAAAAAAAAATCCTTAAGAAATTAAGCCCAGACTCACAAAAAAACTTAGATATGTAAAGACAGACTTAGGTATGTAAGCAGAAAATTTTAATTCTTAAATGCAGTCGGTTCTCATGGTTGGAAATAATTTCTACTAGAAGCTTCCCTCACAAACACATTTCTTGAAAGGGTTCAGTCATGAAAAAAGTGGACATCTTAGCATCTCTTTCAAGTCTAAACTGTCAGCAAAACCCATAGTACATCAGGCTCTGCATTAGCAACCAGTGCTTTGACTCAACAACAGTTCAGCTGTAAGAGCATTAACCTAGAACAGGGCAGATCTGGATTTCATTCCATTTCTGCCCGAGGAGATTCCAACTAACATGTCCCCAGGCTGCAGGCTGGGATGACAGGATTCTCCACCCCTTCTGGAAGTGCTACCAGTCCTCACAAAATAATTAACAACTCATTGGATGAAAGAAAGAGAGCATGAGCAAGCATAGTTTTTGAACTTGAAAGTCATGCTAAAGCTGTTGAACAGTCTGTGCTCTGTATTAGCCGTGTTGAGATAAAGCACACATTAAACAAAAAGCCTTTGGTGTGAGAGTTGGCATTTAGGTGTCTCTTCTGGGAGGAATTACACAGCACATCAAAAAGGGAAGTTTGCTCCAAGAACAATCATTCATTACTATACAGTGTGTTGGTTCTAGGCTTTCATATACTTCTTACTGCTTTTTGCTTCTCATAAAGACTATCAGCCAATAGCACAGTAAATGGTAAGAACAAAATTTTCAATGAAAAAGCATTCAAACAGAACTTTTCCATCCTATACCTGGTTTCCATTAAAATTCTGTTTTTCAGTAAGTAAAGGGGACTTATGGAAAAGAAAAGAACAATAAAAAATGTTGAACATCCAAATTCTATTCTTAATGCCTGCTTGGTCACATTTACTTTTAAGGAAAAATAAAGTGTTGCCTTATTCTCTATTCAACAATGCAGAAAGTATTAGAAATGCTAGTCGAATTTAGATTGGTTTTAGAATAATTGTTTTTTTTCAATGGAAAATTGTAACTTCACTACTTGTGCTTTTACAACTTCGCTAGGTATCACATTATTACAGCATACAGAATTACATGCAAAGACTAAACACAAGGATGTTAACAAAATGAGTTTCAGAATTACAATTATTTTGGGATGCAAGCATTCCTTGTTGGGGATTTCTGTTACTGTTGCAAACATACTCATAACACATGTAGTGGGGTTTGGTTTGAGTTCATTTTCTTCATAGCAGCTCCTGTTGTGCTGTGTTTGGATTTGTGAACAAAATAGTGTTTGTTGATAACACAAGTTATCACTTAGCAGTGCTTACAAAGATTCAAAGTCTCTTCTGCTTCTGGTCCCATCCCACCAGTGCCTGGTCTGGGGGTGCACAAGGAGCTGGGAGGGGGCACAGCCAGAAGAGCTGACACCAACCAACCCAAGGGATATCCCAGACCATACTGCTCAGCAATAAAAGCTGGTGGGAGCAAGTGAGGGGCCATGCCATAAACAAATATTTGTATAAACATTATTTCATGGTTTAGAATGTTCTTTGATGGCTCATATTTCAAAATATTATTTCTAGTTCATTTACAACCTTTAGGAACCACAAAAGCTATTTACATAGAAGAATACTATATAGCTAGGATTCCTTTATTTTCAAAAATAGTTTATGTAAAATGATTAGAATCATAAGAAAACAGTAACAGCATATAATTTTTATCTATATTAAATAATAAAGAAACCAACAGTGAACAAAAACAGTGTTCAAGCTTTGCTTCCTAACCTCACCCTAAAAGACTATATTTAACAGTTAGAGCATCACAACTAAAACTGCCATGCAAGAATACTGGCTTGACATACAGAAAACCAGAATTCTCTTATGCATGTACAAATATTTTACTTCTGACATGAATGTCTCTCACTTTCACAGTATAAAGACTCTTCTAGCAGTGTCTCCTAGTGTTGAATGTTCAAGATGAAGGAGAAAGTTTCATGTATGCTCAAGGGTACCTTACTTTCTTCATCACTGGGGGTGCACAAGATGGAAAAGGATACAGACTTGTGGAGGTTACAGAGGTAAGATCCCTGAAAGTACTGTCTCTTGCCAAATCAAGCATTTTCTGCACTCTACACACTGGGCTCAGAATCAATAACCGAGTTTAAAAATGCAAATTTCAGTAAAGTATACTGCAAGTTTTGCCTCAAGAAGCACCTTTTGATGTATCTATGAGGAAATGAAGTGTTTTCCAAATAGGAGATATATACACAATCCCCAAGAAAATTGTATCGACTGTCAGTGCTCATGACTCTAACCTTAAATACAGGTGAAATCTTGATGCAATTTTAAACATCTTAGTCACTGAATTGACATATTTATCCTTCAGTCTGTATCCAGATCCACAAATAATCTTGTGGAAACTTGAAGTGGGACAGTCTACACAGCACAAATATCCTATGGACAGCTAAGGTTTTTAATTCATTTTGCCCTTGATTTGAGTGTGGTTTATAGGAAAGACTAGCCAATGAATCATCTGATTTAAATGAAAATCAGCTCACTTTTCTAAACATCTAAGGGACATGTTCTAAGGATGACCTTATGCTTCCAAAACATAATATGATAAAGTCCAGACACAAGTATGTTTTTCTCCTGTCCTCTGGGCTGGTGTGATTACCATAAAACCAACTTCCTATTCCCACTAACAACACAATAGAAGTTGTTAACCAGTAAATCTACAAAGTTCCAAGGAAAATCCGAATATGTAGATGTTTACAGAAGTTGAAGGAGGGGGTGGGGGTAGTGAGGAGGAGACAGAAGGAAAACTTCTGGTTTTAAACTGGAACTATTTTAAGAGGCAGATCAACTCTTTCAAGCCAATGAATAGTTACAGACACCTAGAATTTAATTTTCATTTAAATTTCATTTTGGAAGAGGAAAATGGCATTGTATGTGCTGCATAATAAATCTACTTCTGCTGTGTATTTTAATCAGTAACATAAATCACAATAAATTAATCAAGCAGGATAGGTTCTGCTGTTTATGCCAATTATCCAACCAGCATTAAGACTAAGATTAATTAGGTTAGATCCAAACATACGTAATTCTAGTGATTCTAGGCTGATTCTGAAGAAGAAGCTCTGAAATAATGAGAACAAATATATGAGGTCTGCCCACCCAACCCAGCTGGTGCTACTGGGATATTTTTTGTGAATTTTCACCTGATTTTATTCAGAAACAGAAGTATAGAGCAGTAAACAACTGGTATTGCTACCATAAGACAATGAGCACATACACCCAAGAACTACCAGGGGCTGAATATGCCCTGGTCTCCCAAGCATTCCCACTTCTGCCACCCTGTGCACATCCTCACTTGGTGTGACACAGCTCTACAGAGCCCCACTGAGATCAGGATTCTGTTTCTGACCCTCGACTCAGCCATCCCCCTCAAGAGAACTTAAAAATCTTTTGATTGCACCCAGAAATTAATTATTGAGTGAAGGAATTCCCAATTACTACTTGTGGTCTACTGAGAATTTCTTCAATCTGGCCCCATACCTCAGTTATTCCTCTAAACCTTACCTTACTCTTTGCCTGTCCATGGTGATATTTAGCTAAATCCTTCTTCTGACTCTACTCGGTGTACAAGACATTTCACACAATTAAGGTGTTCACTTAATCCAAAATTTTTGGGCACTGAACCTGGGAAGTCTGGGTACATTAAAGACCAAAACCCCAGCTATAAGCAGCAGAAAGCTACTGCACAAGATTTACACCAATTGTCAGTTATCTGACTACTCAGAAAACAAATCCCTTTGTACCTTACAGGAAAAAAAAATCAGTCTTGAAAAAATGTTTAGCTGTTTTGGCATGTTTTTATCATTTTCAATTAAAGCAGCCATATACTCAGCAAACTAAAAACATGGATGTCCAAACAGACTGAGTAAATTCTACACAGGCTAACTCAAGCATGGCATGTACTAGAATATTTCCAGTCAAAGCAGTATTTACCTCTTCTCTTTTTTTCTGGACCCATTCCTTGTGTTTCTCTTCAGCTATCCTTTTTCTTCTTTCACATTCTTGATTTTGCTTCATTTTCTCAAGCTGTATATTCATCTCCTAATTAAAGAAAAAGTATACATCTCAAATCCATGGTGACTGTTTATAGCAATCCTGGCAATAGTGCTGCAGTAAAAACAATGTAAGCATTAGATTTTGGTATTTCTCCTTCATTAAGATTTTGGAGAAGATGAATGACAGTCAACAGAGAAATACTATGAAATACAATCAATGGAAATGTATAATTTTTAGGATATTAACTGGAAATACATATTTTAATTAGGCTTTGGAAGCAATTAAACTTATCAAATCACTCCTCAGTTTATTGAAATGCCTTTTTAGTCTGCAGAATCTTAATTTGCAGCAGTACTTTCCCACAATATTCAAAATTTACATGGCGTACTGCTCTGCACTGTGGAAGGTATCAAAAGCTAAGTGAAGTATTATTCACCTGTGATTTTCAGAACTACTAGAACTTTAGGGCTTAACCCAAGACTTACTAAAGCCAAAATTATTGCAGATTCTACCAAACTTTGAAACAGGTTTTATTTTGAAGATGAGAGAAGAAATTCCAAAGTATCTTTTTATGACATACAGTACATATACAATCACTTCTATCTTTCCAGTGAAGTTAATACAAAAAAAATATAACTAAGGAGACAATTTGAGATGTCTACCTTTTCCAACAGTAGCATTAAAAAGTCCTAATTTTCAATGAAAATTCATACCTTCAAACACAGATGGAATTATTTCCATAAAACTGATTTTACAGTCCCTGAACTGCAGTCAGTTTCAGAGAGAACCCCTTTTTCTTACGACATTGAATTTCAGTTTAGTAGGATATCAAGAGAAGCTTACAGAAAGCTCAAACACCCACAACACAGACATAGCTTGGAAATACAGTATTGAGGCAAAGTTACAGCAAGTAACATCTCCTTTGAGTTCCAAGACACCTGTACTGCAGGTATCCTGCTTTCTGTAAAAGCTGATGACACTGTAAGTACCTTGGAAGACCCAACCTAATTCCAACTCCAAATGTTTATCCAAATTTTTGACATTCAGGGCAGACTTGGTGCTAATGTCATCAAAAGATCTGGGACTTCACAGTTGTTTCTCAGGATATCAGTTTAGAAAAATTTTAATATGCAAATGTAACAATGATTTTTTTATATAAATATCCCATATTTCATTCTCTTCTGGCATCTTACATTAGTGTTGATTATATTTTTTCCCCAAATATAAGCTTTTCACTCTGCCTTGCTGCAGTGACATCTAATGTTTTCAAAATCTTACAACTAAAAATATTTACCTATATGACTATTTTCTACATGGCATTAAGTAATGCTTGACCAATACTGTTCTTAATACTTAGTTGAGAGACATCTGTTAGCTTACATTTACATTACCAACCCAGAATATAAATGGGAAGTCATGAAACGTTTGGTGGATATTAATGGATCAAAGCATATTCTTTAAGTTTAACAGACTACTTTGGTATACTGCTGAACTGTAAAATCTGTTCCTGAACTTTCCAGTGGTAGGTGTTTTATAAACACCATGAGGTAGCCCACATAAAACAGCTGTATGCTATATTCACTTTACAGATAATCACAGAAAGGCTAGGAAAACATTCAAGGTCAAATAATTAATCAGTAACTAAAGTGAGAAATTATCTAATTTTGATGTGATTGTTCTAATCACTACTTAATACTTCCCATTTGATTTTCAACAACAGTATCATTTAATCAACTACAACTCCAAACAGAGTAATCACGAAAAGATAGAGTGCTCTCACTTAATTGTGTCCCAGCCCTGGTTCTCAGGAGCTGTTCATCTGCAAGGGGTGCAAAAAATAGAATGAGGGAAAAAAATGCTACAACAGGGATCCCTATCCTGGGAAAGGACACCAAACAGTTGTAAAATTATGTGCTAAGTGGGTAACACCACTGTGCCTCAAAACTAACCAAGGAGCTTGGCACACCTAAAATCAGCCCACACCCCATTTTCTTCTACAACCTACATATGCAGGGGTAAGTACCCATGATGAAAATCAAGGTAGTAATTATATAAATGTTTTAATCTTCTAAAATTGAACCATTACCAGACAGTTGGATAAACAAAATACTACACAGGACCAGTTCAATGAAGCGTAACATTCAGCAAAAGGGAATGCACAGAACATGCATCAGCCCAGCACTGACAAACACAAACACTGTGGAGGCCTAAGACACCAAAAAAAAAAAGGAAAAAACAACTACTTGTGTTTCTACAACCAAAGGAAAAGAAAATCCTGTGTTTGCTTATCTTCTATTAGATTTAGAATCAAGCCAATTGGGTGTAATCACCTCTGCAGCTCTAGCTTTTAAGCGGGCACGCAGCTCCTTCTCTTTGCCAATGAACCATTCTTCCCATGGTGAAAGGTTATCTTTCAAAGGTGACACTTTTCTCCCCCTTGCTATTTCAGAATGTTCAGCCTTCCTGAATTAAAAACAAGAAACATAAGAGAACATTATCTATAATGTATTTGATTGAAAAGTTAAGCAGTGTTACTTTCTTGAAAAGGTATTTTTCTTTTCTGGCATATTGTGACAACAATGGCATAATTTTTCTACTTGCTCAGCAATCTCCCTAATGGATAAATGGCATTTATAATGCACCTCTGACCATCCCCTTTACATTCTACATTTTACTTACTAAATTCTAGCTTGTTAGTGATTCTAAACTGTGGAACAGATTCAAACTTTTAGGAACTAAACAAAAAGAATACCTTTCAGGAACTAAACAAAAAGAATACCAGTAATATCGAAGTGTCACTTTCCTTCTCACATACGGAAGCCAAGGAAAAACAGAGATTTAACACTAACATCCTATCCTTGGTCACAAGAAGTTCCATGTATCATGTGGTCTTTAGCCAAAGCAAAAGATAAAATAAATGTATTTTCTTCGTTCAAGTCATATACTAGTGGATTCGAGGTATCAAGCAACCTCAGTATTAAGAATCCATCCATTCAATCCAATAAAGTTTTCCATCTTAAAACACTTCCACAGGAAATGTGCTTAAGAAGTACAGCTAGCATAAAATACTTGCTGGTATTATACAAGGTTCTATTAGACATTTAATAGGATATCTTACATAAGTCACTCATAACTTCTTCACTCATTAATAATGCAGCAATCCTAGCCCCAGGTCAGAAATATCTTTTATAATATTCTATTTGTACTATTTCATAAGTAACACAGCATATTAGGGTCCAAGTCAGCAAAATCTGAAAACATGCCAAGTGACTTCTTTAAAAGATTTCTTCTATCTGCCACAGAACTTTTTTTTGAGAACAAAGCAGTGAAAGTAGACTTCACTTTAGTATTTCATATGGATGTAGAGACTCTGGAAACACCTAGCTACATACATACTTCCCTACAGTGAGGAATTCTGTTTGCTGAATCCAAGCTACAGAAGAAGTATATTATGCTAATGCTCCAGAAACCAATCTTTTAAATAGAAGATATCTGGGGTTTATCAACATAAAAGTACAACATATTCACAGGACACAGCAATACTCTGATACTCTATTGCAAAACATTTTCTGTCCCAGTCATCTCTAGAATACATTTCTGTGGTAGAAAGCATTTGGGGACAATGCCAGTGCTAGGGAGTTTTATCCTCCTCTTTGTTGTTTTACCCATGTTTGTTTGCACTAACAGGATCGTTTGCTGGTCAAATCAGGGGAACTGATTTACACTGAAACCTACCTGGAACAGGTTTATTTCCCTGGACAAACCCACTTTTGCAGTGTGCTGCCACAGAGATGCAGAGTAACACAAGTGCCAGGGACACCCTGACACACAGACAGTGCAAGGACAGAAGCAGCACAGACCAAACACAAACCCAGCATAGTCCAACACAATTCTGCTGCACCCTAGGGCTTTTATGCTACAGGATTAATAAAGACAAAAATTTAACAGACAGCTTTTAAACACATAAATTTAATAAGAGATGCCACTTAAGAATGCCTAATAACACATTTTTGTAAGGAAATAAGTCCCTGAAAGTTTATTAAAGGATAAAAGTATTATATATTCACATTCAGGAAAAGAACCCATAACTTTGCACAGACTTGACATTTTGGGCAGGGATACTTCCTCAATACATTCCTTTGCTTTGCATGATTTGCATTATAGCACCTAGTACTGGAACACGGCTGACAAATTAAACCAACCTTAGAAAAAGTACTAGGAGAATGAATAAATCAAGAAAAATAATATTTACTATGTCTTTTCTTGTATCAGCACTCATGAAATTCAAGCTGTCAACTTCTCAAAAAAGTTATTCACAGTAATAGATTAAAAACTTACTGTAGACAAGTAAGAAATAACAGAAAATGAAGCTTAAAGCTTAAACAGAGGAAAACACAAGCTCAGTATTAAGACCTGTTAGGAGAAATACTTCTCCAATATTGTGTCTAAAGCTCTCAGATTGCACCAGAACTCATGCTTTCTTGGTGTGCACCACAAGCCACCAGTCACACTCTCCCTGGCACACCAACCATGTGTTTTGAACCACACAGACCTTGAATTTCACAGGACCATTTTCTGAAATTCTAGCTTGTTCAGTTATGAACTTCTTCAAAATAATTAAAATAATAGACTTGTTAAATACCCCACTCTCAAGGGCACATTTATTTCTAAATAAGTATCTTAAATAAATCTAGACACATTTAGAGCTGAAGTCTGATTAATAGGAAACAGTGATTATCATTTACCATATACTCACTGAGGTCACACCATCAAACACAACACTGATCCCCAACCAAAGTATGAAAATGCCAAACTCCATTTCACAAGGCCTTGTTTTTACCCTTTCTCTTTTGCAATTATTGCATTTCCCACATTGAGTATCTGCCTCCAGCTAATTTTTGTGTAGTTTTAAGAGGACAACAACAACAACAAAAAGATTCAGAGTGTATGTGTACATGGGGGTCTATATAAGAAGTGATTTTTATTATTATACTTCTGAGACCTTGGCATACTAGATCTTACTTGAGCTATACACAGAAGCAACACAGCAGCAGCATTACTCAGAAGCAGTGGCTGCATCAGAGAACCATGTATTTTGCCCACAGTTTAATAAGAATCTGCCAACTCAGGCCCTAAAAGAGGTTGTCTTCAGCTGCATCTTTCTGCTGTCAGAGAATACTGCAGCAACAGGCCCAAGAGTTGGGAGTGGTTTCAAATAGCATCTCAAGCTGCAAAGACATGCTGTGGCTTGAACAAATTGCAACAGAACTTCAGGGTGCATGAACAAAATTGCTTATTGAGAAGAAGTATATGGAGAGGTAACAGAAAAACTGAAAGAGAAGGGACCATAAACTGGCTGATCTCTTCACTCTGAAGCTTCTGACCACACTTAAGCACTCTTTCCCTGGACTTTTAGCACCTTTTTCAAGAAATGCTTTTAAGTAAAATTCAGTGTGATCCATATTCCTTCACTGCTCTCCATGGAAATTTGAGAACCATGCTGGAAATCTGCACCCTCATGATGCTCTGCTGTCCTTCCTTTACTCCACTGGCACTTACAGCTGTTTCAGCCTTGCTAGTTACGTTCACCACCAGTTAATGCACAGGTCTGTAAAGTTTCCATCACAAAGTGGTATTCCAGAAAAGGATAGGCACTCCCTGCTCTTCCCCCTTCTGTTTTAAAGGGAAGAGTAAGAATTATTTATTCTCCTGTTAAGCCGGCGAGATCCCAAGTAAAAAGAAGGTGTATTATGTTTGCATATAATTAAAATGGAATAAAATTAAGCCGCAGGAGCTGTGCAATGTATACATACAAAACTGACTCTGGACCCAGCTATATACACTATACAAAACAGCCCTTTAGTCTCCAACCACTTTTAAATTAAAGCAGGAAAGATTGTAGCTTTTTATCAGGCTTGGGCCAACTGCTTATAGCCAATTCATGAGCCCATAAAAATACTCAGCTGTCCACTGAGAAGATTTTCCAAAACACTAAAAAGAAAAAAAGAAGAAGATGGAACAAAGGGCTTAAAGCACTTATCTATGCAAACAAGCCTGTATTTATGTAAAATAATCTTGTCCCTGTTAAAAACGAAGTCCAGTCACCTGCTAAATTTAAAGGTTTTTAATAAAGAACAATAAGGGACAAAAGATAGAGCAAAAGGATTACAGCATCCAGGTGATGCTGGGTACCCTTGGCACAGAACCAAGAGCACAAAAGCCTAAGTAAGCCACTCTCTGTTTCTTAAGACTGGAGTTATCCCTTCTGTGTTTATCTGAGATTGTCCTTGGGGCTGGAGTTATTACTTCCTAAAGGTGAAGTCATCACATCTGTGCTTATCTAGTTAAGCTTATAGTTTGTTAGTAGCATTTCAACATATCTTTGGTTAGCTATTTTTCAACTATTTCTAGGGTAGAACAAAAGAAAAAGCATTTAATAATGGTTACATTTCTACAACGTAAGGGTTAATATTATACACATAGCATTCATTATTGGCGAAAAGCCAACACTATAATATGCATTTATAACATCCCCAGGGTCTCCAGCGGAGGGAAGGGAGTGCGGGGGCCCGGCGGGTCACCGAGGGGCAGCCCCGCGCTCCGCGCTCCAGCCCGGTCCCTGCCGCAGGGGTTACCTATCGCCCGCCGGGCTCCGGGAGGCCGCCACCCGCTCCTCCTCCTCCTCC
>VZRO01003968.1:496845-575522 GCA_013397915.1 Daphoenositta chrysoptera | reverse complement strand
TATAAGCTTAACTAGATAAGCACAGATGTGATGACTTCAGCCTTAAGAAGTAGTAACTCCAGCCCCAAGGACAATCTCAACTAAACACAGAAGTGATAACTTCAGCCCCGGGACAATCTCAGATAAACACGGTTACCGGACATCTCTATCTACAAATCTTCCAAGAATCAACATACAGAAGAATTCTTCACATATCTTAAAGGCCATGGATTTTCGGGAAAAAGTATGAATATACATATTTGCCTATGACTATGTAACAGGCTGATGCAATAGAAATGTATATAAAGAGAGTTTGTCACTAAGGCAGTTGTGCTCTTGGCTCTGTGCCAAGGGTACCCAGCATCACCTGGATGCTGTAATCCTTTTGCTCTATCTTTTGTCCCTTATTGTTATTCTTTATTAAAAAACCTTTAAATTTAGCAGGTGACTGGACTTCGTTTTTAACATTACTTAACGTTTTTGCACACGTACCGGTCCAATAAACGGGAACCAGCAACCTCATCTGCAGGTGACAATCCCGATACATAAGAAGAAGGCATCTTAACTTTTTCGAACAGCCAAGTCAAAATTTGTAATCCATGCTTGCATTAAATTTCAAAATCCCATTTCAGTCCTCACAATTACTATCTTGTTTCTGATTCAAAGTTCTAAAGACTTGGTTTTCATACACCTCTGCTAGGCAAACGGTGTCCTTTGCCTTCTCTATCAGTTAATTCTCCACTGAGTCTACAACTACCTGTAATATATACATATATATATATTTATATATGTTTGTATGTATGTATATTCCTGTACTTGTTCACCACTGCATTCTTTGTCAGTCTTCTATTTGGGTTCCAAATCCCAAGAACACAGTCCCTCCTCATTGCTTATGCTGGGCCACCCTGACCCCCTTTTTAGCCATATCTAAAGCAGGATCAGCAACAAACATTTGTATTACCAAAACTTTTCATTACCTTCAAATTTCATCAGCCAAGGAGGTAACTGCTGATCAGCAGTTGGTAAATTTTATAAAACTTTGAGTCATTTTGCTGTGGCTGACTAAGCGGAAGCATTACTGATATTAACATGAGACACAGAAGTTTTAAAATTACTGTAAATTTGGCTGCTATACTAATTTTTCTTGCCAAGATTCTTGAGGTAAGTGAATTTAACAAGAAATTTATTTTTAATTGGATAGGCAAGTTGAAAAATAAGAAATAGTATTAAAAATGCTTTGTCTAAATCAAGAAAGTCAATTGTGACATCTGAGGCAATTGACTTGCCATAAAAATTGAATTTCAGTAGCTCAAAGATACAAAAAGGTCATCAAATCTATACAACCATTATGTGCACCTAGACACCACCAAATATGAGTGCCATGAGGCAGGAGACATCTCAATACCATCATTAACAGTCCTAGAAGATGCCTAAAATGATCTTACTTGAAAATTTCAAGATGGGATATTTGGTGCTTGGGTTGCACACTGACAGGCACCCAAATCTGTAATTTCTCTGCCAGACAGGCTGCATCTCTCCTATCTCTCAGGAACACATAATTCTCTCTCCCTCTTGCTCACTGAGCCCTTCACTGACCCACAAAACCTTACTGAAGTGGTGGAAAATATTTGGCCAAACAACTTGTGGTCTGAGCAAGCTAAAGCCCAGGGATGTAACAGACAACTACTGAGAGCAAACCCAGGCAAGGGACAAGAATACACTGCCACAAACTGAGAGGGAGAGGCAGAGGTGAGGTGTAAGGGATTTGGGATTTCCTCCTTTCAGTGGTGGAGCTTCTGCATTTGGCTTACCATTTCACAAGGAACTGCAGTTTTGACAGGTTGGAGAAATAACATTATGGTTCCTGTAAGAAAAAAACCAAATGTTATTGCATCGCTGATCACCAGATGATAATACAGAACTGTTTTCCAGCAAGCTGAAAAACACAAAACAGGGCCTGAATACATGTCTGATCTAAGCATCCCCAGAATATTGACTACAAGACTATGCACCAAACTGATGCTCAGGATGCTAAAACAACTCCAGCCACTTGTGGTACACTGTTGAGCTGACTATCATAAAATAAAGAACCAAGTATGACTAGCCATAATATCTAGCAAACAAATTACACCTGTTGAAATAATGTAAGTTGATGAATTAAGTAATGGAGACAGCAGAATATCACTAGAATCTAAATTTCATGCCAAGTAAAGTTACAAGAAGAAAATTTCAAATTGGTCTGAATTCTTAGGATACAAGTTCCACAATCCAGTGCCTTGTCTTTGCCAACCACCTATGGTTTTACAGGAACTTTTGTATATGTGCTGCATGCAGCTAAGACATAAAAGCACCATAAAAGTTGTTCACTCCATGGCTACACAAGCACTGTGAGCAAAGTTCCATGTCATGGCAAGCAGGAAAACTTCAAGTATTTCAACAGGCTGCAGACCAAGGTATTTCAAAACACCTCAGGAAGGCTTGAAAACCTTCCCTGACCTTAAGGGCCATCTCATAGTGAAGATGGGCAACAGTCATAAATAAATAGAAAAAATGAAAAACCCCCTCAGTAAAATTGACAAATTCTGGAGCTCACTGCACTGGGCATCTCTCACTTCTAATGGATGTCTCAAGGTGAAGTAGTAGAAATCTTGCCAAACACACAAACATTTGAGCTTGACTATTCCCTCCCTATCCTATTACACAGAATATGAGAATTTTTCAGTATTCAGGAGCAGATATTGGGCAAATAGCTTATATTAACAAACCCTGGCATTGGGACAAGCTAGTAGAGTTTATGCATCAAAACTGCCTTTAGAGAGGGTGGCAAAAGCCAGTTCACCCTTTGGGAAATTAAAGCATTGTTGCTGGAATGGCAGAAGCATTCCAACTTTGAAGAGATGTGAAAACATAAAAGAATGTTGTTATTATTCCTCTTACCATTCTGCCCAACTTGTCAAGCCAGCTCCACAGCCACTGTGCCCTAGTTAACATAGGAAAGGTATGAGCCCAAATAATGTAATTTCGTAAAATAGCATTGAAACAACAATCCTACAGTTTCAGGTACAGAATTCCTGTGGCCACAGAAGGACTAACAAACAGATAAATGGCATGTTACAAGGATGGCAAAACCTTAATTCTGTGAACTGAATGCCAGAAGCAGCTGCCCTGGCAAGAATTTCAGTACAACACTGCTAAAACCCATAGGCAAAATCAAACTGCCACAATGAAGCACAGAAGTTGCTGCAAACAACTGAATGTAGTGAATAAATATATATACACACCCCTATGGTTGATAAAAGTGTGAAAAATCATCCTAATTTCTCACTAAAGAAACTACAAAAACTACATTCAGTCTTTCAGTGCTAGCTCACTGTTACAGACTATAGAATAAGCACTTAAAAGCTATCTAGCAACAGGGAGTAAAATTCAATAAAAATAGCATGATGTGTTCACAGACCTATAATTTCTGTCTGTTTGGTCATGCCAATCAGTGTGTCTGAACAACCAACTTCTCCTGACAAATTTCTTACCAGTATTCCCTAAATTCCACCAACAGCGTTTGAAAAAACATTTTACACATAAAATATCAAGAAAGCAATTTCACAGGTAACAGACATAGAAAAGATTTAAATTCTAGACACAAACTACTCTGAATCACTGAGCACCTTGATTTGCCAATTCTTGTTTATGAAATAGTTCCATTTTAGAAATTCAACTGTAATCTGATGAACTCAGTCTCTGGAAACACAGGAGCCAGGAGAAGCAAACTTCTCAGTTCAACTTGATGAATACTAGCCAGATTTAATGAAAAGAATCAGATCAGATTGCTTGCAGATGTCATGTCTGATTCCCCAACAGACATTAAGGAACACAGAAACATACAAATAATCCTACGAAAAAAAAAATTACCAAATTTAGGGAGAAACACAGGCTTAGACATCATGCTTTAAGCTTGAAGAAATGACTATTTTACTTGCAACCTTGAAAAAAAGTAGAAAATTTGGACCAAATATAGTTGATTTCAAGTTTTCTTAAGTCTTCAGATTTTCCAGCATAAGGAAAAATAGTGTGGCAGGCACAGGAGCAAGGGAGAAAGCTACTTGGCTCACACTCTGTGTCAGAGCTCAACAAACACTGCCTGTACTTGTCTGCTGGCTATTTTTGTGCCTGAATGTGTAGTTCTGCTTGATTAGAGGCTGTGAAACCTGAGAGCTCCTGGATTGCTTCACTTTCCTTCATGGTATGATGTATTTTCTTTGTCGTGGTATACTGTATACACCACTAGTCCCAGCCCAGATCCTGCTGACTGCAGATGTGGAACCATCTGCTTTAAAGGGGTAGGGCCTTGAGATGTGAATTTCTCTTGTCTGGGGAAATGTGCAAGAACTCTATGTGACATATTTATTTTAAAATCACATCTTTGTGAATTGCTAGCAGGATTCCCACTCAACTCAGCTGTTTTATGTTAGTTGGAGATCACAGCCCTCCTGCTTTTGAACAGCCTTCACTTCTTTAGCTAGTTTGCAGTTCTGCATAAAGTCTTTCTCTCTTTTAAAGCATCAGTTAGTAACAGATTTACTTGCTCATTTTTGGGCTGGAATTTTCAGAACACAGGTTATGCTTTTGTTACTGGAAACCAATGAGACACTTCGTATTTTGTTACCCTCAAATCAAAGTTAGTTCCCTATAGCAAACACCACAGTGACCACTAACTAGTATTTCTTATGTAAAACCTAAACAATGTTATTTTATGTTGGTGTAGTGCCATAAGTGCAACATATGAAATATGTCCATTCACCCTCCAAGTTCTTACAGTATACAACAGTACAGAAAACAGCAATTTGTGGTGTATTATCCCATTTCAGATTTCATTTCCTTATTTCTTGAATCATCTTCAGCTGAAATCTAGTGCTAAATCAGACTCTACAGTACAATATGTGAAAGGTAATACTGAAAATATCTCCTGCTAAAAAAATAAACTTATGCTAACAGTAAAAGATCAAAAGCACTTATGTAATTAAAAATGATTTAGTACATATGAAACAAACTCTGTATTGTGCATTTAATTAAAAATATTACCCTGTAAATTGAAACTGAAGGCTTAAAAATAGTAATCAGAGTGAAAAGGATTACTGAAGTATCTTTGTTTAAGTTTGACATTTCTGAGTAAATTTATAAATAAATGGGAAATTCTACTGAAAAGAAATGAAAAAAGGCATAAGGCATTTAGATCAAAAAGTTGCAAAGCAGATGCATTATTTCTATAAGAGAATGAAAAGGCTCAATTTCCAATGAAGAGCTCTCACCAGCATATTGCCACAGAGCAGGCTAACAGCCATCTGTAAGAAATTACTCTGAATGGGGCAAAAGTAGGGAATACTTTTGGCAATTCTATTTGTGACCATCTCCCTGCAAAAATGTGCTTCCTCACAACAGTAGAGGGTAAGGAAGAAAAACAACAACAAAATGCTCTCCTTGCCCTATATTTTTCATTTAAAGTCAACAGCAAAGACTTTTTGACTGCTAAATCCAGCACTGGAGCTCAGTATGACAGCAGTAGAGAGGTCTAGAGGCAAGATAAGTGACATTGCAACTGTAAGAACAGTTTCAGCTAGTTTTAGACTCTAGAAAATTGCAGGATTTATTTTCTGTGGGCACCCCAGAAGGGTGTAACTTGTGGTTTCATTTGTTTCAGACTCAAAACTGAAATTAGGAAGCTTTACCTGGCTGAAGAGACTGCTGAGGTGAGAGCTCAGAAAGCCACTGGTGCACAGGTAACAAAAATCCCACACGTTGCTAACACAAAACAGCTTTAAGGCAAGTTGTGCCCCATGTATCTGACATTGGAGTGGCAGTGGATTTTTGGAGTGGGAGCAAATTCTCAGTGGGTGTGAACATCTGAACATTCCAGTGTGCCCTGGCCTGAGATCAGCCTGCCCAGCAAAGGCAGAGCAGAGTTGGCATGGAGTACCTGGCAGCTGGAGTCGTCTGGCTCTCCGTTTGCGATGGTCCGTGGCTGGCACGCCCAGGCCGTGCTGAGAGAGGCGGGTTTGGCAGCACTGCTGCTCACCGGGCTGCCTGCTGTAGCTGCTGCTCGTATTCTTCCCCTCCACCAGCAGCAGACAGAACCAGGGTGTGCTGGAAGACGCTGGGCTGACTGCATTGGAGAGTTAATTGCTAGGATAACTGAACTCCAAAAACATACTGAGATACAGTGAAATACTAGAACTTCAAACGGACCACAGGTGACCTTTTTAACAGCACTGCAGTGAAGACTCACTTGTAAAACAGAAGAAATAAATCCATACTCAAGAACATTGAAAATACAACAGGCTTTGTGGAAGCTTCATGGTTGGATTTCCTTCCCTGCTGACTACAAATGGCAGCTGACATTTACAGTTCTTTTTGAGAAGCATTCTTATTACCTTTGACAGGTTGGCCAACAGAGGGAAGGTGGGACAAGCTGTGACTCTTACACAATGATGGCTTAAAAAACCACACAACTCTCAACATAAAAAAGTTATCAATATGAAAATTATTATCTGCATGATTATTCAAAACATACTGAAAACATTTCAACTCAAACACAATACATAACACCTTTAATCAAGAGATTGCTTTGTAAGAGGGCAAACACTTTGCTTAAGATTTTTGACCTTTTGCATGCCAGGAGTCAGCATTATTCTGAAATCACAAAACCACTTGTAAACTGGCAACTTTCTTGTTTTTCTGGCAATTCTTTCCTGAATCTTTCACTACATGTAGCCAAGAGCAGATGAGACATAATTTATGCTCAATAATTCTACATGTGCGCCATTTTCAGCTTTAACTTTTGAAAAACAGAGATAAATAACCATAGGTATTCATGTACCCTTTATTTGCTTTCAGTGTAACATTCCATGCTAATTGCAGATGTAATATTCATGAGTGTAAATATAAGAATTAACAACTCTGGGATGGTTTTCTTCCCTTTTTACACTTGAATATTTTGGCTTACAAAATTAACAGCATACAGTAAATATTCCTCCCATACTTTGTACAAAGTACATGATTTTGATATACAAGGATCCTGGTTTTATTATAGTGACAATATACAACCACGTCTATTTACAATGAAAAAAGTACATAAACCACATTTTAAACATTCTGCTACTGGCAGCCACTATTGTTTAGGAGGTAGCTTTAATTAACAAAATGAACTGAAGCCACATTTCCCATCATGGGTTCTATCAAATAACTTACAATACAAAGATAAAAATTCATTGTATGAACAGTATATACAGTTTAATTCTCAAACCAGCAATCTAGCTTCAGATCTTAACAAGAATTTCTCCAGAGTAACTGGGATGGCAGTGGATTTACTCTTGATCTAATGCATTGTCCAAAAACCTTATGTAATTACTTAATCATGCATTAATAATTTTGTATTGATCATATTTCAAACTAAATACTAAAAAATGGATCACTGGTTGTACTTAAATCATTTGGGTCTCAGAACTTTAATGGTTTAAAAAGATTGCACTGATTTACGTGAAAATCAGTGACTTTGCACAGTGTACTTCACTGTCAGTAAAGTAATTGGGAAAATGCTTTTTTTTTTTTACTGCCAAATTGCCTTGCATTTTGGCTCTATTTCCTAAAACCTCAGTCTATGCATAGGTATTACTGGAGTGCTGTAACATTCAACAGACTGCAGAGTATTAGCCAGTCTTATTGCAAAGAAATGAGCTGTGTACAGTGACAGCACTGCTAACACCCCAAAACATTGACATTTCTTCCAATGGTATGACTCGACTGCATAATACTGAAGAAACTTGCTGTGGTTCACCTAAAGTAATGCATCATCACTGGAAAAATGTGTTCAACCCTATTATTCCTGACAGCTGTTAATATTCTTATTCCAATAAATCTACAGAATATTGTGGATTACAAGTACTTTACTGCAACAAACTTTTTTTTTTTTAATTGAACATTGGCTAAAATACAAAACAAACACAGTATTCTGATATTGCTGTCACAGTTACGTATGGGAGAATTAATCCCTTTTTTGGCCCTGCAATAAAATGCATCCTGAGATTCAATGCTGAATATACTATACAAAGCTAGCAATAGATTTTTTTTTCTTAATTATAGAAAAGTCACATTTAAAAATAATTTCTATATTAAACAGCTGTCCTTTAAATTGTGCTTTCGCAGGGAGGGAAAAAAATATCAACAGAACTTACCTCACCACCAGCAGAAGCAAAGTACAACTGCAGCATGATGTGGAAACACACCATTAGCATGTAAAAACTGTATACGAGAAACCACTATTGTGTGAAAGGAGTAAAAATATTGGGTAACAATTTTGGTTTACCAATTATTTACAGTCAGGGCAATCGATTTATTTAATTTTTTAAAAACGTATGGCTCAAGAAGTTACTGCCCACTTCCCTTCTTTACAAATAACGATTACAAAAGTGCTTCCTGCTCGAAAGGTCGAAACAGGCAACAGTCTGCGAAGCATGAAACCTCTTTATTGGAACAGCTGATGGCAGAAAGCCTTTTCAGTCTTTAATTCTTGGTATGTTGTAGGCGTAACGAACCAAAGGGAAGCCTCTGCTTTGGTAGAAACAGGCACGGCCACAGGCCTGCACTTGGTCCGAGCTGTCTGACACAAAGGAGTCGTCCTCGTCCGCGTAGTCGGAGTGGGCTGACTGCGTGCCACAGTCCGACCAGTAGCCATCCGGCCTTTGGCAAGGCACCACTGCCAGCGCGGGGCAGCTGTGGGATTTTATCAAATGTTTACAGGGCACGGGCTTGGATAAAAGGAGTGACTCGCAACATTCACACAGAGCAATGTTACCCTGCAAGTGGGTGTAAACGCCACAGTCGTAGTAAAAATCCTGCGTCGCGCGGCCGCCTTGAGCATTGACGGCGATCGCTACCGCGCCGTTCTTCCTGGTCAGGTGGCGCCGGAGCAACTTCCAGTCTTCCTTGAACTTTGGGTTGAAGAATACGTACAGGACTGGGTTCAGGCAAGCAGGCAACGGGAAAAATATCAAAGTAACAGACTTCATGATTTCAGGGCTGATAGAAATTGCAGTGATCAACGGTGCAAATGAGAAAAACGCAACAGGGCAGAAAAAGATGCAGTTCGTGAAGATTAGCCAAGCGACATGCTTAATGGTGCTGGACTGGGAGTTTTCGGAGAGATCCTCTTTTTCCAAGTTGCAATAGAGTTTAGTGTAGATAATAGCCATTAGCAAAAATGCTAATGAATTCAGGAGCACTAAAGTTACTGTGAAACCTAACAAAGGTGTTTCTCCAGTGGGGAAGGGCAAGCAAAGGGGTGATGCTGAGTACTCTGCTTTATAAAAAAGTGGTAAGCATCCCGCTACCAGAGCACACAGGAAAGCAAAAAATGCCGCTATTTGAAATTGTTTCTGGCGATTGCTTTTCCCCTTTTTAATAAACTCCTTTGCAGAGAAGCTCCGTTCAACAGCTGCCAACATCAGGAAAAAAACGGCACTTTCTGAAGAAAAAACTGCAAGAAACCCAGCAATTCTGCAACCACTGCCAGTCTCCCACCATATGCCAAATTCAGCAAATCTCCCCCAAGATACAGCATCCAAGAAAGTTAAAATACCAGTATAGACTCCCATAAATAAGTTAGAGACAGAAATCAGGCTTATAAACAGTTTGGAAGATGGCAATGTAGAACAGGAGGCAAATATTGTTAACATGACAAGCAGGTTGAAGAACAAAGCAACCAAAAAAATAAACCAGACAGTAAGCCGAATCATCCAGCTGCCCAATAAATATTCACAAGGCTTAAAAGCACCTAGAAGAAAACAAAAAACAAACAGAAGGACAACCAATTTAGGAAAAAATTCTGCCTTAATAAGCAAGATTTTGAAAAGGTCTTAAAAGTGTACTCCTCATTAATTCATGAGTGGAATACACAGCTGAACTGCTAAATAGGTCAGTTGAAAGTAAACTATTCTGCTGAAGCTATTTACTAATTAATTATGCCTGAAATAATAATTACTGCAGTGAATGGTCACTTGAGAACATTTTGTATAAACAAGCTAGCTAAACAAACTTAATTACCTTTTAGCTTTTCAAAATAGCTTTTATTAGTGCCACCTAAATACTTTTTTGTTTTATGTAGATTTCATACTTCATAAAAAACGTTGGCAAAAAATATAGATGTTCACAATCCCCTTGTAAGGGAAAAGAATTTTTTAGAAGGAACATATTCTCTCAAAAAATTATTCACAAACATGCCTTCTGGAGTAACTTTTGGTCACAAGGAAACATGTGTAGAAGAGCAGACAAATTCAATTTTATCAGCTTTAATAGGAACAGGAATTTACCACAAGCCTCACCACTGAAAGGCACTGTGAGCTTGAAAAGTCATATGCAAAAATGATATTTTTCTTCTTTTGCCACTTAAAACAGCTTACATAATAAAAAAATCCAACAAGCAAAATAACAGGAGGCAAGAAGAGGAAAAAGGTCATTACTATTGCTTACCCTTCTAATCCTCCTAATTGCTATTTATTCCATAGGGAAATCCTACTGACTTTAAGTAACAATTAGAAGAATTTAACCTCTCCTATATCCCCATTAGGCACTGCTAATTATCCAAAGCACAATAGCTTGGGATCCCTCCCTGCAGTAGGGGACCACTCAGGGAGCTGAAGAAAAATGCCAAACTGCAAAGGCTGGGGCTTCTGAGCTGGACTCAGCCTGTGACCCTGGCTCTGTGCAGCACATGCCTTTCCTTTAGGCAGGGAAAAGGTAAGGACAACCCATCCCTAACGTGGGCAGGAACAGAACTGCCAAGAATGATTAAATGTCAGTGCAAAAATCTCCCAAGGCCTAAAGCAACTTCCAGAAATTAATGAACTGACAAGCAAAAAAAAAAAAATCTTTTTGTTTGTTTAAATGATCAAGCTTCATGTATTGGCACAAAATAATGGAGGCCACTGGATTATCAGAAAATCAGGAGTAAAACCCCTTTTTAGCAGGTATTCCCAAGTAAAACATCAATGACAGAATAATTAATTTTACAATACATTCACATGACACAATACCTGCGCTAAGCTGATCTACTTAAAAATAAAAACAACTTCCTACTTACAAAATTTTTAAAAATCAATTCTGTGCTTCCAAAAATCAATTTGAAGCCATTTTTCTAGTAGCTGTACTTCAGACAAATAAAAGCCACTACCCTTTCCTGTCTTTCTCCCAAAGCCTAGCTATCCTTTGAATTAAAAGTTATCTTCCTCTCTCACTGATATTCCCAGCCCATGCTGGGAGGGGGCAAAAATTCATGCTCAGAAGGATGTTTCAGTGAACTTGAGCTACTTGAGCACCACTGTTCAGCAATCCATTCTTTAGGCAAAGTGGAAAGTGGATCTACAGGCTGAGCAGCGATTCAGAACTTACAGGACAGGTGGAGTATCTTATGACTAGATGGCAGCATGGCATAGAAACTTGTTAGCATGAGAGGGACTGGTGAAAAACAAGGCAAATTGTGAACTTGTAGAACAAGATCTTTCTTTTAGACCTACTACAGCATTTCTGGCATGGACAAAAAGAAAGAGGTAAAGAAGAGGAAAGTTTAACCCATGTTACACATGTAACACACCATCTCAATTCTCATTCTGTAAACAGGAGATCAAAAGCAAATAAGCACCTTTAGCAAATTAGCTTTCAGATGATGTACAATTACATTAATAATGTATTTGACTTTCTGGCTACAGGTTTTTTTGGCTGTGATCAAGAAATTCTTGTAATATTCTGGATATTAAAGCCAGAGCTAGCTCAAACAATAAAAGATTTTCATAATATAAAACAGTAGTTAGGAAAAGAGAAAGAAGTAAGACTTGGAAAACTCCTGCTCATCCAGAAGTAACTTCATTGGAAGCATACTGTTCCCCCCATCTACATGTTCCTGTTTATGCAGACAAGAGGGTACAAGAGGTATGGAAGGAATCCTCTGCAGAGTCTGTGGCAAAGAAAGTAAGAGGCATCACAGCAAGTCCTTTAGGAGCTGAGTGGAATGGTGTAAGGAAATTTGCAGTTTGAGTAAGAGAAGCAGAAGGGCAGAAACAAAGCTGCCTAGAATGGCAATACTCATTGCAAGATCAAAGACTTTCAACACTCCTGGACTGTTCAAGCCTGAATTGGAGTAAATCTGGTATGCCACTAGGACTAACCACTGCACAAGTGTCTTTAGCAGTTTAAGATGCTAGTGCCTACTCCAGCTACTTGTAACAGCCCTCTGCTCACAGTTAATGCAGCTACAGCAGGGCTGGGGAACAGATCACATGAGTGTTCCTTATCCTCTCTCCTGGAAAGACATCAAGCTTCCTTAAAACCACCAATGATAGACAGCAGTTTGAGTTAAGCTTTTAAAGCACAGGCTGAACTCTCACTGAAACAGATGAGCATTCATACAGTCTGCTCCACAGACATCTCCTTGGCAAAAATAAGGCAGAATTAAGGGGCAGTGCATTAAACACAGCAGACTCCAAATATTAGCATTACAGTCTTGATTGTTCTGCTTTTAGAAAGAAATTTCTGTATTTTTCCTAGCATAGTTCTCCAGTAAAATGCTATGTGTCTAAAACTGAGTCAAATCTTTGTGATTGCTCATCCAAAACAACACTGACATCAAATCAAGTTCTGCCCAAAGCATTGTAGAATTTAATCTTCTGTGTACAGAATGACTACCAGGAATGAAAGACGTAATTCTACACTCAACTCTTTGCATAACACCATGCCTGAAGTTCAGTGTGGCTAAAGCACATTGTAATATTTACCTGTTGCTGGTGTACAGTGAATAATAGTCTGTCCCAATTCCTCATTTTTCACGTTTCTTAGAGTATCTGCATCAGCTGTAAAAGTGAAAAACATGTCAGTTGTAGGGAGAAAAATAAGTGAAATGGCAGTGAAGCTGCCTAGGGTGGAAGTAGTTCACCAACACCTGAGCCTTTTGAAAGGGAAGTTATTCTGGTCTGCATCTGTTCTGGTCAGATGCTCAGTGCAAAAATTGCTGTTCACAAGGCTTTGTAACAAAGCAACATCTTTGATCACTGGGGAAAGATCTACGGAGCCTGAAGTAGACAGTGGAAGGAAAAGTCCTGTCTGAATAGAAAGGTTGTAACACTGAGAACAGTAAAACCATGACAAAAGCAATACTGGTAGTTTGAATTTTTTTTAATTACTTACAGTGTCCAACATATCTTTCACATGTTTAGAAGGAACACTGCACTGCTGATTTGTAAGCAATTGCTAAGCACTTTCAGAGACTGCTTCTGTATCCTTATAAAGACTTACATTTTTCATATTCCCTTATTCGAAGGCAACACACATTGTTATCCTAGTCTGGTGCAAAACAATACTGCTGGTTAAGTACGATGAAACATTTACCCTTCTCATGATCCATCAAGGCACCTTGATCTTGGTGACTGGAATCTTCAGCATTAGAGTTCAGATAAGAATCACAACCCCAAAATGCACAGCACTGATAAGCATATGGTACAGAGAGTGACCTGAAATACAGGCAGAACAAGGAAGACCAGTAAACTTTGTAACCAAAGTTAAGATTACCACCTATTAAAAATACTTAAGTAGCACACTTCAGTGCTAAACCCAAATCTTTTTCTCACAGTCGCTGATAAAAACTATTTAAACTTGGATCAGGTATAACCATTTCTAATGAACTCTTGCACTGAGATAAAGGACAGGTGATGTATACAAGTGAGAAGCACAAAGATGATGTTATGATATTTAGCTCTCTACTATTCTTTCTACTCCTTTTACAAACCAAATTCTGATCACGGTTTGCTGGCATTGCTGTAGAAATTAAACTTAAAACTAATTAAGTACGCTAAATAAACAGTAACTGTTTTTTAAGAAAGTTAATTCCCAGATGACCAAAACCTTGTGTTATATCTTTCCTTCTCACTCTTCATTCTGTGATACCAAAATAAGACTTATTTTTTGCATGTTTGGCAGAAATGGTACATACTATTATTCTGGCAGTGAAGAAGTACATCTTCACACAGAGTTCCAAAAAAATCACATACACAATGAGGTAATAGCAGACCAGAATCTAATTTTTTTCACTCAAGACTACAATATCAACTATCCTGAATTCTCTTCTTGAAACTATTTAGGAGGAACATCAGACTGCTTCTTCTTAATGTGCAGAAAGATCTTTTTAAAATGGAAAACAGTTCAGCACTATCTGATCCATCTCCCACAAAAATCAATTACAGGTTTCCATTTGAATGCTTATTTTTACTCTTATCATTTGCCTTCAAGAATATATATATAAAGCACGGTGATTTATGTAATCAGACACCTGCCTGTCTGCTCCTGTTTTCAACACTGTCAAAGACAGATGTGCTCAGTTCAGTAACAAATGGAAATCCACCCAAAGCACTACTCTCAAGTTGGGTGATATCTTGCCTGAAAATTGGTGGAGAAAACATATAGAAGATCCAAAATAAATTATCTGCAAGTGGTTTCTATACAGAAACAGTTAGATGCCCTTTATATAGACCAACACTGAGATACTACAGGACTCAGCAAAGGGCCTGATCATTTGTCACGAGTACTATCTACACTGGCTTCATTTATGATCACATTGCTTGGTCCTGCAGGCACTCTGTGGGGTTATTTACCAACGTACCGGAGCTTTGCGAAGTTCTTTGCTGCCAAAGCTTCTTTCAACTCAGAATTGCCTGTGAGTTTAAGCTGGTTCAGTCCACTCAATCCTTCCACTGGAACTGAAGTGAGCTCATTGAAACTTAGGTCTCTGGAATGTGAATGTTAAGACCAAAGTAAGTTACAAAGTAAGTTTGAAGATCCTCTGGCAATACATATTTCAATGAAGTAGGGAAAGCCTTTAACTCATATGAGGCTGTGGTCTGGAAATGCCTATTGGTGCAGCAGGCACTCCAAAGTGTGCCCTGCATATATTCAGCTAGCAAGAGCCTTCCTGATTCACAGATATTAAACAAATGATGAACAAATCCCTTTTAAGCTAAAAATATTTATTATCTCAGCAGTTTACTAACAGAGAGAGGAGGTGACCACAGAGAACAGGCTACTTACAGGTTAAGAAGAGCTCCAACAGTGATGAAAGCTCCCTTGTGGATCTGATGGATCTGATTTCTACTGAGGTCCCTGCAACGAATGCCAAAGAAGATTATTTCGGCAGTTTCACCAAATGTAACAGCCACTGTACTGAGAAAAAAAGCTAAGGTGACAAATATATCATGCCTTTACCAGAAAAGAAGAACATATACCCTCTTTTCCCATTCAGCCAGCTGCAACAGCAGCCAAATTCCTTGGTAAGACAGCTGTATCCTGCTTCACCTCATCGCCCAAGTAGAATCCACCTCCCATTCCTGCTCCCTTTCCCTTTCCTTCTGACACTACCAGCACAACCTGTGCTCCCAAGGCAGAGGCTGCCTCTAGCCTCACCTATTCCCAGCATGAAGGTGCCAGGATGACCACTTTGGTGACAATTGTGTCTGTAGCAGGACATGTTGGCAGAGATAGGGGAAGACAACAAAAGAACAAGTGGAAGAGCATCTGCTTTGCTGGATTTCAAGTTCAGCTCCAGCTTCTGCTGGACCGCCATGACTTACACTATAACATTCTTCTTAAAATACCTGTCAATTTCTGGGTTGTTTTTCCTGTTAATTTAATATAGCTTGAGTTGTAAGGGGAGAGGATAATTGTGTTTACTTATCTGCTCCTTCTGAGGAAAACAGATAGGATTTCTCCAACAAATACTATAGAATGAAATAATATAGTTACAATGTAAAATACTGGACCACTGAAAAAATCTCATTTTTTAGACTTCCTATTTATAAAAGTATCTTTATAGGCTAGAAAAATAAAATGGAGAATAGAAGGAACAGGGCTGACACTGGCTGCTGGCTTTTCTCTATCCATCAAATTTGTAACACCAAACCCTGACATCTGTTTACATGGGAATCAAAAACATGATCTTGTTTTACTCAGCATGCAGCTATATATGCACTTACAGGACACGAAGGGATGATAGTCCTTGAAAGGTATCTTCTGCAATTTCATGGATTTGATTATGCTGTAAGGAACTGCAAAGGGAAGAAGCAGAAACAGAACTTTATTAGCTGATTTCAAATGAAGGGATAGCTTGGTGTCTGCTAATATTTGGCTTTAGCCTTATCAATGGCAAGATTTTACTCATTTCCCCTTGTAGGCAGACTGCCAAGTATTTTGCATCAGCTCTGTTAATACAACCATGAAGCACTTTCATGGCACCTCTGCCCAATCCCTATTCACAATTTATTTAATTTAGAAGAGACTGTTAAGTGTGGACTGAATTACTTTCAAGCTTAAAATAACACTTTGTGAATGTTGAAGAATCATACTGAAATTTAAAACAACTCTACTCCATTCTTCAGGGAGTCTTTATGCATATTCTAACCAGTCCACTTATGTGCATAGCAATACTACTAAGAAATGCAGGATTAATCTGTGTCTTTCATTTCTTTTGTGGCACAGGAATAATTAAGCATTAGCTAATTAAGGAAAGCACAAGTGGTTGAATTCTCTGTCCAGCACACTTCTCATACGAGATCATATTATCTCTCTTTGTCCTTAATTTTTGAGACTTAGGATCAAACATGAAGCAAAAGTCTCTAGAGATGTGAATTCAGAATACTAAGGAGTTTATAAAAATAAACAACACTTATTTCTACTTACATTTCTTCCAAGGTGTGGCAGCCCTTAAAACTTGGGAGGTCCTTTATATTGTTATAAGACAAGTCCCTTCAAAACAGAAAATGGGAGAAGTGTGTTTAGTTCAACTCCTTTCTACTTGAAACATCTCATCACTTGTAACTATTAAATAAATTGACAGAAAAATCATCCTATTAGTAACATTCTGCTGAAAAACTAAGGGTAATTTAGAGAAAATCACAGAGGGAATCACAAGTGTGAACTCTACATCTCAGTATACACATACCCTAAAAACATACAGTACATGGTCCTTGAATTCTGAGAGTTATAAACTAAAAAATTTATTCATAACCTGCTTTTTTAGGATGACCTGGATAAATTGTATGTAATGCACAAATTTGGTGCCAATTTTTATTTAGTATGCTGGTAACTGCTTAAGCAAAGCTAGGAAAGCTCAGAATGTTCTGCGAAACAATGCAGCAAAAAAAGACTATAAACAGGCAAACAATCTTAAAATTTCTATTTGAAAGGTAAATGGCTGTTTGAAAACAAATCCCACCTCATCATTTTTTCTCCCCTGTTTTTCTTCTATCAAACAGAATGTATTTTTTCTCCTCCCCTTTCCAGGATTTGCTTTTGTTCCACATTTTCCTGCACGTATCCTTTGCAAACATGGTTTTTCCCCATCCTCCTAATGGTTTCAGTTACCAGTCTGGGGTTTTTTGCATTAATTTTAACACATCCTCACTGCTTTTACTGTCTAGTCTTTGTATTGCTATCTTCTTCCTAATTCTCATCTCCATTTCTTTTGGTTCCTGATGCTCCTTCTTCTGTTCCTGAACACAAAAAGTCAAAGCACTGTATCTAAACTCTTCTTTAGCTTCTGAATGCAGATGACTACAGTTGTGTTAAGAATGAATGGTGGCAGAACAAATTTGAAGATTGGTCTCTGCAGCACCACCTTACATACCTCTCATAACATATGAAAGAAATATAGCATATCCCTATAAAGGAGACTCTGTTTAAGGAATATTTAAGGAATCAGATTTGCCAAAAGTCTTGATTTGAACAATCAAGAAACCAGATTTCTAACTTTGGTAGAGCTACTAGGATTAAAAATTTGAAGCAACACTTTTGCTTTAAATTTCAAAACATTCTGATGTATGAAGAGAGGCACAATATGTATACTTACAAAGTTCGAAGCACCTTTTGCTCTTGGCATAAATTAACAGGAATATTGTTTATCTTGGTCCCTGTAAGAGTCCTGTGGGGAAAAAACCCAACAAACCCACACATATAAATGCTTGTGTTGTTTATGACAGATGGCATAACAAGGATATATAAGAGCAGAGTGCTATTGGGGTGCTAGATTCACCCACCAAATATTTTGTTTATATTTTCTGTTTTTCAGTTCTGGGAGAGTGGGTTAGTATCAATGGCCTTTTCATAGGCTTTTCTCAGCTTCCCCTACTAAAAACCAACCCATTCAGTGGCACCCAGGTATTACAGTGAGGAAAACTGTATCATTACATTTATTGACAGGAAGGAAAACTGTATTAATATATTTACTGACAGGAAGAGAACATATATGCAGTTGCTCTCCAGATCCACTAATCATATTTCAATTACTTCACAAGAGGCAAACCCAAGAATTTATTTCTGCAGAAGACACTTACAAGCTCTCCAGATTTATGGTTCCTGTCAAATTAGGAAACCACTGCACCATGCTGGCACCCCGAATGACCCTAAAAAAAATCCCCATGAAAATTAGCAGTGAACTATTATGAAATTGAATTGTGACATTCAGTTTTATTATCAGGTAGATATTTACACCAAAGAGACATTCTAACATTCTTACTGCTCTTAAAATTTACACTTGAATAATGTGTGAAAGACAATCTTTTCACTGCTTCTTATGCTACTCATTTGCTTAATAAATTACTCCTCCATGAGCAAACAATTGGAATTCATCAAACTGGAAAGAGTGCTATCAATACACATATAAAAAATGTAGTTTGTAGTTCAAAGTCTCACTCCATTTTGCTTATTCATCACCCCCAGAAGTGGTATCTTTTAAGAGCATACATGCACTAACCTGCAAAACATTCTCACCATGTACATCACTGCTAAAAAAACACCAACGACATATTGCAGATTGTTTAACTAAGAATCTGAGCATTTGGCCTGGGGTTATGTATCTTATGAAAGGTAATTAAAAAAAAAAAAAGTTGTCGAGCATATTTAATAGAGCTTCTTAAGAAACAATTTCCAACAATAACAATATTTATTAAAAGTTACTGCTAAAAAACTCTCTAACATTAGAGGGAGTCAGAAAAGTTAGTTATTTTGATTTTTAGCCACAACATTTCATACCCATTTACTGTACTGTATTGTCAAGAAGGTACTTACAGGGAATGCAGATCTGACAGATTCTGAAATGCTGAGTTCCCCACAAAAGACAAAGGATTATCATACAAATGTCTGGGAAATGAAAAACACGTTTCAGTGGTTGTTCTTACAGTCACTGTCTGCTAAAGGCTAAAAATAGATGGATGAAAATTACTTACATGGTTCTTAGAAGGGGGTTTCCTGCAAATGCACCATCAGGAATTATGGAAATGTAGTTACTGTGAAATCCCCTAAAGATATTAGCAAAGAAAAACCCAACATTTAAAACTATACTGCCAACAGATTCAACCAGTAGTCATTTTCTTCACATCTACTCAATTCTGAATCCTGCCATAACCAGGATTGCAACAGGACTAAGTCAAACTGTAGGAATAACTTTAAAGGCATGGTTTCTGTCTACTGCACACCAGCGAAAGTGAAAATATTTCATTAGAAAGAAATTATTTTGACCAAACATGATGCCGTACTTTCACTTTTCTTACTCATCTCTTAAGGAGGGGACAAGGAAAATATGTATAATCAATGAGTACTTAATCTGCTACTGGAGGCCAAAACCATCTCATGATTAAGATCTATGCTAATGGTTCTCCTAAATAAATTGCCTGCTTATGTAACTCCAAAATAATTTTCAACACATGCCCTCTCTAGATGATGATTATATTTTCTTTTAATTATAGCTTCTCCTAGCATAACTTAACCTGATTTAGGCTCCTGCGTAATGAGACAAGCATTCTTAAATCCAGGAATTTTTTTTCCCCTTTTTATTTATGGAAAGGAGAAAGAAAACTGGTAAAAAGAGAGAATAAGTAATACTCACAACTCCTTTAGATTTGGAAGTGCTTTTATGGCTTCGGGGAACTCTACCATGTTATTGTAATTTAAATCCCTAGAAGAAACAAAGCAAGAACATTATATAAATTTTTTACAGTAGTCATGAATTGTCAAAATAATTTTTGTTTAAGAGAGTCCAATGAAAGAAAAAAGTTCTCAGAACACCTTTAACTAGGCCATAGTATAAGTCCAATTTAGATTTAGTCTTCTGATGTTTTACAGGCTTTATAACCAGCTAATAACTTAGGTAATATATTTAATATTACCCAGAGAATTATTCATATTAAGTCAAATAATATTTCCTTACAGCAAAGCTTAGTATTTTTCATTACCTCACAGATTTTTCTTCAACAGAATTTACACAGAAATGAACTATGATTTCAAAGATTTAAAAAAAATAAGATACAAATGACTACTCTTTATCATCATCTTACTGAGAATACGTTTTGTCCAGATTTTATAAAACAAACAGTAAATAAGCCATTATGTAAAAGCAGACCTTGCAGCAAAACCAAATATAAATACTGACTAGAAGCATAGAAAAAACTCATGTTTCTCTGAGGTGATGGGGATCTGTTGAATTCTCAGTTAACTATTCTAGCAGTAATGTCAGGACCTCTGCAAAAGGGATTCCTTACAAATGGCAAAAAGCATTTTCAGAGTCTTACATCAGCTGTATCTATTTACACAGCACCTCATTACTTAATTGAGGTTGTAAGAGGATGACAAGATGAAGTAAGCAGCATTTCTGGACTATTCAAGCTCCTCATGTTAAGAGGTTGTCACTGGCTTGCCCTTGCCCTCCTTCATTAGCTTCACTTATTTAGCATTCTCCAAAGCATTAAAAAAAAAGCATTGCTGAGGGAGATGCTGCTTATTAGACACCCACGGAGTGAGCTGAAGGGAAATGGGAAATACAACCCAAGCAGCTGAAAGCATTTCACTGCCAGTGAGGCACTCTGGAGGCTGAGGACAAGGAACAGTGGAGCAACAGCCCTCTGAGGCCCTCTCACAAACCTCCCATTGTCACACAGCACCTTTGGCAATGTATCCTATGTATGTTCACCCTACAGGAAATCTGAGAAACAAATATTTGTCCCTTATCACTCATGGGGCCACTCAAACACTTGTGATCCATCCACCTGACTCAGCAGAGTGCTATGCAAAGATACACCAGCTAGGCCAGGGATAGGAACATTAGAGCCACATTAGAGCATGACATTTCACCCAGGCTAATATTTACCTGCTTCTCAATGTAGTTAATTAGTTTTTGGTGGAGCAGTGCACTGATACCAGCCTGCAGTTCTGAAACCTGAGCTGGGCCTAAGTGTCAGTGGCATGTGTTGCACAGTGCACATAAGCCCAATTTGCAAAACTTTCATCATGCCAGTATAGCAACCTTGATTAAGCTGAGAATGAGAAAAACACTGACCACAAATTATTTTAAGAAATATACTTACAAGGTTTCAAGGTTATCTAATCCATCAAAACAGTGTTTTCCTATAGTTTTTATTTTATTATTATGAAGATGTCTGAAAAGCAAAACCAAAACAAGTGAATGGTTTCATGTAAGTTAACAGATTAGCAGATATTTCTATGAAATCAAGAGAGTTAAGTAGTTTAGGAAAAAAAACATTGCATGGGGTGGATTACACACAAGAATATCTTTCACTTCCAGACAGAATATTTCATCCTCATATGGAAATGTAATAGATTGCTTGCAGTCAAGACAACCTATTTTAAATCTTTAATCACTATTCAGAAATAAGATAAAAATATTATGCAAACACAGAAATCAAATTAATGTTTGATATTATTCCTTGGAGATTTTTAAGACTACAAAGAAACAGGTTTCAGATAAAATGCAGAAATTTTTCTTCTTTTAATATCTCTGAAACCTTTCTGTGACAACCATTGTCTTGAAATATTCATGATATAAGGAGATGTCAGAAATCAAATCTCACTACCCATAGCCCACGTGACTTTTTGTTTAGGAGAAAGTCTTCAGCAAACCTTCAGTGGGTTCTCTACCATACATGGTATCATGTCATGTTGGCAGTATAGGCTGTTACTAGTCAACTGAGCTAAAACAGCAAAAAAACCATTTTCAATGCCACCCTAGATTAATCAAAACTGTAACTGAGGAGGAAAGCAAAGCGACCTATGAAATACAAATACTCACAGAACAACGAGGCTTGAAAGGTTTGTGAATGCATAGTCAGGAATGTGTGTTATTTTGTTGAGAGCCAGCGTTAAGGCTTGCAGAGAGGGGAGATTGCTGAGAGGGTAGATGGGAACTTCTGTCAAGCTGTTGTCATCCAACCAAAGGTGACGCAGCTGCACGAGACCCTCAAAGCTGTCTTCTGGGATGGCAGTGATATGGTTAGCATCCAAACGCCTGCATTGAAACAGAAAGAATTCATGTAACAAACTCACAAAGAGATCAGCAAAAATACCAGTTGGAGTCCTACTACTTACGAACATTTTTTTCAAGATTATGTATCTTTCACTGAGATAATTCAATACTGCAAAGTTTGAAGTCTTATTCAAAGTGCATGAAAAACCCTTCAAGGCAAATGAAGAGTCCTTAAAATAAAGTTCCATAATAAACTTTTCAAACATTTTTAATAAAACATTTTAACAAATTAATTGATAACTCTGTAAGGCATCTCCCAACAAAATCCCTAACACTGCAACAAGTCTTTAAAACAGTAGCTTGAGAGCCTATCTTAGATTGCAGAGGCTTTTACTCATTTGAACAGATTATCCCTACAGCTACCTTGTTGATAGCATCGTATACTGTCGTATGCTTTGTTTTGTGATACTGCTATACAGTAACTAAGCAACTACTTTGGAGAACAAGATTATTGAAAACTGTTCATGGACAAAGTAACAGAGTTTTGAATTATCCCAACAAATAAAACATCTCAACTAAAACTGATTGCTCTCTTGCACCTGATCTAACGTTCTTCACAACAAAATGCAAAATAGCACGTCAGCACTGTTAACTATTGTACATTACTGGGTTTGCCATCACATTTTTTCCCTAAATGAATGCCACTTGCAAAATTAGATATAGTAATTGGCCTGTTTCCAGCCATGACAAGGTTAATTTTTGCAGTAACCAAGATGGGACAAGGGGACCCAGAGGTTATTCAATATCCCGGCAAGAATCAAAACATTCAAAAAGCAGTGATAGTCCATGAGATTAAAAAAAGGGACTTTAACGGGTCTGAGAAGGCATAGGGCAGAGAGCACTGGGCAATATTTGACTGCTCTCTGACCTAAAGGCTGCCTACTCCAGGTCAGCACACAGCTGAACCATGGTGACTTTGCTGCAAACACAAAAGGAAGCACCTTGCACAAGTGATTAGAAATGACTGCTGTACCAGCCGTGGTGCACTGTGCTGCCGTGCAGGGAGACAGAACACATACACCCTCCTCCATGAACACGGATGCTCATTAAGATACAAATCAGCACAGCTCTGGAACTACGTTAGCACTCTCTGCTTTCCAAAGCCATGATCAGATATGCTCTGGAAAGTCTAGCTGGGTTAGTTTCAGAAGTGATTTCCTCCAGCCATTCATCCTGTCCTTCTCTGGGCAGACAGTGTGGACCAAGTGACTTTGCTGCATTTGGTCCCAGGCACAGTCACAACAGATCTGGATCCCAACACTTAAAGGACATGCAGAATTCAAAGGGAGAATACAACCCTGACCAAGAATTAATGCAGAAGACAAGCCTGATCACAAATTTAACACACTTAATCCTTTTCCTTAAAACAGAGGTTTGTTGTTGTGACGCATGTTTGTGTATTTCAAATCACTATGAAAAAAGTCATTGGCTGAATTTCCGTGTAATAAAAAGTCCAAAAATACATCAAATTAAGCAACAAATATACTATTACAAGTGGGAACTTACAAAATTGTCTGCAGTCAAAGTTCTCTCTTAAGATGAATGAGGTGTCATTAACTCTAAAGCTGTACATCAAAGAGGTAATTCCTATGGTTCGTATACTGGCATCCCCTTATCATTTGCCCCATGGTCTGACAGGTGTGTATGATATTCTATTTGAATGCTCTTAGGCTGCACTGAGACTAAAACATTTCAGAGAAACTAAAGTCTGATGATAATAAAGGAGGAAAACAAAGAGGCTGGGGGGAGAGAGGAAAAAAGCCTGAGGCTCTGCTTCAGAATAAAAAAGCAACTAGAAATTACCTGTCTTTCTTCTCGCCTAAATTTACACAGCTCCCTGAAGATCAAAGAATTATTTCCCAATGGAATAAACATATCTGAGTCTTCTAATTTCTCCCTTCCCCGCTCTTTTTTTTTTTCCTTTGGGGTTTTTTTTGGAGGGGAAGGGGTTGGTTTGGGTTTTTTAAAGAGAAGCAGCATACTCAAGGGACAGGCCTCAAATCATTGTGCCTACTCGTCCAGTCCATTTGTACTTCCACTGGCAGCTTTGCTAAATTCCATTTATTCTAGGAGACTTTAGAAAACAAAATCACACAAAAAAGCCTCATGTCCTGCTCCTCCTCTGCCATCCTTAAAGAATGAGGTGATCACAGGAAGGATGGATGCACACAATGAGGGGGTTGAACTCAGCCAGGGAGAGCAAAGATGGTCATGGAGATGATGCCAGACCCTGCATTTTTGGTTTGCTTTGCCAAGACCTCTGTCCCCCAGAACAGGTGGATCTAGTACCCAGGTAAATGTACTTTAAACTGATGACTGTCCACAGCCATCCCATCTGTTGTGTTCCCTTTCTCCAGCCCAGAGCAGGAAAATGAGGGGGGAAAGAACAACACCACCAACAACTGACATTGCAGGGAGGTTTGGAAAGTGAAGGAGATATTTTTAAGTTATTTGGCCATTTCTGCCTCATTCACAATTTTTTGTGTTCCTTCATTTCTCCTAAGAGCTTCATATGCCATGGTTATTTTTTTTTCCTCTTCCAAACAGTCAAAGCTTATCCACATGACACTGAATGCACAAAACACAGCTGAAACACTCCTATTTGGTGTGAAATGCACATAACAAAGTAGTTAGTGAAACAACTCTTAAGCAACCCTAAAAATATTTGACAATCTTCACAAAATATTAACAGTTAAGGACAACAACTTTTCTTTAAGGTAGATAAGGGAATATTCCCTAGTTCAAATAACTAACAAAGAAGCAATATTCTTTGCTTGGACTGGACTTTGTACAAAGACTGTCTTTTTCCATTATATTGTTAAAGGTAAGAGTATATTCTTCAAATTAGAGCCTGCAGCATGTACCTTAATCTTTCAGAAGCTACTCCAATTCCAGCTTTCTTATAGGCACTGGCTTGTGAGAGACCTTTACATTTTAGTCTATAAATTAAGAGTTCACTTGTGGAGCTGTCATTTTATCACTTCTCAGGTTCCCTCCTCACACAAGCACCAACTCCAGAAGAAGAAAACAGCAGGAGGATGATAGAAACCTAAACATTCAGCAGCTCTTACATCAGTATTTGATGTATCGTTAAAACAAGAACATAGCAAGGTCTTCAAACAATGGACTTTGCTTTAAGGAAACCAGAACTAATAAGAACGCCTACCTCAATTCAAATGAGTAGAAGTTCTACGTCTAACACACACATATAAATTAAATTTTACATACAAATGTACACACACTGCTTAGGGCAGCTGCCCTACAGCCTGCATCCCCTACAGGTAACATCTGAGAGGTCTCCAGGACCAGCCTCCCAGCCTCACTAGCTCTCATCTGTGACCACAGGCAGTCTTCCAGGCTTCAGCGACTTGGAAACTTTAACAGCCTTGTACTAATAGCCTAATTAACAGCCTTGTACAGCAGGAGTTTACTGCTGATGTTAATAAAAGGCAAATCACTCCCAGCTCTTGTGTTAAACCACTTCTGCTCAATGGCAATCATTAAAGAACTTTGCTCTTTAAAGTGCTCCTTCAAAAACCACAAAGAAATCACTCCAATAACAGTGGAGTAGATTTTTAGGGCTTGAAGTTGAGTACCGATAAGCCTGGTACCTCGGAAATCCTGCCACAATGGGAGGCAATAACCCATGTTAACAGAGGTACTTTAAAACACTCTGAGAGTTTGCTCACTGTATCAAGCAGTGACTCTCTGTGCATTATATGTTGAGAACATCAATACAAGGATTTGCTTTATTCAAAGACAAATTTACAGCAGCCCTCAGAAACTAATGATACATGCCAAAGTTTTTTCAATCACCAGTAATGATGTGCCAGCACATCTGTTTCTTCCATCTAAATATTTAAAATGGTACCAGTCAGAGGTCACAGTTTGCTGCAAATTACCCACAGAGGATTCAGCTAATTTTGCCTGCATGCTGTTTGACTTTCACCATCTCATTTAAGTTTCTGATCATTCAATTTTTAAAGAATTCCCTGATTTTATTTAAACTTAGCAATTCCTTAAGCAAGCTCAGACAGTTAAAAAAAAAAGCTACAATAGTCCCAGAAATTCCTGAAGTTCACAAGAAACCATACCTCACTTTCAATAAAGCCAGAACAGCTTCTAAAGCTAAAGATGGCATAGAAAAACTCAACTTTTGTCACTCAGCAAGTATGTGAAGTATACAAAACAATATATTTAGAGATTTTTCAGCACAATCAGATATGCTCAGAAGAGCTCTTATACATCGTTAACTCTAAACATTCAAGGAAGAGAAACATATTCAGTGTATTTAAGTCTGTATTGGTTTTGCAGGTTCAAGAGAAAATACATCAATTTCTTCCATGCCCGTTCTGATTAATCCCATATTTTAACACAGACAAAATCTGAGGGCTGATCCCCTTTAACCCCTTAATAACAGCAAAGCAGGAAACTAGAAAACCTCTGAAGACAAACCATTAAAAGTTGCTTAGCTGAAAAGACACCTGCCACAGTTAAGGGTGCATTCTACATATAAAACCATTTAAAGCTTCTTAATTTCATCTAGTGATTGCTGTTGATGAACAACTTCCATATCCTCCCAGACACTATTGTTCCTACAGACATGTCTTCTTCTTCCAAACTCTATAATCTAGAATCACAAAATTATCAACGGGAGCCCAAAGGCACTCTTTAAGAAGAAAATAGAAGAATTAGAATAGAACTGTGTATTTTTGATATAAGATTATGTTTCCATTGTTCTCTCCAAATTCAGGGAGCTTCCCTTCTGACACATTTTGCATTTATGGTTACTGAAATTGTCACCAACATGAACTATGGCTTAAAACTGGGCAGTTTCATTACCAGCAGAATGTTTCTAGATTTGACCTTTTTTTAAAATACAGATATTAACTTGATCTGAATAAGGAATCCTTCCTAAAATACAAAAAAGCTAAAAATGCAAGACTGTAGGTGATATGTGCTACAGCACATATTTTAAATGTGTTCTGACTGAAATATGCCTCTATTCTCTGTCCCCATGCTTTTACCACACATTTTTACACTGCAAAGCATGATTCTGCTCTCATTCCTTTCAGTTCTACACTAGGACCCTAGTCTTTCCTGCCTGGGCCAAGATGATTCCCACTCCCAGAAAATATTCTCCCATCCCAGTTCAGCACGTTCCTGCCTCCTGCCTTATCCTGCCTCAAGCCTGCTCCAGCCTCCTAAGGTAGGAAAGTGGACTGAAAAACTGGTTATGATCCTGCTGTCAGCAGACTGGGCTGTTCAGGGAGCCAGAACTGCCACCAGGTACTGCAGAAAATGACTGCTGACCACATGCATGAAGACACTTACCCCTGCAGCTCAGGTGAACACCCACACAAGAAAGGCAGGAGCTATCACAGTTCAGTATCACACTGGCATGATCCCAAATCCCACAATTTGGGAATCTGGCAGAACAGCTAAGCTGCAGTGCTTTGAACTGTTGCTGCAGAATGCTCTAATATTCCCTGCATGTGGACATGTGTTCACATGTGCTGGGACAGTAGAACTACAATTATAATAAAGCATACCCAATACATTAGCAGATATTGACAGGCTTTCAAAAGACTCCTGGATTTGATGGCAAGTACACAGTGGCAATTAGGTTTGTGGGTTTTTTAATTCAAGTGGAATAAAGTTTTCCTTTGTAAAGCATCTGAAAGTCTTTGTTTAAATAGTGTAATTCCAATATTTGTCACACACTGGGGATTGTACTAGACTATTCTGTGCTATGACTTAAAACTCCTACATTGCTGGGTTTCTGCGGTCAATCAGAGCAACCCTAAAAACTGCTGTAGTTTACAGATCCATTTTACAAATCCCCAGATTCTGAGTCAAACAGAATAAACAGTGTTACCAAAAGAAATCATCACAGTCAAATATGCCAAGGCATTTAAAGGAGTGACTCTCTAAAGGCTTCCTGGTCGTTCCCAGGGAGCAGCTTCGCACACGCTGTTGAGCAGCACAGCGCTGTGCTACTCTGCTTCCCTCCATGGCTTTGGGATTGCCCATAAACCTCACCAACACCATTTCCACACCTAAAACACAGAGTACACCACTTCACAGCCTTGTAGTAACTAAAACGTGTTGTTGATGCTTTGCAGCAGTCGAAATGCATTGAGACTATTGTTTATATTTGTGATGCTCTTTGCCAGGTTTTTCTGCTACCAAATGAGGCAGGCACAAGCTGGACAATAAGTGGCTTCTCCCTTGGTAGAGCTGTCCCACAGTCCCACCTATCACAGCATCTTGCAATGTGAGCATACATCCTGCCAGATTCACTTTTCTGGGGTGCTATATAGCAAGCTTCCACTCAGCAAAACTCCTTCATTTTACTCAATTTCACTTCCAAATAAAAAACCCTATTCTAACTCTCTTTTGGAAGCCAGAGCTGGGAAAAATATTCAATGCAAACAGAAAATAAAGAGTTGTCATTTAGTATTCTGAACCAGGCTGGCTGCTCGCCAGCTGTAATATAAACACTACAGATCATGTAGCTCCTATTATATATATATAATATATATCTTCTTTATTTCCACCCAGGTATATTTACTGAGCTTGTTAATACATACCACATTGTGGCAACTGTCTTCCTATGAAGCTAAAAACTGGAGCACAGTAAGAAAAAAAAACAGTTGTAAAGGAGTTTCAAATGAAATTATTATCAATATACTATAAAGTTTTATGAGGAAGTAATTTGTGCCTTCACCAAGAAAAAATTCCCCTGAACCATGCTGCAGAGCAAACTGGGAAACTGCCAAAAGAGGGTCAGTTCAGTAATGTTTAAACTTGCAGGTTTGGGATGGAGATTATATAAAAGAGTAGAAGCAGGTTTTCTAATATATATTCTGCAATGCGTTATTTGTTTTAAAAGAAGCTCACAGCAACTTGGGAGTTTTGAATCCACACAAATTCCTTAGGAAGGGGAATAAATCACTTTTTCCATTTTTTTAATACAATAAAGCAGGATGCTGCCACTTAGATTTCCATGTTCAGACACAAAATTCAGAGGACCACTCTTATATTCTTTGCCAGAAGGTGCTATCTGCATTACTAGGGGATATGCATAATCAGTGTAATTTTGCATGAGTAATGATAACAAAATTTTCCTGAAATTCATTAAAATCACAGAAATGCATTCTGGTGTAATAAACTAATTGCATAGAAAAAATGCTTTACATTTCTCACTACTTGTCTCAAAACCCAATTCATTCTCAAATTCCTGCCCATTCTAACAAATTACAGTGGTCTTGCAATGCAGACACATATAATTCTCAGGAACAGAGAGGGACAAACCAAAGGCTGATTCACATCAGTGGATGGAAAAGAAAAAGCCCATGATAAAATCTTCCTGAGCTTCAGATTAGCTCAAGTTGGTTAGAGCATGGTGCTAATAACACCAAGGTCACGGTTAAATCCCTGCGTGGAGCATTCATTTGAGAGCTGGATTTAATGATCCTTCCAACTCAGAATTGTCTGTGATTCTGATACCAGGGACTTCCAGACCGGATTTGCTCACCATAATTCCAACAGTTATCTGGAAATCTCGATTTGGTTTTCCGCAGAAAAAGATGTAACAAGCAGGTTGCCACTACTTCCTAACCTAATTTTCTCCTTTTTCACCATCCTAAACTTGATATAGTTTATCATTTGCCCTTGAACAATGAAGCTCCTAGAAAGGGAAATCTCAGCACATTTTAAATTGTTAGTATTATATTTTAATTGTAAGGATGTTTTGGGCAAGTGACTATAATGATTACATTATACAATCTAACATAATCATTCTACTATTTCTTTCCAAACTAAAATGTTTGCTTTTTTAAAAATGGCTCTAACATAGTCATCTTTCCAAAAATATAAAAATAACGTGAATTTTTTTTAAAAAAGAGAGATGATGGCTTAATTTATACAATCATTATTTTTCCCTTAAATTTTGTTCCTTCCCTTTTGCACATAAAATTATCATCAAATTATCATCTCCAGCAACTGGAGATTTACTATTTTAAACTTAAATTAGAGAACAAACATTACTGTAAATATGTATAGAAGAAAGAATGTTCACTGAAAATGAAATGGATGATTTGTAGACAAACATTTTTATTAAAGCAGTTTCTCTTTTTGGCATCAAAGAAATGCTGCAAGCCAGGAAGAAGTTTTTGTTTTGCTTTAAATAATTATTAAAGGTTTATTCATATAATGCAATTTGAAGGGCTTTTATTACAATGCGTAGTATTTTCACAAAGACCAAGGTATTTTCTCTTCTACACACATGCTAAAACAAGAGTGAAATATGGATGTTAAATTCAGTGCTTACTGGAATATCCAAGCAGCTACGAGAAGTAGGGCCAAGATCCAAGTTTAGGGAATTCAGAAAAGCACCTTTGTAGAAGTTGTGCAACAGTTTGCAAAACTAATTTTTTTTTTCAAAAATCCATAATCTGATACAACACTGAAAGAAGCAGGATCTTGTGCCAGAAAACAATTTTGGCACAGAGTGAATAGATAGTTTACCCTCTCTCTCTCTGGAGGTAAGCGGGAAGGAGGAAAAGTTTTGCAACCCTTCCCACGTCCTCCTCCTCACGCTGATAGGCATCTACCACCTAGAGAGCTGTATCTATTAAGGTCTGATTAAGATGCTTTATAAAACATAATAAGCCATGAGATAGTATAAACACATATGAAATACCTTGTGTGCAAGTAGCAATAATGGCTGAGGTAGTCGTAAGTGTCTGTGAGATTTCAACACCTTCCCGTAAAACCAACACCACGCATGTCCCAAGTAATGCTTCTTCCCAGAAACCCCTTTTCCTCCTCTGGATACAAAAGACTTGGGCATCATTCATTTTTGCACAACATTTCAGAATTGCTTAAATACCTCAGGATGTGCAAGAGGGATTACAGTTTAACTACACCCCCACTGCATTCATACAGCAATCTTGTACCTGGTGTTTGAGTTTTGAAAGAGTTTGCATTTGGGTCACTCCAGCAAAGATGACAAATAAAATTCCTTACGGATTTTAATTGTGAAACTTTGTTCCAGTTGCAATTGCACTTTCAGAAACTCCTGGTGCATCATTACACATACGTTATTATACTTCATAACTCTATAGAATGAAGCAAAGGTGTACAAAGTGACTGAAAGTGGACCTCGGAGAACAATCCAAAACCAAAAGCAAAGTAAGGAAACTTACAAGGACTGCAAGCCACTTAATCCTCTGATGGCCTCATTAGGTACAGTCTTCAGCTGATTGTTCTGCAGGGTTCTGTAAAAATCCACTGTGTTAATAAAGCAGAGTTTGACAATCATCTTTATCAACAGTAGCAGTAACAGAAAAGCCCATAGTCCTGTTATGGTTTCCCAGATTTCTAGAGTATGTAAAAGCATGTAGAATTATCAAGACCAGATACCCAAAGGCAACAATGAAACAAGAAAATGGTCTATTTCAGTTTTATTTTCAACTCATTCATTAACAGCATTAATTTGCAGAGAACAAGCTCTGACACAATACACTGAAATTGTCTTGGGAACTCACTGAAGAGGTTAAACAACTTACCACTAGGACAAATTTGCTACAAAAGATGATTTTTTTTTTGTTTTCTTGTGGAATTATCTCATACATGCCAGAAAACACACAAACCTCTAATTTTTCCTAAAGTCGCATCAATACACAACACATTAACAATCTAATTTACAAAGTGTGCTCACAACAAAAGCACCTTTGGCCCAAGCTGAATTAAGCTATACTGTTGTGGGTTTCTTCAAAATTCTCTTATAGGACAATGTATGTCACTGAGTTCTTTTATAAAGAGAATGTAAATAACCTTACAAAATCTTACTTGGTTTTGGTGCATACTGGGGTAAAAACTCAAGTAAACAAGAAAGTTAATTGTTAGTTAAGAACCATGTCCCAGATTTTTCCAAGAACTGCTAGAATTTCAGTCACCTCCAGTGTCGAGTATTGCAACAGGTATGCCTTGAGGAGCTTTGACACTTTGGATTCAATTTACAAAATATCATATTAAATAGTACTGCAGATGGGCAGTTCCCTAATCTGTACCCTGTTTATAATGCCTGTGTTTTTTTCTTTAAAACCTCAATGTCTGCTATTTTTTAAAAATATCTATTTAATTAACTACCTATTACTCTGCTAGCATTTGGAAATATTTATATCATCAGAAATGCTACAGTTTTCGAATAGAGGTTTTTAAAACCCTAAACAACAAGAAAGCTTTTTTAATCCTTAGCTATGGAAAAAGAATTGCCATAAAAATTCTTATCTCAGAAAGAAAAACAAAAGATTTATTTAATAGTAAGCCATTTTCACCTAGAGAAGCATCAAACAATAGCAACTTTTGCTACTGGCAGTAGGGAATAATTCAAACACTGTATTAAATCTCTAAGTACTACCTGATAATGTCAGTGCACCTGACAGAGTATGCTGAAGGGGTGGAGAACAACAAAAGCTTACATCAACTTTTTAGGAGTTTTCCTCTGATTCTTCTGCTACAAGATATATTTCAGAAACAAGTAAGTGTTCTAATAAAATGCAATAATTACAGTTTAGTCAAGTTCATCACTGTCATCTTAACCACATCCAGAAGATTTTGTAAAGAAAAAAAAAGTAGGAGAGCTATACTTTAGGAGGACAGAGGGCAAAAAAATTTCCTCCAGCCTACCAGTAAACAGTCTGGCTGTGCACTAAGAAAGCATACAGCTAGCTCTGAAGCTTTAAAACCCAATTACTTACAGAACTTTGAGTTCTTTCAACCCGGACAAGGCCTTTGGATGGATAAAACTAAGGTCATTGCCAGCCAGTCGCCTGGAAAAAAATTACAATAATAATTTCAGTCACAAAATACAGTACTTCTACTACCAGCTAACTAGGAAAATCACTCCTATATCGAATTTTTCAAGCAATTATGCATTTTGCATTCAATTATGCTACATTCACAATCTTTCAAGTTTGCAGTTCTTTTACTTATTGCACATTTATAACAATGAGAATGCCTCATGGATATTCTTTTGCAAACGTGCTAGAAAAAACACACCCTAGAATGACGAAGAACCTTCTTATAGTACTAGGTTTGAAAGTGCATTTACCAACACAATCCTCTGGCTTTCAGCATTGCTCCACTGAAACACATGCTCTGGTACCCACATATTTTTAAACTATACAGTAGTTTCTAAAGAAAGTATGAAGTTAAATAAAAATAGCTAGATGCTACAGCAAAGCAGCAGAAGTCTCTATGGGAATCCCATATATGAAAACAATATTCACAAGCAAGTGGTATGTTCACTCAGTGCTGACAGTTGACAGGACACCTGCTGACATGACCAAGACATAATATTGGTAATATTTCATCTTTTTGGTCAGCCATTTGGAGGAACTTTTCAGGAAAGGAAACTCTTTTGGGGCAGGGAGAAATGGAACAGGATTCTCAGCCATACACACTCTCTCTCAAAAGGTGGTTGGTTTCCAATTTGGACTGCCAGACATTAACACAAAGTAAATTATGAAAATCACCATGATATTAAAATTACTAAAGACAAGAGATGCTGCAGAATACAAAGCAGGAAAGCAGAAACAGCAGTCAAAACAGCTGCTTCCAAACAGCTCATTCCCCTTTCCCCCCCTCTTTTGTTTTTTTCTTCAACATTTTACCTCTCCCCTGACCAGCAGATCCTGCACAGTCCAGCCTTAGTTGAGCTGCTAATAGCTGTATTTTATCAAGGGTAGAGACAATAATGCAAAACACCTGGTAATCCATAACTGACAGAAGATGCAAAAATTTCAGCCAAAGTATTTGCTTTCAGACTTGGTTTCATATCCAAGTTAAGCAAAACCAGTGTTGGACAAGGTTGTGCAATGAAATCATCCGTGGAAATACTATGTACAATCCAATAAGTGTTAATAATTAAAACCCAATCAATGTGCTTTAACAAAGGTTACAGAATATCAAAACCCACCTCTGCTGTTACAGGGCACTGTGAAGCAAGCCAGACACAGTAAAGGGAAAATATTATTTCAAATCGGCAAGGAAATAACAAGAGCAACATCTAAAGTATCAGCTTGCCAGAACATAGCAATGTTATTACATTTTCATCTTCTTCTCTAAGTACATAAAAGAGATTACCAAAGCATTTAATGCTTACATAAATCTGCTTGCAACAGAATTAGTGACTTAATAAAATGCTGCCTGATAGAGAGGATGCTAGTTATCTTTATTAAATCCATTTCTCAAATGCAAATGGCTATATTTATAAACCAAGGGAGAGGATGACAAGAACACCTTCATGAACAAGAAGGTGACAGCAGAAGATACTACTTGTTCTTAGAAAACTGTGTTACTCTTGCTTGTTAAGGTAGACGTTGGTTTTTAGTCCTGGTATTTTCACACACCCCGCAATTGATGGCTCTGACATCACTACAAGCATGCTTTAAAAAACCCCCACAACTGCTGACTGCTGAGAAAAGTTTGTCTGCATGGCTTGTGTATAATCAAACAGCTCTGAAAACAGAAAAAAATTAAAGAGAATCTATGTATGCTTATTCTTGAAATCTCCTGTCTGCAAACAACCTCAGAATTTCAGAGCTGGGACATGGTTTTTCAAATACTCTGAATTTTTCACATTAATGGAAGTTTCCAGATGGCAACTGAACATTCCCCTAAAATTCATTTTGTTGTCAGTAGCTGTCCAAATCAACTTTATTAACTTTATCTGGGGGGATGTGGAGGGAGGTTTGCAATATTTCATGTCTGTCTTTTTAACAATTTCCTAAGAAGTTCACTGTAAACAGAAAGAAGTACAGAAGAAACATGCTGGGTCTCTACAGCAGAGAGCCAGTAATCTGCAAAACACATTTAAGTTAAAATGTGTTTGAAACAGCATAATACAAATCCTTAAATCAAACAGAATTTAACTGAGGCTGTAGCACTGAATCACTTTGCATACAAACACTATTATGATTACATATTACACAATTCAAGGAGTGGCAGCCCTGGTAAATGTGTCAGGCAGCTCTGGCTGCAGCTCAGCCAAGGTTCCCCATTAATCTGGTGTGTGTGTGGCTTGTCAGGCATCTGCTCCCTCTCCCAAAGAGGCTGGGGATTATTACTTTATCTTTAAAAAAGCTAAACTAAATACAGCTGAATAGTCCCCCGCAACCTGAATGTCACTAAAAACAACCTAAAGAGCACTGGAAACAAATTACAGTAGAGCCAAAGCAAGACTTGTGTGACTTCAAATAGTAGGACTTTGCCTTCCTCAAGGCAACTCCTGCTTCTTCAGCCTTTTTGCAACCAACCAACAGAAAAACCCCAGCCCTTGCAACCAATTACATTTCCATTTCTCCACCATCTGGCAGCGTTCCAGGAAGTGTGCAAAGGCTTTGCTAATCAGTTTGCCAAACACACATTTATCATTCACATCCTAGCCTTGGGGAGCTGCTTGTCGGGAGGTTCCAACTGCTGCTCTCAAGCAGGCAAAGATCAGTAATATCAAACACTGCTCTCAACATGCTTCCCTCTGCAGCAGCATGCAGCAGCTGGAAAGATGGAAATGTTTCTCTTTACATAACCAGGTTCATTTTAAAGAGAGAATTGAAAAATTAATAGCATAGAGTATGGCACACGTACAGCGTTACATATTAAGATCTCATTGAAATCATTCAGTCAGGTTTTCAGCAAGTCTTAAAAATATTTATTATTAAATATTTTAAAAGCATCTGTTTCTCTCTCTCTCATGCATATGGTAAATGGGCTAAGGGAAATCACAGCTTTACCAAGGCCAAAACTCTAGCACAACAGAAAGGACACAACTTTCATCTCCTTACAGCAAGACTCACTATCCTGCTTGAGAGCAGCCCTGGAAATTTCTGCTCTATGGTGGGACAACTTCACATTGCCACAAAGCAGCACCTGAAGGCAGCCCTATATTTACACTGTCAAGGGCTGAGTATCCATCCTTCCCTTCATTCTGAGTGGAAACAATTACAGAGACCTGGTCAGAAAGTCCATCTGTTGCCACTGAGCCAAGGTACATCAGCATTAATTAGAGCTCTTTCTCCAAAGGGCAGCAGGCTGCGAAAGAGATTCACCCACAAAGACAGTAAAAAATGAAACAGAAAACTGTAAAGTGTCCTGCCATGCTAAGAGGCCACAAAAAACTTTATTTGCCATCTCTTACTTCTCAAGGCACAGACACAGCAGCAGGCATCATCTGAAGTGGGATGAAAATGTGTATCACACTGACCATGAGTTTTTCTGCTAACTCAATCCTGACTCCTCTTGTTTGGAGACTCTGCCAAGGACTGCAGGTATGTGGAATAAGTGCATCTGAGTTAAACCTTGGAGGTTTATGCAGTGCAGTCACAGCTGTAATGTATGGCTACAGTAGGTATCTTTCTTCTAGATGGGCAATCTTGTAATTGCTTAGCATTGAATGTTGTAGTCTTCTATTTTTACTTTAAAAATAAAAATCGAGTGTTTTAATGGTAAATTTGGACAAATTCAAATTTACAGAATCAGTTTCAGCATAGCAGGATAACAGAGTAGGACACACGGAGAACAAAATACTTCTGCTAGCCTGTCATACAGAGGTGAGCAATACCCTTTAATCATTATTTTAAGTGACACAGTAAAAAATCTCCAGATGTGGAGGACACCTTACTGTTATTACAGGCACCAGGACACAATGTGGCTGAAAACTACCCTTTCATGGTGTCTCATTCCCAGAGTACACAGCAAGCCTTGTTTCTTGCACTGAAACTGCAGCTAACACTGTTTTCTCTCTTTTGGGAAATTAAAACTTCTGCAATTATGCATCTGGCAACCCAGCTGCATGTTAACCAAGCCAAGTTAATCACTGGTGTCACTCCAAAAATCAGGGAGGGTGTCCCAAGGATACATTTTTGCCTGTAACAATTAAAACCATCACTCTTATTATGACAGGATGCAATAAAACTTCTTGGAAACCTCTCTCTTAGTCTTGCATCCCAGACGGTAGTGAACCTTAGGATACTTGAGCAAAGAGTTTTCATCTCCTTCTGTCCATGTGAAAGTCTTATGCTCATAGAGAAAATGTTTTTGCTGTGGATTTTGGGTTGGTTTTTCTTTTCCTCTTGGTGGTATTCTGTGATGCTTCTAACCTTTTGTCTATTTTGTCTCTGATAAAAATATAATGGCTGCTTTCTCCATAGATCAAATTCAAATAGTGACACAGACTGCAATTCTGACATGTCATAATAAAACATCTGATTTATTATTTTACTTCTACATTAGCTGCTTTGTCTTAACACCCAAGACTCCTATTTCAAGGTTTAGTCAAGCCTGAACCTTCCATATCCATCACAGTCCCTCTTCCCAGCCAACAACTTCTTTTAGCTATCCAACTTTTACATACCTATTTTCATCCCATTGGAAAACATTCCACTGCTTCTCCACCTGTATTTTTGCAAATTCTACTTTTTGTGCTGTCTTACATTGAAGTATTCTACTATCTTTACATGCCTGCCCCTAGCTTCAACTTTTTCTGAGTTCTCTGTGTTTCCCAAACACAAACTTGAATTTTACTTTAAGTTCTCTCACAATAGAAGTAATCCTTGAAAATGCCTCATAGATAATTTAATCCATGAAGCCCAGCAAGTTTTTCCTCAAACCTAAAAAAGAGCTTCAGTTTCCATCTGTGCCAAAATAGCAGTCACTTTGGAACAAAATTCTGTTTTTCTTAACAGATGATGCATATTTCTGTGCTACAATTTATTAATCGAGGTTTGGAACTCTACAGGAGAGATACAGTCATTTGCAGGAAAATAGAGAGTTTTGCTGCATCCCTTGTGCCGGGGTGGATGCCCTGCCTGGTGATGGCACTGCAGACAGCTCCTATCCAAGGTGGGCAGGGCAGAGAGGGAGGAGCTGGTAAATGGAAGCTGTGTCTCCAGAATAAACCTGGCTTTGCTTATCTGGGAGTAGCAAACAGCCCCTTTGGGACTTTTTTCAGCTGCAGCCCGCTGAACTGCTGGGAAGTCGATCTATTGCGTACAGGTTACTCCAAATTCCTCCACACCAATTTAGCAAAACTAAATGGATACTTTATTCAGCTGCTGCTAATGGAAAATGCATTTGTCTCCTCCTTTTCTTGCAGCAGTTTTAGTATTATACATATAACCCCAACCATTATTTATAAAATTTTGAGTACATATACCAAGACACATCATGATTGAAGAAAGAGGACTGTAACTACAACCAGCACTGAAACTGCACCAACTCCACTTCTTGTCATGATCTTTTCCTTTCCAGCATTTACAGCTTTCTCAAAGTTACACTGAACTTCAAGATAATTGCTTGTTTTCAAAATGCTTTTCTGGTCTAAAAAGCTAAAATATCTAAGTAAACTAAACTGACTGATTAAAAAGTCTAGAGCTCATTCTTAAATTCTATGGTTAAATTGTCAGCAAGAGTCACCAGCATCTACCACAAGACAAAATATGCTTTATGATAATGCTTTTTATGGACTACCAAAGAATTTTTTTTTTTTAACAGGAAAATAAATTACTATGGATTTTCAGGAAAGGAAGCATTCACAACCATGCAAAATATGCTCTATCCTTTCATTTTCAAGCAGTATCTGTATTAGGGCAAGACCTCCTTCAAGTTGAGCCCACAGACTGCAACACATGCACCAAAAGAAATAATACAACATAAAACAATTATTATACACTATGAGTTGTTGAAACCAGCAGCCTTTGTAATCTCAACTAGTATTCTGCAGGAAAAAACCTCAGAAGTTTGGATAAATTTTTTAACATGGACATATATGTCATAAACATAAGCAACAATACCACGGTGTCTTGAAATCTGGTTAAAACCTAGTCTACAGCAGAAATGCTGAGTTGTTGCAGAAACCAATTTTGATTCCTCTCACCTCCAAAGCAAAATGCAGAATATATTTTATAAAATACATTCGCTTCTCCCTACTTGCCTTTGCACATCTTGTACTATGTTGTGGTAACTCTGCTTGCTTTACTACAGGCCAGATAGATCTTTCCCTTGATAGCTATCTCAACACTCAGGTAAAAATGCATTTTATTTACCTAGTATGTACAGCAGAGACACAGAAATGAAAGCCACCGAGTTTGGTTTCGATCAACTGGGATGCAACAACTCAATTAACTACAGATTTGTGCTTTTAGCAGATAGTGCTATTTGGATGCTCAGAAGGTTTCCAAGATCATGAAATATGTTAATGGTCAGACACGAGAGGGTGAAAAAAATGCTGCTGGTAAGAATAATCCTCAAAGTTGCTTTGGTCTGTTCATACAGCCTTGTCTCTTGTCCTGGCATTACTATCTAGGCATGGGATCTTTGAATGACCATGCATCTAGCAAGTGACACTGCAAAACAGGGAAGTGGATTAAGTCTACATATATTTGGCAATTAAACTTCTGTCCTGGTTTTCTAACCACTTCAGATACATACTGGGTAAATGCAAGACCCAGGTTTTGCAGACACCTTCACAGTGAATGACCTTAGAGAAACAGAGATAATTTTCAGTATGATTCTTTGATTCAGTTTAGGTCGACTGTTAACTTTCTCCAGCTGAAATAAAAGCAAATATTTAAAAGAATAATTTAGAATTTTACTTTTATATAAGGGCAGGAAAAAGAACTTTACCGGAGTCTGGTTACTATTTCTGTGCCAGGACATCTGCCAAGGCTAATAAGGCAAGAGTACCTTTGTACCAACAAAAAAATACAAAGTACAAACATCCAAGCAGATGGGGAGGAAAAGCAGTAAAAGAATGACATCAACATGTCTTCTTCTGGTAACATACAGCATCATACTATGTAACTATGATGACAGAATATACTCAATTACTTTCTCAGAGGATAAGGCATTTACCTACAACATATAGGATTGATTTTTTTCTCCTTTTTTTGTCTAAGGTTTTTGTAGAGCTCATGTGATGACTGACTCTTGAGACTCCAGCCTCGAACTGGCTACCTGATCACTCACACACAGACATCTTTTGTTCCATACTCCAATTTCTGAAACCAAAAGGAGGAGGAGGAGGACTGCATGGTACAAGCACCATTTGGAGAACTGTACTTGGAGAGACACAGCTTGAGAGCTTCTCAAGCTACTGCTCAGCCTCCAGAAGCTTCTTATCTGGTTTACACCTTCAGACAGCCCCAACCTGGCAACTGAGGCAGCATAATAAATAAGGCTTGTAAGACTGGTCTTGAAGTGTAACACTGCAAAGTTCAGCCTTCAGGCTATTTAGCTAAGCCAGCTTCTGTGTGTGTGCATGTGAACAGAACACTGAAACTCAAAAAAACGACAGGTAAGGAAAAAGTTTTGTTGTCCTCTAAAAGTACTTGCAGCAGAATAACCAGTTTTGGGATCCTTATACACAACCATGCCAACTCTGGAAATTAACATGTAGAAACAGAAACTGGAAAGAAACAAACTTCCTCATCTTCTAAAAACAATGGAATTTACTCAACCTACTAGCATCTATCTCCACAAACAGGAAAAAACATGCAACTGTCAAGCAGAGCAAGAACCTTCTAAGCTACAGAAATATTATTCTTGTATCAGCACGACTAAAACTCATCCAGAATCAAATTGATTTGGGACTCACAAAGATAAGAAAACACTAATTAAACACAGGTTGGCCAACATGTTTTTAAACATAATTTAGCATTTAATGCAGACCAAGTAAGTGATGTTTAAAAATATCTTAGCTGACTGTGGTTAATTCTACTTGGGAGTCTTTGCCTAAAGGTTTGTCTTGACTAGAATTTGAAGGTGCAAGTTACAACACGCTGCCGCTTTCTAAAGCTCCGATGCACACAAGGCAGCCAGCGTTTCTAATGTGAGCTGGCTGGTCAAGTTGTCAGGCTTCTAACTTGCTACCACACGAGAAACCTACACCTTGCATTTTTTTCATGAAAACTTTACCTCTTGGAATTCAGGCTGGAGCAACTGAGGCAATCACCTCCTCCAGCTGTTCAAATATTCGGAGCTGGTAGATCGATGAAGGGCACGCACTGGCTTCCAACCCAATGTCATGTGGCTATTTTTGAAAGACCAACAGCCAGTATCTACACTGGATGCCTTTGTAAAAAAGCAGCTGAAGAAAGATTTCTGCCTGTTCCTCAGACCCTGCTGGTGGGGCTGAATGGAGAGAGATGGGGCAGCAATGTCTCCAATCGTGCCAGCCTGTTTTACAAGAGGATGTTTAACCACGGTTTTAGTTAACACATGTGAGCTAACACAAGGCATCAGGACAACATGAAGATTCAGCCTTATCTTCTCTACTCAAAACAAGTCCTTCATCTCCAGCTTCTAACTAGAAACCTTGGGACTGCTCACATATATGAAAGAGAAAAGAATTGCACCATCTCATCAACATTCACACACCACCTTGAAAATACTGCTTTTAAAAGGCCTAGCACTTGAAGGACAGGGCAAGTCTTTCCACCAAGTGCTCCACAGCCAGGTGAGGAAAGACACAGCACCCTAAACTAACAGCCCAGCCTTGGCATAACTCCAAGTCATGTCTTATAAATACAACTCAGGTAATAAAAAAGACATGATACTCCCCCTCCCTGCCCAAGGATAATACAACTTGGTGCTGATGGAGAAATTAGAAGGAAGGGTACCATCTAAATTACACACTGAAACAGATACTACAAAAACAAGCAGCTGTGGCATTTCAGCCAGGTGGTCATCTTCAGCTGCAGTCAAGAGGAAAAATAACTCTAGACATTTCCCTTGCAGATACTTCCTGATTACAACCTTATGACAAAAACCCACCTCATTTTCACTGTTAGTATACATTTTAATTATTCCTTATGTTCCCAAAATATACTTTGTCAATTAAAAGCCATGATCAGAGACTCTGGCTGGGGAGGGAGGATGAGACATTTAAGCAAGACCTCTTAAGACTTGTAATCAACATGGTTATAATTAAATAGTTGAGCAAATATTCAGTCTCACTATTTCTTTTCTTGCAAAAATTAGTTGAACGTGTGTGGTCTCTTGTTCACTGTTTATTCATCTCTCAAAAAGCAGATAAGCATTGTGTTTCAGAAAAGAGAAAACATTTATTGATCTAAGTCTTACTTTATTTCCCCAGCCATTAAATAAAATCCGTAAGAAAGTTTGCCCTTGTCTGATAAAAAAACAATATCTGAAGGCAGTGTCACAGGAGACTGTTTCATATGAGCAAAAATCAAAAACACAACAGATCTTGACATAAGATCTTGGTATCAGTACACATCTGGAAATTAATTGAGCACTCATGTCTGTTGGTGCTTTCAGGATTATTTTCCTTGCAGTAATACTGGGTATGATATGGTTTTTATACCCACCAGTTGAAGAGTAGAGAGCACCCTCCCTAACCCATGTTGGGGAAGGTAAGGGCCCTGCCCCAAGGCTGACTAGTTGGGAAATTACCTGTGCTCCCCTTCAGACAATCAGATCCTTCTGTCACAAGTAACCTACAGACAGATGTGGAACAGACTGCAGTCCTCTGCTTCTCACATGAACCAGCAGCCAGACAGCTAAAAGCTTATCATCTAAATCTTGCCCATGAGTGCAGAGCAAATAAGATGACAACATTCTAAAGGGTTAAGAGTGGAAATCAAAACACGCTTAAAAGGTCATTAAGTCAAAGATACTTCTGCTTTATTGGAGTGGTTCAAGTTTCTGAAGACACACTGGAAAACTGTCCAAGAATAAAAATCATTTTGATTTTGCCTTCCTCTATAAGAGACTGCCTTTTTAATTAATCTAGCAGATCGTTCACAATAGAGTGTAAAATTCTTCAAACTACTTTAGATAAATTAAAATATTGGAAAGGACTGCCACCTTTTAAAAGGCCATCCAAACGTAACACAACCTGGATATTCCAGTTAAAAATTCACATTGGAAAATGGTTTGTACTTTCTAAAAACACTGCATTATCTAGTTATATTTTCCTCTTCTAGCTTTCTATAAATACTTTAGGTGTGGTTAGAAAACCATGGCCAAGCTCTTCAAGAATTTTTAGTTTCCATATCATGTTCAGGGCTGCAGCATATTTACATTAGCATTTTCTGAAGAATACACATCATTAACTGCTAAGGCAAAAGCCTTGGTGGTCTGCTTCTCCCTGACTCTGACCATTGCCATTTCAATAGTTTGCAAATTACTTCCAGATGGGTATCAGTTACACAGACATGGAGAATTTTTATAACATTTATAAATAGTGCTAGAATCCTGCAGACATATGGTAAGTGTGCTATGCAGTGACGTGCATGATGTGAATGAGGGCACATGGAGCACTCAACCCAATGGGCAGATTCTGCCCACGGACAAGTCAAAATCCCTTTGTTTGTACCTGTAATACTCTGGTAGGACACTATCAAAGTTACAAAATCCCAGATTCTTCCTACAAATTTGATACTTTGCTGGGGAGTCAGTTGCCTAAACATGGCCACTTAGTGCCATTTCAGATGTCCTCTTCCACCTGGCATCAGCTGCCACTCACAGCACCCACTGGTTTCCCATCTGTGTCAGACCTGTCAGTTTGGTGTGGGTCTCTTGGATAACTCAGAACACCTAAAGACAGCCTGGGATGCATATTTGAAGCACCCAAGTTGCTTCCTCTTTGGTGACACAGAAGGCACTTTTGAATCAAGCAGGCAGCTGTTCTGAGTCTGGTACTCTGTTTCTTTCACTAGTGTTCATTTTAGGATTCGGAAAATGATCCTCTGAAGTCTCTCCAGACTACCAAATAATTCATTTCACTGAAGAAATGAGAACCCCCATTTTAAGTGGCTCCTACTGCACTTTTTAATCTCAGCCTCTCCATACGTGCAACTCAGCTGCCTAAGCAATACATTCTAATTGCCTCCCATTTCCATTCAATTAAATTCTGTGACACTATTTTGCAACATTAATTAGCAAACTCTGCCAAGGGCTAATCGAACACAGCATTTGACAATGGCAGGGCTAAGGCATGGTATGAAGATAAAGGTGTCTGGGTCTGTCTCCTTGATGGAGACCTACTAGAGTCCAGGCAGGTGTGGGTACTTACTGCATTCCCATTAGTTTGTGGGATTTTCATTTGCTTTAGACACGTAGTTCTTGGGAGAACTTCTCAATAAAAACTCACTTCTAGCACAGATTTCAACAACCCTTTAAGTCTTTTCTTTAAATGATTTTTCTTTGGCATGGAGTCTAACTCCCAGGTCTGCGTGCTGAAAAAGCAACTTTGCTCATGCCTGGCAGTCAGAATTTGGATCTGTTCAACTATAAATAAAACCCAGGAAGAAAATTTGACTATCACAGAAAGGAAAAACTGTGGTTGTACAGTAGGACATATGAGAGTTCAGTTGCTCCTGTTCATAACCAGCAAAAATAAAGAAGGGAATATTTTTGTACTTAATCCCTTAGAGAAAAAGGGACAGGGAGAACTAAGCAGAAATGTGTCCTATCTCGTGCTGGTCATTTGTATTAAGGAGGAAAGCTGCTTTTGTTTGAAACTGCTTTATTATATTCCCAATTAAGAACAACTCAAACTGAAACAAGGGAATCTGGAGTTGACTTGTGGTTTTGTTTTGTTTTCTTTTCCCCAAAAGCTGCTTTAACACATCAGGTAAGCATGCTAAAAACTCTTTAAAGTTTTTTGGTGTTCACACATAATTCTGAACTTAATGCTACCCCATTTTTTTTTCAAACTGAAAACCTGGAATTTAGGGGGATGGTACATGTAGCAAATGGCTCTTAGGCAATAGGTACAACAGATGATGGCTGAAGGCTCTGCCTTTCCTCTTTACCTCCTGACACACCCCAAGGTTTATGAAGTTACACAATATGCACACCCACCAGTTAGGTTTTATTGCTTAATTACTTATGGGGGGAAAAAAAATGAAGTCTCCCACAGTCATCTACGTTGGAAAAACAGAATTGTTTGAGTTTTTCAACTTCTGGTGTGAAATATGCCTATGAAGAATTAAAAAAGGGGGTTACAAATCTAGTCTAACAAAACATACAGACATACAGAAGCACATATGATAAAGCACATATGAAATGTTGGCTAGTATATATTCTGAAACCAACCAAGCCTTCCTCAGCCTATTTTTTTCCAACTGACTACTCATGCCATAGAGCCTTTCTTAATTCTGTCAATTACACAAATGCACCATCTGAAAACCTATTTTTCTTCATACAGCATTCTTGACTATACCTCAGATTTAAGCAATACCTAAAATCAGAGGGAATAAACCAGAACCTTTTAAACGTTAAATAAGATACCACACACAATTTATCTGACATAAATAAACTCAGCTGCACTTCACAATTGTACTGACCTGACTCAAAACTATTTAAGAACCGTAAAAGGGAGTTATTTAAGTGCATTAGTAATGGTAGCTGCTACATTACCAGGATATAAGAAATATCAAAATTCTAAAGAGAGGTGGAACACCTTATTAAAGCAACCAGGGAGGCTGAGATGCAAAGAAGCAGCTTTCAGGAACCCAAGTCTTTCTTCAGAAGCAAGCAATCCATCTCTTATCAATTTCTTGGTATCTTTGTTCCAGTCAGGTGTGGTGGCTGTACTGGTTATAGCAGATAACCAGAGTCAAAGGGTTCAGGGCTTTATCTGCAGTTTTGCTATAGGGTTCATTTATCCTTTTGCCTCTACAAATGGTTTCCATTCTTTGCTTGTTTCCTCATTGGTAAAGTCAGAAGAACACTTCCCTACCTCGTAAGGGTGGTCTCTTCAGGGCAAAGAGCTGTTCTTTCCCTCAGGTGATTTATTGAAAAACCTCTCACCACTGCATTCATAGTTCTAGTCTTGCCAAAGTCACACATAGACAGCCTTAATTTATACTTTAAATGCTCTTTAATATAAGAAATCCTACTTTGTCACTGAAAATAGAAGAGAAGCAAAGCAAATTGCAGGGGTTTTGTCTTATCTATTGCTTAGTACTGGAAGTTCTCAAAGCTCTCTTGCACAAGTTGAACCATTACCCTTACCCTCTCTTCACAGATAAGGAAACTATAAGGCACACAGAAAGCACTTGTCATATAACAGTACTTAATAAAGTAGTACGTGAGTGTCAAACCTGCCTCCCTGTTTACTGACTCTGAAACCCAGCCTAATTAAGGACAATGCTGTGAAAGCATGCTTCAGCTTTGCAAAGGCATCTTAGTCGAGACTTCAGCAAAATACTGAGCACATGAGCTTGAGGATTCAGAAATCCAAGTATCAGTTAAGTAAAACATAAGAAAAGAAAGCTAAAATAAAATTAGAACAAAAGGAAGGTGGGAAGTAAGAAAAAAAAAATCTGCCAGAGAAATTAAGAAAAAGAACCCCTGTACCACAGAATTTCTGATATAGGTCAGGATGGGCTTGTGAGCATTGCATCTGCAGCCTACAAGAACAGTGGAAGCCAGCTGCTCAGTAAATGAAGCAACAGCTATTTTGTGGAACTTATGCAACAGCTATACTGTAGCTCCTTCAGAAACAATGGTAATTACACAACTCTTGTGTTATCTTTGGATAACACTGTAATTAGTATGTGTCATCACTCTAGCCACGATTAAAATAATTACCGCAAAAAGTCCCTTGTAAGTAGCATTTACTGTCCTGGTTTCCAAACACGTACCAGATTATATTTTTAAAGTATAATTGCTTTTTCTGTTCACAGCTCAACTTAACACTGTTTCTCCACCCACCTTCCACTTTATACAGCCATATGATGTTGTAGCAAAACTTTACATGTGTAAAATACTTACAACTCTTCCAAGTAGGGAAAGTTCTTGAAGGCATCTTCTGGTAGTCTTGTGATATTATTCATGCTGATATCTCTGGAAAAGAACAAATAAAGATTTATCAATAACCAGGAAAGGATTTTTACACTCTATGAAAAGAGTAAGAAAAATAAAGGTTCATCATATAGTATGCTAACAGAAAAAAAACTATTCTAGTATCACACAGTAATATCTCTTTCCAGAAATTTGCATGCCAAACTTTCAAATCACTGTAATTTGAGAATCCAGTTGCAGCAAAGAGCTATAAAATGGGAAGTTGACAAAATAGTTTTCCAACACCTTTAAACAAAAATAATTACTGTGGAACTACAGGGAAGGCATGCATGGAAGAGGCTGTACAGTACTGTTATCCTCAATACTAATTTTTACCAACTTACAGTTACATACAGTTTTAACTCAGATGTTTAAAACTCTAAAACCACAGCATATGAAAAAAAAAATTTTAATATTGTGACCACCCACCACGCAAATTTTCATCCCACAGTGTCTTAAAAAAAAAAAAAGAATACATGCATTAGGACTTAATAAATAGCTTCTGGCAAATAAGGCTTCTGGAACAACTAGCAAGAACAGCAGAAACATGTCCTAGCTCTACCACAATCTTTTTTTGTTTTGTTTTGTTTTCCTTCTACAAAACCTATGAAAGTCCTCGAGGTAATAGTTTTAAGCAGATTTCATTCTCAGTCCATGAGCAGAGAGAAGCTGGCAGCAAGTGCTTACATGATAGGTATGCGGACCTGCTCAGCATTTTCTTTAGTAAAAAAAGCAGTAAGTGGCAAACTTGGTGCCATCACCTCAGTTCACACCTACACAACGATCACAGATAATCCAGTCCTCAAGTAAGTTATTACTCAATGTGAGTAAAAGCAGCATGAAAACAATTTGGTTTGATAATTAATCTAACTGCGTAACAATTCATGACATAATGCAAATTCTTACTTTCCACTTGGTTACTGGTTTAGGTTTTTTTAGTATGTACTTAATGAGCAATTCAGTAACACGTTAGCAGAGCCTTCCCTGCTTGCTGTCTTCCACATCTTTTTCTCTAGAGTCTATATTCCACCTCCCTACATAATTCAGATAGAAAGCAAACAAACAAAACAAAACTACTTTTATCTCACTAATGGCCAACAAGTACCACTGAAGCTCCTCCATGATATTAACAACTGGCAACTGATCTGCTGCACCACTTGTGCAGCAGAGACCCTCAGGTGTTGCCAATGTGAAAACTGCACTTGTACTAAATCTAGAGGCAACCATTCCTCTAAACTAAACGTTTATTAAATAGTAGTCCAAAAACTTCATTTCTCATTTCCCAGTCTGAACTAAGAAAGTTACTCCTCAGCAGCTGCTAACGTTATACTAACCTAACTCAAGAGCAGTGAGATCAAAACAAGGTTCAGCACATACAAAACAAACCCAACTGTGGTAAGAACCAAAAAAAAATCTACTATGGTACAAAAGACTCCTTCACTAAGCTCCAGAAGGAGCTGAACTCGAGATGCTTCATCCCCGGACTCTACACATGACCTGAGCAGTGCTTTGTGCCTTGGCAGCAGCCTGGTCACACTGCAATGCTTTGGCTGCTGTGGAGGATGTTTTTCTTCTTGTGCAGGAGAGTAAATAAATGTACCAGCTACATGAACTGTCATTTGTCTGCTCCATGGGACACTGCAACTTCTATTCTCACACATTGTTCAAATTGTCATAAATACACACATTTCACACATCCAGGCCGGTACTCTCCTTTGCAGAGGACTGCAAATCCACTTCTAGTATCAGCTGGGAAACATTTATGAATAGGGCAGAAGAAAAAGAAGGGAGTGGAGATCCTAGTCTTAAAAAAACAGTAACCCATGCAAGAAAATCACAACCCTCAAAAAACTGTCCAGGTGACATAAAACCTTACTGTCATATGCACCATAATAAAATGGTAATGGTGGTAGTAAAATAGTACATATAATCAGAAAGCACTTTATGAATGCTTATGCATCACTTTGGCAAAGATTTTGGCTGCACCCACATTTGTTGTACTACATGGTAGCTCTTTTTGACATCTGAGGTAAGGAAATCAATGAAAAAGCAATGGTCTTGAAATTTCCAGAGCTATAAATGCCCAATTTCAGAAGCATCCTATGCAATCTTAAACAAAGTCAATAGAAACCATGCAGACACACAGAATGGATGACATCCAAATTCAAAGCAATTCTGGCTTTCTCTGGGATCTGAAATAAGCTAAAAATGTTTTTTTTTCCCTGTAGCTCCAAGTGTTAGGCTCTACAATTTTAATTTGGAAAGTAGATTATTTAAATGTAAGCATGAAACAGATCACCTTAATAATGAGGACTTGAGAACCATCATCAATATTCTCAAATTCTACTGAAATTTATTTTCAGTGAAGCTGAATTTATAACAAAACCAGACACAAATATAAACTGCAATTGTCTTTATCACATGACTCTTCAGGGTCTGCTTATCATGATGCCTTGCTAAAAAGCTGAAACATTTATGAAGTTTCTGTATTTGCCTTCATTACATGTGATAGTAACTCTTACTTAATAAATAAGCCAATCTTTATAGCACTGATTTGGAAACTTTGGGGAACATCAAAACACCAACTTTGAAAGTTTCTTACTGATCGTCATACAAGTCTTAATACAATTCTTATTTAATTAATAACATTAAATAAAAGCAGCTTTGCTGATACATATATATATATATACACACACACATTAAATAGTTTTTCTTTTCATTTCACTCTACAGAATCTCCTCAAAGAATGAGTTCATAGGCACTATATGCTGGTAATAAAACATTAAGTAGTTCATGAGCAAGAATTTACAAACAATATTAGGAACACCCATGGCACTAAAATTAGATGATTTAATAACTAGCCTCTATTAAGTTTACCTAGTTAATTTGGGAAGATACTCTTAATAACACATAATTAATAGAAGAATTGCAGAAAAAATCATGGAGCACAATACACTATGACAAAATAATGACAAATAATCCCCGAAACCACAGTCCAAAACAAAAGTAGCCCTTGCTAAGTTTCTACTGTTTGTATTTTAGAAATAGTCATTTTACTACTCGTAAACTTAAAAAAAAATTGGATCAGTCTATGCAGTATCAAGAAGGCTGTCTATTTAATAAAGACAAATATTAGTATGACCCTTGACATGTCAAAGAAATCTCCACTGAGATGCTGTCATACAACACCTGTTTCTCTACTAAAAAGCCCTCAGGTCTATAAGCCCAGAACTCATTTAGGGTGCTAATATATAAAAAAAGTTCTAAGAATGAACAGAAGAATATTAATAGTACTTTCCCGACCCCTAGTAGTGTTCATGGGAATGATACTGTCACACAAGAGAAGGATCATGTCAGCAGTTGCCTAAAGCCCCTTTTCAGCAGGACTAAGCTAAAAGACCTGCTATGGATTGGGTTGTTCCCTTCAGATTTGAGTCTCCTAAAAACACCACAACACCTGCAAACCTTGGAATTGCCACCAAACACATGTGCACACAGAACTCCCAACAAACAAAAACACCAAAACATCCATATGTTTGCCCTAAATTTTATTGGTAAACATAAGTTCAGACTCCGTATCTTAAAGGGTTATTATAGGTTCCTTGTTCTTCCAACAAGTCCCCAGTATGGTCTGTCAGCCCAGCAAACTAAACCTTTGACTTGAAATTAAATCCAGACCCACATTTATATCGGGGACGTTTTCCCCAGAAAGTGCAGAACAGACACAACAGCTCTAAGACAGATAAGGCTATGGTAATCCCATGGGTTTACACTGTAAATCCATCAGAAAAAGAAAAGGAAAAAGAAAAGGAAAAAGGAGAAGCCAGGGTAGACCTGCACCTTTCAGCAGGTAGCCACTAACTAGGTTTATCTGTACTAAGCAGCCAGGCTACCTCTTTGCTCACTAACCAACATTAACCAAGGCAGAGGTGGGAGATGCCCCATTCCTGCAAACACTGAAGGGCAAGATGGGGCAAGAAGCTGGCACTGAAACTAAAATGATGGCCAAGAAGCTGGCATTGAAACTAAAATATGAGCTGCCAAAGGTTCTTTAGCAAGAAACCTCTTTAGCAAGAGGCTGCATCTCAGGGGATAACGTGAATCACAGCCTTATAGTTATAATTAGTTTCACCATTTCAGGTAGGAGAGATGTAACACCAAAAAATAAACACAACTGCACTCCCTCCTACAGTGCCATGGCTGCAGTTTTGAATGATAAGTAAGGCTTCTTACACTCTGTCAGAAGCTTTGTCTTTCTTCCAAGAAGGTAACACAGAAGAGAATAAAACTAACTAAAATTAGTAGCTTGTAACTGTAAATGTTATTTCGCCATCCCAGGTAATGCAGAGATTAATTTTTACAGGCAAAAGGTGAAAAGTCAAGCCACGGTACTCCAGTAGTCATTTGCTGTCGCCAGCCTGCTCAAGTAGAGCCTTTCAGGTTATTCTGACAACTACTTGAATATTCATTTCCAGCTGAGTTCAGCAAAGTTTTCTGCTTTCACCTAACACAGAAACACTTTAAAGTCATTAAAAATACTTATACTAACTCACAATGATAGTAAAAACAATGAAAACCTCCCTCTGTTGAAAACAGGCACCAAACGAGATTTCTGTGTTCTTGTGGATACGAAACAGTTGGGTTTTCCCCATTTAAAGCTGTTGTGTCCATTTTCCTTGGAAGAGGAAAGCAGCTTTGCCAGACACAGTAAAAACACACAGCACCACATCTCATCTTGCATAATGCCGGATATTTAATCACTTTTAAATCAACCAGCAGTGGAGAGTTCAGAAAACTGAACTAGAAAACATAACACACTTAAAGTTTTTATTATACCCCTTCTGCAAGAATTCCATTTCCTGATGTGAGGTTTTAGTTATTTGGATTTTTCCAAGGATTGTTGACTTTACCACTAACCAAAGTCAAACATCTCCAGGCTTCAGGATGAGAAGAAATACTTTGTCTCTTGGATGGCAACTTACTAACTCTCTCATATTTTAAAAACAGAAACTCACATCTTTAAATAGTGGCTTCAATCGCAGGTTTCATCAGTGGCATCACAGAAAAGAGAATTAGATGCAATGCACAGCATGTCACAGTGTCTCCTGCAGGCACAGGTAGCCTTCTCTATAATTTTAAAGTACTGCCTCTACCATAAAGGAGCCTGACCCTTGTTAGATTTGTCCTAAACATTTCTCTTACCAGTTGCCAGAGCATGATTCTGGCTAGAAAGAACAGATGACTAGAGATGATGGAAAGGGAGGAGTGGGACGATAATTCTTGCATGAGAAGAAAAGCTGCAACAACAAAAAGTGATCACAAAATGGGAAGTAGGACAGAAAGGACAACAAAATGATAGATTAGCCCAAGATAGAAGCAGAGAAAAAAAGCAAATGACCCACAAAAACTGATGGGCATTGAAAAGGAAAACAATGTCAGTCTCTGTGAACTGAGAGACATTTAGCTGCAACAGTCTCTTTCTTTTTAATGACTATACCTACCATTCCTAACTGCATCTCCCCCAAATGTGTGCGCATTTTAGGCAAAGAAACTTTCCTCACAACTCTGGCATGTCTCCTAAAACTCACAGGAGATGCCAGTGTTACACCTTCTGTCCTAGCTCACATTCTCCTCTCTCAACACTCGGATCTGCACTGAACTGGGGGCAGACACACCTTCCCACCCATTCATGCACTGCATCTGAATACATGCTAATGACCTAAAACACTCCACTTTGTAAAAAAGGTCTTAAGCCAAATAAAACATTAAATACCTAGCTACAGAAAAGCAAAATTAAATCTCAACAAAACCAAATTGAGATTGGCTGTTTAAAATAACTAAGATCAAAATACACCCCTGTGCTTCCCAGCACTTCATTAATAGCTATCTACTTTTTGGCTTTTTGACTCTGTCAGGTTTAAAAAAGAAAGGAGAAAGGGAGGGAGTGAGAAAGAAAAAGAGAGGGGAGTGTTGGTTGAAGGAAAGAAGATCATGTTTCAACAAGGCACCTTTAAAATCCCATAAAATACTGCCTCTGAGCAAGCTTAACCTGTTTGTTGATAGATAATAGCATGTAATACTGTAGGCTCCATTCAGTCTTTTCCAATGTCTGGGCCCTCTGCCACTGAGTTATTTAATTATAACAGTTAGAAAATTACTTAGGCAGAGCTATCTATATTTGAATAAAGCCCTCCTACCTACCTGTACAAAACCATTAGGTAATAGGTCTTAATCTTATATAAAATTCCCCAGGTAGTAACCATGATCCAGCTTCAGCAGTACCAGGAAAAGCTGAGGCTGTTAATATTTTTAGAAACTACATTAAATAAGCCAGGATATTGCAAAGGCACCCCAACATGATGCTAGAAAGTATCCAGCAACAATCAGCCATCCGTTACCATTTGGACCATTGATAACATGGCTAATGACCTGATTACATTAACATTGGTGAGGATAAAGACAAAGCAACATATATTCTTCTTAGCATATGAGATCAACGGTTCTTTGCCAATGATCAAAAACAAAAACAGAAAAATAACAAGAACAAAAAAACCCACAAACAAACAAAAAAAGGACCGATTATACAGCTGCATGACAATGGTTAGTACTTCAAGTTTTGTCCAAGTCATATCTGTGTTAACCAAGAGAACTTCCTGGTGTTGTGGCAGCAGGGAGAGGCAGGGACACTGGAGCCAAGACAACTGGGCAGGGGGAGACAAGAAATCGGAGAAACTCAAGGTTAAACTAATATTAAGTTGTACTGCAATGCTACATTCTTGAAGAAATACATTCAGTGCCCAATTCCTTGTAGGAACATGTTCACATGATGAAAACCAATGTAATTTTCATCCAAATCACACCCCTCAGCAGCCAGTCTCAGGGGAGAGCAGGAACTGAATTACATCCCTGATTTAAAATCTTCTTTCCCATTTAGCCAGTTCCTTCAGGATGGTGATAAAACCACTGAAGGGACAGAATAAATTAGTTTGCATTAGTACTGTCCCATATCTTAATTGTATTCAATATCTAATATATTCATTATGGAAATATAATTCAGTATGGAAAGCCTAGAGGATCAGCAAGAAAATTTCAATTCAATTATAAAGAAACAAATTTGGTAGTAGAGTTTTGTTTTATTGTATCTTCCTGATGACAAGAAGCAAACAATTCTCTTCCAGAAGCACCACCTCACAACTACTGCTTTGAATGTAACTGTCTGCACTATGAATCCAATGAGTGCAGATAAAATCCAAGGATATGCATTAAATGTAGACATGACAACCCCAACAGTGAGAAATCATGAACAGCAAGAAAACAAATACCAGGCAATGACGTTTACAGAGGAACCTACACTTGGAAAGTGTTTGAGTTTGTGATGATGTTTGAGTTCAAAATAAAGTTTAAACAACACGCTGAGAAATTAATTTCTTACCTTCTACATATTATCTACATCTATTACTGCAAGGTAGTACTCTAACAGTATAATACCTATACTATTAGCTAACATTTCTATGGTAATAGGACCCCAATGTCAGACTTTGTATTTAAAATTTACATTCTCTCCATTTCTGACAAAGTCACAACTACCAGGGCCCATCTACCAGTGGGAAGGGTCCACTGGGAATGCCAACAGCAGAACTCTGCAGTATTAACCATCCCTTATCTCCAATCCTTACTGCCATGTCCCAACACATTTTTTTCCTCCTGATACTTATCTACTGCTCCTTCTGACATGGGCAAAGCTGTTAATGACAAAAGGGAAGATTTTAAACCAATTTTTGCATGAATATAGATTTTTCTTCTTGTTATTCCATCTTTCCCCAGCAATCTTAAGCATGCTTCTGCCTCTGACACGATCACAGAGACCTCCAAAACTTAAAAGCACAGAAACCTGTTCTGTACTCAGGCTATTCTGCAGTACCAGAAATCCTATGAAACACGACATTTTTTCATTTACCAGCATACTTCATTTTCCAATTCTTCCAGGAAAACACTCTTACGAGAAAGAAAATATCCAAACATTTAATGCCTTAGTCATTATCTGCTGTGACTGGCTAAGTAAGACACAGGTTGCATCTCACCCAGCAAATACACTTGCCATTTCCTAAGTACCCGGGCTATCTCACTAATGAGCACAAGGTCTTATCGGCTGTTGTTTGTATTGCAAGAGGAGCTCAGGGCCCGGTTGGACACGTCAGTGGATTGGCGCTGTACAAACACCCAGCTGGAGACACTCCTCACCTGGGAGAGTTTGCTGCCTAAATGCACGAAACAAACAGCACGGCAAAGAAAACAGGAATGCAGATACAGGTGAAGTAAGCTGTACAAAAATCACTAACACAGCCTGAAGCCCCCCCAGTTGACCAATGCTGCTCCCATGTTCTATGCCCAGCTTCTACCTACCATGTTCTTTCCACAACCAATTAGTTACCTTTCTTTCCCTGCCCTTTTTGTTTGTTTAGCAGAAAAACAGGATAGGAGATTGTTCTGACAATTTGTTTGCTTGATGTGTAGGTTCTCTCCATTTGGTTGCAAGGTTTTCATTCACTGTTCTGTGGCTGTAAGTAGATACTATGTGACAGCTCACTTGGGGATGAAGCACTTAACCCGATTTTTCATGGAAACAATCAAACTTCAGATTACCCACCGACCCTGGCTATTAAAGATGATTTTGATTATCAGAAGTTTTAGGAAATAGTGGTACACCGAGCCCTTTTTCAGTATAAATTTTTTTTTTTAAAAAAAACCCAGCATATAGATCCTGTAGATTTCAATAAGCTTTTAGCATTTTCCCGAAGCACTGCCTACAACATTTTCACTGGCAGCAACAGAAAACCTGCAAAACTTCAGGCAGGTCTGTTCCTGCAAGAGAAGCAACATCTCCCTCTTTCTCCCACCGTATCTCTAAGTTATTTCTCCTGCCTTCTCCTTCCCGTGTCACATCAACCTGTTGTTTTTTTTTTTCTTCCAACATGGTGTTTTAGCTTTCTTTCAGACACAGTAACTAGCTCTAATGTACCCTATTCACGTGCCAATCAAGCCATCATCAAGATCTTAGAGAGAACAATACTTGTATGCAAAACCCTATTTTGAACTGGTATTTGAGTCACTGCAGGCCAGCCATTAAGCAATCACACATACGGTTAATGGCTGATGTTGACACATGGTAGGGAATTAGCCTAGAAAAAAATTCCACTGCATTATTATGAAAGCGATCCTGTCCCGGAACAGGAATATAGTGCAAATTAACATGCTCTTCAGTTAATTTTTAAGAGCCACACTTTGGGTGCAGATTACAGTATAAAGGAAGGGCTTATTGTAAACTGGAGAAGGAAACTGTCTTTCCATGCAGGAGTATTTCTTTTACATAGATTTACACAGTTAGAGATTATTTACAGCAGAGAGTAAAATTATGTATTATTCACAGTTCCATAATGATTAGCTCTGTGGAATACAGTAATGCCAGGCAGTTGAGCACAAACAAATCAAACCATGTGACAGGCATGCTAATCAAGCAGTCTGAGGGCAAGCCTGTACCAAGATACTCCTCCTGTACCTATGAGTATTCATCACAAAATGCGAATAACCAGTAAGACGACAAAGAGGTCCACGGACAAACCCAAGTGGGAACTCAGATCATCCACATCCCTGATCCGTGACCGATTTGCATATCCTGCTACCGCCCAAACTCCTGGTAGGAAAGCTTTCAGCGTGGTTACATCACAGCTACCCTCTGACTTGAGACGTTTTTAAAATAATTTATACAAAGTAAGATCATCTTAGCTCAAAACATACGCATCTAAAACCATCCATTACAACCATCATTTTTGGCAAGACCTGAGATTATTTGTAAAAATCAGTAAAGGAAAGCAGAAATATTTCTATTTCTTTTAACCCATAGTTCTCCACACGTGGGGAAAGGGGGAATGAAGCAACAGGTTACACACTTAAGAGTTCAACCAACTATACCCTGGAGGTGTATTTCTGTGCTTTGAGCCTTTTTTTTTTTTTTTTGTAATCATATGGTGTTGCTGTCTTTTATGTAGTATGGCTTCAGAAAGAGCCATATCAACACAACTATGGAGCAGCAGACTCCTATGGTAGTAGGAAAGAGAAGTACTGAAGAAGACAGTGGGAACTTCACACTCAGAAAAAATACCACATGTAGCTCATGCCTGTAATAGCATCAACAGAAAACCTAAAGGAGTTTTATGGAAGGGTATTTGTTATGTTTTAGGTAAATAAAGTTTAACACTATACCTGCAACTAAGTTAAAATAGGGTAGCATTGCCAGTTGCATCAATTGTCCTTACCATCATGGAGTCAATATTGAACCATCAGTCACTGAGGTTAACGATGTCATTTTTAAACATCCCTGACTGATTTTTCTTTATTGAGTTGTCAGTCCCAGGTTTAATACACATATGTGTTTTAAGTAAAAAAATACTGCAAAACCTGACAGCAACACTTCACACATGACCAAGCTACAGTTTTGTTCATTACTACGGAGGACGTTCTCAAGCACCTTTCCCTTATCAGAAACTTCCATTAACAACCATTGCTGAAACACTAGGACCATCACCAAAGTATGTAATCTAACCAGTTTAATGAGATCTGCGTCCTGTCCGTCCCACCCCCGTCCCGCTCCAGTCTCAGGTTTCTGCCGCATAACCACCAACACCTACAAGGCACGTTTCATTCCATTTAACAGCTTCAAGGGCAATTCCATAAAACTTAAACCGCCTTAACAGGAGCGTCGGGAGCCACACTCACCCTTTGGACTCCGAGGACATTACATCCCTCTCCACCTAGCAACACTGTATGTATTTAAAACAACAAATGTTTCACACCATGAGCTCCCAGTTACAACTCCGGACACAGACGCAGTGAGGAGGTTCAGCGCCTTGCCTTGCTCCAGCAGAGATGTGTTTCGTGGGTTTGGACGGGTTTCCTTCCCAAGCCTCGGGTTCGAAGGAGAATAATATTTCTGCATCTCTGTGAGGAAGGAGGAGGCTAAAGCTACCCATGTTTCTGAGCTGTCCAGACAGAGCCTTAAATCTGTTTACTGCTAAAAAAGCAGTGATATCATTGCACACCCATATTCATATTAAAATCTTCTGTTGCAGTTCCACTGTTTTTGCTCTGCTGCAAAAAGAACATAAACAGCTATAAATCCAATTTCATAAAAACGCAAACTTTAGTAACTCTAATTACTTTGAATTTTATTCATTTTTTTTCTGGTTTATTTTGGTCTTCTAGTCTGTCCCACCCAATGTTTAGAAAGCAACCAGAGCCTCAAAAGTCTGGGCAAGACCTACATTTTTAGAAGGCTAAAAACAAAAAATAGCAAAACAAAATTGGTGTGTGAACACAGTCACTGATACAATGAAGCCAGACGATAAAATCTAAATGTCTCAATCAGTCCAAACCTATATAACAGCTTTAGCATTTAAGAATTTTTTTTCAATTACATATTACACGAAACTTGGATGTAACCAGAAACTATTTTTGGCAAAAAGCACCCAAAATACCCATACTGTGGGAAAACTAAAAGCACACAGTATAACATCCTAGTGCCAAAACAGACATCATGGCAGCACCTGTAAGGGCCTTTTTAGAACCAAACATTTTATGGACCAATTTTCAAGGTATCTTAAATAAGCTGAGAAAGAGCAACCAATTTTGATAAGATGTAAAACTTCAGTTTTGAAAATGTTTGGTCACCAATTATTGCATAGCATTTTAACATGAGTAATTTCTGCTTAGCGACATTTAAAGGATTTAAGTTTGCTAAAGTTTCCCATGTGGCAGAGTTCATGTGTGCTAACACACAACCCTTGTATTTCTCTCAGGAAACTGTCCCTTCAACAACTGGCAAATTTGCTGCCTGTTGACAAGGAGCGTAGCTGAATACAAAAATCCAAACAGCCTCATTAGCCTTCCTGATCTGTAGAGTTAAAGGATTTCAGCTACATTTCCCTTTTTTTGATTTGAGATCGATGTCCAAATCCCATATAGATACAAATGAAGATGTGGGTTAAGCATCCACCTTAGCTTCCAGTGGAAGACATGAATTAAATGAATTAGACATTAATTAAATGAATTAGACAGGAATTAAAATGAAAGCTGCCCAAAACATCTGCCAGGACACTCTTAGAGAAGAGCTACAGGTTCAGCTTCTATTTCAATAGTAGAGGACTGAGCAAGGGACATCAAGGGACTATTCAAACCCAATTTTATTTCTTCTCATACAGAGTGCCAGGAATTAGCTTGTTATTACCCGACTTATCACAGAGCTAATTATTTCACGTATATAGCCAAATTCATGTATGCTTTTTGCCTTGTGAAAAAACCCACAACTCTTCTTGGTTACTTCCCTGAGAGCCAGGCTACTTGCCCATTCCCTCTGACAGGCAAGCCCGGTTCCAGGCCCAGGAGAGCCACCCTCGTCACAGAAAACTGCACAGCCCCACACACGTACACATCTCTCGTTCTCAGGAATTTGGCAGAGGCACAGCCCTACAACTGGCACTGGCCCACAGATGACAAGTGCCTCAGAGTCACATCCTCTAAGGATTCAAGAGCCTCAGACGTGCCTACACCACGCTGAGCTCATGGGGGCACAACTGACTTCAAGCAATGAGGGTTAGCAATACAGTAAACTGGCAGAAGCAGCCCCGTCTGCAGGTAACAGGCAACTCCACAAAAACAAAATCTATGACGGAAAATAATGAGTGTGGATGAAGAGAAACCAAATGAAAGCATATAAACTCCTCTTTATTCACCAAGAGAAGAAGGGGGAATGTACACAGCACTTCCACTCCCAAAGGTCTGAGGACAAAAGGCAGACTCCTCTCACCTGCAGCAGAAAGCCACATAGGATGAGGAACATCACCTTTGTCCTTTTGTTTAATACTATTATTGTAAACTATGCCTAAATGCAAAGAGGCTACCACAAGCAGCCCACCTCAACCACTGACAGGCCTAATGAGCAGCTAACACGACAAGAAATCTTCTAGTGTAACAAAGATTGATCAACCCTGACTGAGACATTGGTCCTTGCTCAAATTTGCCCCTAACAGGAGGAGACTTCTCCAAAATCCCAATAGTCCATGAACCTGGTTCTTAGTCAACTGAGTCTCTTTACATATTTAAACTACAACTACTGAAACAAAGAAAATTTGCAGAGAAAAGAGTAGCTTCTGAATTATGAAAGAAAGAGTTTGGGAAAAAGATTTTTATAATCTCCTGGACCAAGCAATAGAGATATGGAGGAAGGGGTGACAAGTTTCAGGCACAGAGACTTTCTGAGGTCCTTAACAGGATGCTGATGTGTTTTGCTGTTGTAGGGCTTCCCACTAACCTGCAGAGGTTGTCCCTCTATCATTACTGCACACAAAGGAGCCAGCACAGCCTGAGCTGGCAAGCCTTAAGAGTTAAATGTACACTGCACACCAATTAGAAAAACTCTACAGTTAAAATCAATTGCAATTTGAAGGTAAAAAAGAAAGTAAGAGGAGAAAAATAAATCAAAAAAACCTCACTCATTCACACACTCACTGAAAAAATTGAGTTAGCATGGGGAATCCAGTCCCTCACACATTCCCATTCCCTGCCAGTATATTCACAGTAGTTTTCAATAAACATCTACACAAGTCACTGTAAGGGAAAAAAAAATCTGTTTTCTTTCATACAATTACACAAAAATAACTGTCATCACCAACCATCCTTGTGGTAGAAGAGTCCATATTTGCCTGCAGTGAAATCCGTCTGCAGCTGCCCTGTGGAAAAGACAGCCAATAATTGGCTTCTTTCACCTCTGTTAACCATGAACAAAAGTGTCATTCAGCTCCCAAAAGGATAGAAGGCACCAATGGATGGTCAGCTCTCTGAGCCAATGGGCTGGAATAACAATAACCCTGTAGCATTTTCTTTTTCCTTTTGTTTAGTCTTTCAAAGCCCTTAATTAAGACCCTCACAAAGCACCCCTACAGGCTTCTTTCAATGAGGCATTACACGCCTGTTTTCTTGTATTTAAAGAAGAAAAGTAACAGGGAATTCTGAAACACATTAAGCAGTACACACAATTTCAACGTATTCACAACTGAAATACTGTTACATTTTAGCTTTTAAATATTATCGTCAATAACAAGAAGTTCAAGCTTACAGCTTTGCTGTACATCCCTTGCTAAATACAGGCAGTCATAAAAGTGGCCTATCTGCAACAGCTCACTCAAATCCATCACAAGGCAGCAGCTCCCGAAATGAAAGCAAGTGGAACAAGGCATGTTGATCAAACATCCCTGGTCATCCCGAAGCAGAGCGCTGAGAAAGGACCGGGTAACACTGAGGCTGCACATGATGCATCAGCACTGTCTGAAAACAGAGCTGGTGAAGGGTAAAGCATAAACCCTGCTATGTAAGTGGCCTCTCATACAATTAAATATCTACTTGCATTTAATGTAATGAAGGTAATCTGTACTCCACTATTTAGGACCAAACTGATGGCTGTGTATTAAACAGGACATTTGAGGATTACATCAGCTTTTCAGCAGTGTAGGCAGATTGTGTTTGACAGAAATGGTATAGAAACTTGTAATATTTGAGCCACAAACAGGAAACCAAACAGTTTTAAGAAAACACCATTGAAATACCATCCTCATAGATGCAGGCTGCTTGGAGCAAACCTAGTCACCGAATCCCTTCACACTCCAAACCAGCCAAAGCAGCAGACTGATGTGTGTGGTCACTGTTTTTTGGGAGGTATCCAATGCACGTGGTGAAGGGCTCAGGCACAGGTACCAGGTACAGCCACCACTTAACAAAGCCACCACCTGCCCAGCCGTGGTCCAGGCCCTCCAGCGTGCTGCTGCCTTACTCCATTATCTTGTAAATGCCCTTGTCCTGGGAATACAAGCAGCTTCCTCGCGGGAGACTGGCCCAGCCAGTCCAGCCAAAAATTACCAAAATCATTACCAGAGGATATTTTTCACATCAAAGAACCACAGGCTGAGGCTCTGGTAATCTCTAAAACACTTTCTGCCCTGAAAGAAAACTGGAATAGCCTTTATGCGATTGACAGAAACCCCCAAAACATTTTGAAGAACAGACAAAAACATTTTTATTACAAACACCAATCTAAGCAAACGCAAAAAGCAACAGTTTAAAATCCTCTCTACACCACCTACGTATCCAGCACGCACTCTTTAACAAGCACCACATGCTATAAAGAAAACTGTGTGTCTAGGTAAAACCTGAGATTGCTCAGCTTGGAAAAGAGAAGGCTTTGGGGTGACCTAATGGCAGCCTCCCAGTACCTGAAGAAAGACTAAAAAAGAAATGGAAAAAGACTATTTACAAGAGTATGTAGTGACAGAACAACAGGGAATGGCATCAATCTGAAAGACAATAGGCTTACATTAGATATTAGGAAGACATTAATTACTGTAAGGCTGGTGACACACTGGACCAGGTCACCCAGAGAAGCTGTGGGTGCCCCATCCCTGGAACATCCCTTATTCAGGGCCAGGTTGGACAGGAGTCTGAGCAATGTGGTCTAGTGGAAGGTGTTCCTGCCCATGGCAGGAGGGTTGGAACTATGTGATGTTAGTCCCTTCCAACCCAAACCATTCCACGTTTTATGAAAACGTAACTGGGTACAAATCAACCGAGACCTTTTTAAAATTTTATTAAAATACATCGAATAGTCAGCTGCTTGTAACTCTGTTCACATAATCAAAGAAGCAACTTTCCTTTCAGAATGGTAATCTAATGGTACTCAGTGATTTCGCTTTTCAAAGATCAGATGGCCTACTTAGGTATTATACACCAAAATCTCTTTCTAGTCTTACCTTAGACCACTGAATTAAGGCCACGACAAATAATACATGACAATTACCTGTTCTACATGGTGTTCCTGTGTCCTCCTCCTATAAGAAAATATGATTTAACTATACAAAAAAAATAAGGAGGAAAAAAACAGCAATGACTGCACGACTTGGTTTGAAGGCCTAACTCCACACATTTTCGGCAAGGCTATTCACAAGCCTTTATCAGAATGTCTCGTATCACTGACCTTAACAGAGTTCAACATTGATAAAGGAGGAATTTGCACTCAAGTTCTGTTACATTATTGACAATTTCTGTGATTACTTACCACAGCAGTTTTCTAGCAGCAGAGCAAGAAAAGTAATTTACGTTCTAAAACCAAGCATGAAAGCTCATCCTAAGTGTATCCAATGCCTCAGCAAAAATCCAAATTTGTATCACACTGATAAAAATACTGCTAGAATATCTGATAAAACCACAATATAACATGAGAATATGCCATTGCAATATAATATAGAAAAGAAAAACAAGACCCAGCTCATCCTGTGCAAGCCAAGGCCGACACAAGAGTGAGGCTTTGCCTCTCGCTAGTTGCACGGCTCAGGGTCTAAACTGCTGTTGTCAAAAAACAAACAACAAAACCCTCGACCAAACAACAACAAAAAAACCCCAACAAAAACCCTCAAACAAACACAAACCCAAACAAAAACACCCAACCAAACCGAGCAAATAAGACCATAAACTAAAAACACAAGAAGTTTCATTGAGGTAGCAACATGAGGAAGAATTTCTTCCAGGGAAGTCGTGGAGTCTCCCTCTGGAGACATTCAAACCCCACCTGGACACGTTCCTCTATCACCTGCTCCAGGTGACCCTGACTTGGCAGGGGGGTTGGACTGGATGATCTCCAGAGGTCCCTCCAACCCTAACAATTCTGTTAAAAAAAAATGAAACCAAACAAACCCCCCAAAACTATTCAGACATCAGAGGCACTCACAAACATGACTGTTGGTTAGGAATTGCATCTCAAACTGGATACTTGTGCTAACCAAATTTAGTAGGACAGCTCTGGACTTCTGGACTCTGCCCCAACATGAATAAAATTAGTAACACTTACTATTGCTGAGCCAACAATATAAGCCAATAAAAACTTAGCAGATTTTCTAAGGTATTTCTAAGCATATTTTCTTATTTTAAGGAAAATGTATACAAGCATATGAAATGTTTCACAGAAACCCTCTACCAAAAAGAACTGATAGCCATCACTTGCAATTATAAAAAAAGAGGTCAAAGAAGCACTTATTACTAATGATTTTCTTGAAAAGGTTCAGTTATCTCTTCAATTTAACTTTGTTCTCAGTATTTAAATGACTACACCTATTTAAAATAGAGACGATTTTAATCACTAAACTGTCAAGAAAAAACAGCTTACTTAATGCAAACAGAACATTTCAAGTATTCACATGAAAAACAAAGACCTAGCACATTAAATATCTGGTCCACACTCTTTGCAACAGAGACTAAGGCTTGTCAAATTTAATCTCATACATAGAATCAATTTTTATACAAACACATCTTTTTCATGTGTGATCAAAAAGCAAGCGACCCACAGAAGGTAATCAAGTAATCTGCCTGTATTTCTAGCTTGTGTATGGACAGAAATAGTATGTGCATCTTCCCAGCCATATGCATTTTACAGATGAACTCCAAGAAAAAAATTTGGCTTGTGAACACTGGTCTACTTGTTTATCTCCACATGACAAACACAGGCATATTTTTACATCATCATAGCTATTCTATAGGCAAGGAAATACACTCTAGCTCTTACCTAAAGGCCACTGACCAATGTAAATTCACATTATGACAACTATAATGGATACAAGGTGGACAAAACCTATCCTTCCCAAGCTCAGTTAATAAAATGATCTGGTTTGTCTTGTTCTTGCTTGTTTTGAAGCAGTCTGGTTCCTTCTACCTTGAATGATTATGAATTTTGATGGATCAGTAAGCCAAGGCCAGTAAAACTTGCCATGCAGCTTGAAACCTGCTCCTAATAGCTCCTTTAAGCTATTGACACCCTGTTTCCTCATTACCAATTTAATCATTTACTTCCATTAACACACCCATTTTTGCAATTTATCACCAGCAAAATTATGAAGATAACATTAAAAAAAATAATAAATTAATGCCCTGAAAGTTGACAGGGTGAAAAGGTTTCTATTGAAACTGGCAAACCATTTTTAATACAATAAATGAAATAATGCTCTGCAACTACAGTATCAGATTCCACAATAAATAACAATGTATCTTCTATTCACTACCAAATCTGAAAAGTGTAAAGCAGATGCAGTGATTTATTCTAAATTTTAGTTGAGGGACAGGTGATCAGATTAGAGGTTTAAGAGACTACCTTAAGGGAAAAGGTGAGGAAACACACAAAACATGATCACTTTTTGTCTGTTTTTGAACAAACACCAGGGTATAATGGAGAAGGCAATTTTATTTAAAAACATTCATAGTTTTGTCAAGTTAAAACAGTTTATTTTTTCCCCATACACAAAGACAGTCAACTTCACAAATATTTACTGTGTCATTAACAGTAGAGTTAAATAATTATTCCATCTTAATAAGAACACTAAATATTCAAAGGTCCAAGACAAATGGAACCTTTTGCTACTTTTCATTAGATTTAACATGAAATAGATATAAGGACTATTTATAGTAAACATGTAGAGTGAAGCAACCCATCCCTCTGACATATCAGACTGTATTCTGTACAGCATATAGATTAATAAATGTTGCAAAAGAAACAGCTTTTAGAAGTAATTGTGTACCACCCAGTTCGAGAAATGCTCTCTTCTAACTACCACTGAATTCAAATAACAACAGTTTTAACAAAGAATGTATGTACTTTATCCCTGCTGGTCTTAACTATTTTCTTTTCTTTCATCCGTATTAGATATTAGAAAGGACAACATAGAAGGCAAACAGAAGGATATAATCCTGAGAAATTTGCACAAGATTAAATATGTATTTCTTTGCTACCACAGGAGCAATCAGTCTGGCAGCATTGCATCACATTCATCTTATAAATACATTTACATACTGTATGAATTCACAGCTGCCAGTAAAAAGAAATGGTTGAATTAATGGATGTTATTAGGTAATTTGAATGTCTTCTCCTTTGGACCTGTATTGCCCCAATGCAGTATTGAAGGGCAGTGTAAACTGGTGCTTTCCTGCTGAACTCATAGGGCCTTTAGTTACAGGAGAAATATTTAGAGCTTGCTTATTCAGTACATCTAGTAGTTTAGTTTCTGCAAACTGAAGCTTAACATACTATTTAAAAGGTATAATTTATGTTTCCAAGACAGCTCCAGGCACTGCCTTGTTTGGAGTTGCTTACCAAGCAACTATGTTTCTCCAAACAAACTAATGTGCAAAGGGTAAAGGGCAGTGAAGGTAATTATTGGAAGGAAATCTCTCCCTAGGCCAGAAAAGAATAATTAAGTTTGTGCGTGTTAATCACACGGGGAAGTGAACACTGAAATAATCGAGTGTAAGTGATAGCAAGACCTATCTACAATCTTCTTGAAAGGAAATTAAGGCAGGGATAATATAAAGTGGGATTGTTTAGGCAACATGAAGGCAATATCCCCAAACTTCATGCACAGTTCTTTGTACAAACGTTCACATTTTTCCCTATACACACACACACACTCCCCCACAGCAGAGAAAACCTTCAGTAACCCAGTAATTAAATGAGTGTGCTGAAACCTAAAGTAGTTAAACTGCATTCTGCAGTCCTGGATTCAACACAGTTTACTTATTGCTCATTAATCTCTCCACAGATGTTATCTTTTTAACAGCTAAAAAATCTTAAAATATGACCAAGATTTTCAATGTTAAAGATGCCTCTTGTGCTTCATTCACCACCTTGTCTAAATGCATGCAACATATGGCAGTAAGTGTGATGAGTTTCCAGGCCAGTCCTTGCCCAAAAGCCTTGGGCTATTGTGTGAAAAGTTAATGAAAGCCATTTGCACTGAAAAGCTGGTGAAGAAAAGCTGTAACAGTATCTCCTCCTTCCGAGTTGCACACCTGGAGAAAAGAGCTTTTCCAAGGCATCAGCAGTGCACTGATGGTGCTGACAAGATAACAGCACAATAGGGCCTGTTCGTGTTTTGAACTGCACATGCAGTGATTATTTGCTGAAGCTTCTTGGGTGATCTGCATATATTCTCTGAAATTACAGTATGTGTTAACTGCTTTTAAATTCAAACCAAATATGGAGCAATATTCTGTATTTCTAACATCCTGTGCACTTCAGGGAGACCTAAACCAAAGACCGACTATTTCATAGTAACAGGTTAAGAAGTAATCCCATTTAAGGCTATGCTTATATGTTTGAGCTCCCAAGGGGATAAGCAACATCTATAACATTGACAGATCTTAAGGCTTTCCCAACAGTTTTACAGATATGAATAGTTAAGATATCTGCTGTCAGCCTCAAAAGAAGCATCTGCTAGCACTGTTCTGCTGCAAGAACCCTTCTGTCTCCTTTACCAAACTTTAAAATTTTTTAAGTTGCTCTTAACTCTTTTAGCAAAGCCCTCAGATTAAGTTGCTAAGGCAGACATCTATAAATTCCTGCAGATTTCCATTGATGTACAGTAGAGCTAAACAGAACTCACAGCTATCATACATAAGGCTTCTGCTTCAACACAAACATGAGCAGGGCTCAAATCCCAAAGCAGGGTGCTACTACTCAATGGTTTTTCTTTTTTTAAATTAGAGATGCAAAAGACTTGTAATACTGAAAATGGTCATATGTAAAACTACCTCTACACTTTGCCTGTTGATCCACACTGAGATTCATCTATTCTCTTAAAAAGCTACTTTTCAATTTGATAGTTCAAGAAAGGCACCAACAATTAAAACTTACTTAGCACATGGGACTGTGGGCACTACATAATTCTTGTTCTTTTTCTTGGTAACAGCAAAATGCAACTAATGTGTCATCTTTTGAAAGAAGTGGATGTTTTTGAAACACGTACATAACATAAACACTGTAGAATCCTCAGTTTCCCCAGTACCTCTGGAGTGTATCTCCTGATGGAAACTTGCAGACCAGAGATGAAACAGAAGCTGCCTATTCCCATTGAAGATGCCGAAGGACAAACTGGTGTGAAAGTCAATTTGCACAGCAAAGTGGCCAACAACATCAATCTTGACCTTTTTACAGTAAAATAAATCACACTGGACACCAAATTCACTGAGGCAAGTTCAATGAAGAATGGCATGAGGGACAAATATTTTCTTATGTTTACATTATTATTCCACTATTCTCTATTCTTGATGGCACTGAACCAACCCAGGCCAGGTGATGCACTTTGCCTGAAGGACATAGTGAATATATCTGGTGAGGCAAATACCAAGGATATTTGCATATTTATCTGATGTTTGTCAGAACTTCTCCCATTCATGCTATTAGGGGCAAAACAATTATTTTGTGTAAGTAAAGATACAATCACAGTGCAAGCAGTCCTACTCTAAAGCGGGATTTCAGATATATTATTGTTTTCATGCTAGTCTTTTTTGAATACACAGACTTATTTTACTCATGTAATTACTCAGGAGAGTTGAAGAGTTTTAAGGAGGAAAAACCGGTCTTGCTGCAAAGGATTCTGCTGAAGAAGTAAACAACTGCCACTTATTATCCCAAAAACAAATTAAATCCCTACGTAATGCTCTTGAACATTGAGATACTGTATGGTTTTGGTCTGAAAACTACAGACCTGCCTTTGCAGTAAACAGGTTAAAGAAAAACAACATGTAAACAAACTAGTTGAAATTTTTGAAAAAAAATGTCAAGCAAGAGCAAGTAAATTCTAAATAAATGACTGACCTGATATTGAAGGGATAAAATGCCTCCAGTAAACACTTAGCCATTGTAACACAGAGCCAGCAGATTTGCCCTTGCAAAAGACATGGATTTTCTACACCTAGCAAGACTCACACTAGTTCTGTAAAATATTAACAGTTTGGTCAATATTAGCCCATACAATTCCATTGTTTTTTTTAACCCAAATGTTAAAACCAACATCAGTAAAAAAATACCAAAAGGTAGAAGCCTGTGCAGGCCCAAATCATCAGTAACTATATTCTCAGAGTAGGACTCTTTACAACGGACCATTTCCTTTCCTCTCCCTAACTAATTCCATGAAGGCCACCAAGACCCCAAGACAACACCCAGCCCAGTGAGCATTTAATGCCTCAAAAGAGCAGCTGCTTGAGTGAAACTGTAAATAAAGGAGATGAACAAGAAATACATAGGTTGCTGCTGACAATTACTTTGCAAAATTCCCTTAAAGAATGTGTAAGTCTGGCAACTATCTTCCAAACCGTGCAGGGCTCCTTTCAGTAGGTTAAAGGGCTCCTAAATTGCAGGAGCAGCTCACAGAACTGCTGAGAGCACTACTACAGGCATATACTCCAGTCTGGGAAAGGTTTCCCCTATTTAAAATAAACCAATATATTTCTAGGGCTTCCAACCACAGCACCTGAAAAAGATGACAACCTCTTCACAGCTTTTACATGCACGAGTGGAGTGAAGGTCAGATCCACCAGTTCTGCCACATGAAGAACACCAGGCATGTTTCCAGACAGAACAACCCACTGCACCAGAGAGAGAGGCCTGCACTCTGAAGTCACAGGTTTCACACTGTCTTCACTTTTCCAGATGAACCAACTACATTTGCTACTATTCTGGATCAGCATTTAGAAAACAGCAAGGAAACTTCTCAAGAGTTATTTTAAAATAACGTGAGACGAAGTTTTAAAAAGGATAGTCAGGATATCACGTTCATCAAATTCTAGTAACAAAGAAAGGACTGAAGCTATACACCACCAACTCCTTCTGACAGCCAAGCAAGCTTCCATAAACATCTTTTCCTGACTTGCACCATCTTCTCCTCCTGTAACAGGAGCAAACCGTCCTGCTTTCCTGCTACAACTCTAAAGCCTTGAGTGCAGGGAAAACAAATTCTCACTTCTCAAGCTAACACACTGCCATGCTCTGTTTGGATAGCAGGGAACAGCGGGTGCCATTTCTTGCTCTGAAACGGGAGGCAACAGGCACAGGAGAAACTGACCCCCAGGTACATCCCAGCAGGACCCCCACATCTGTGCTCACGTCTTTTGCACCTACTGAACACCACATATGAGCCAGCCCAGTGCCCAAATGGAAAACACTGCATAGTTTCACATACAGATGAATGAAACACAACCACAGAGAGCTGTACTGCACGGTCTCTGCAATACTTTTGTAATACATTGCACTACTGCAGTGCCAAAACAGCATTGTTCTGCATCTGGTGTTCTTGTACCACAAGAAAACAGCACCAGGCAAAGCACAACAGCTTCAGCAAGAGCACTCTGATTGCTCACAGCAAACCTTATGGCTTGCTTACCAATCAACCGTGAAGACTGAAGCCCCCAGCCCTCTGCCCTTAGAGCCCTATCCATGGCTTTCAGAGATGGGAGTGAAATATTCCGTATGTTTCCATTGTCAGTGACACGCCTATTGAAAGCACTGCCATGCTGCTCTCCCCACTGGGGCACTGGGTCAAGCTATTCATCTGGAACTATGCAGATGTCAAGAAGGTAATGGCAAAACTCCCAAATTAAAACAGATTTTCGGAGAGCAACCTTATAAAATACACAACTGCATCTGCAGCACTATTAAGCTAAATTAAACAGGTTTAGGCCTCCCCTGCATACCTCGGAAATTGCACATTCATTTATGATTCACTACTAATCGTGTAACCATTTAAAAGTCCGGGCACATTTGCTTAAAAGTTTTAGGGTGAAAAAGGTCCTTGCAAGACCTAGCATTTCACCACAGTTGGCTGGAGAGAGGAAAGGAGGAGGCACATCACTTTAAAAGAGAAAAAAAAAAAAAGCCTTTTTATTTTAGTAAGAAAATGCTCAAATGAGAGCTACAAGGATGGCTGTTTACTCTCCAAGGGCCTGACTTCTGAGGGTGCTCTCCACAGTCCTCTCAACAACTTCACCTGACTTGGGATTTTTCTTCATTTTGGGTTCTTTTTTTTTTCCAAAGTAAATAATTAGCACTTGCTGTCTTGGAAAGAAGATCTTTTTTTCTGCCCCAGAGACAGAACCTTCTGTGCAACTTTAATCCCATATTCCAGACCATAATGATTTGAAGCTCCTCCTTCATTTTTAATGCAAAGCTTACAGGAATTATTTACTACATTTGGAAAAAAAAGTGACGGTGTTCTTAGTTTTTGTAATAGTTTTCCTAGTCCTACGGAAAAAGTTAACTTTCATAATTTTAAACTTTAATTTTGATTTTAGATCAAAAAAAAACAAAAAAAAATTTCAGACTCAGAAATTACTTCAAGTGTATCTTTACTGTGCAAAATCTTGAGGCTGAGTTGTCAAAAGTCACTAACCACTGTCTCAATTACCTACAGGTGACCAAGTTATAAATGAAGATTTTTAATTATATGTGTATTTATTAATATTAGATTTGAACAACATCAACAAAAAAACCCAATACTGATGCACACTGAACATTAAATTTCAGCAACAAATCTTAGATGTTTTATAGTTATCTGACATTATACCAACAAACATCTGAATGCATTTAAAACTGCTATGACTTGAGAAACACAAGAAACTTTTTTCAGTTGTGAAGAAGATATCATTCTTATCTTCCACACACTCATTACTTCACATATGTCCTTAATGAATTGCACTCATCAGATATAAGTGCAAAAAAAACACAAAAAGGAAACCTAAGGAATGAATTTTTATTTTTGCTATGCCATGGAGACCATTCTTCCTTTGAGAAGACATCAAATTAAACAAAATATATTTAATAATATACTTTTTAGTAGGTTTAAAAAAAAAGAAAGTTCAAAGCTTAGCCAAAGTTTTACTAACTCCAAAACATACCGTATGACTGAAACAGGCCACCAAAGAAAAATATGACTTCCTTCTAATTCAGTAATAGCAAATATGAAAAACACATGAGGAAAAACAGGCTGATAAAAATTCCTGAAGTGATATTCTTATTTCGCAAAATCAAACATACCCCTCACAGATGTAAGACCCCAGTCCACCAGGGAATATATATCAATATCACCTGTTCAAAAATAGCTACCTGTATTTTTTAAAACTTGTTATCATATTGGCTGACATTATGCATAATGCCATCAGTTGGCTATTAGCCATTTAAATTCAACAGCAGCTTTCAGACACCAACTTTAAACTGTTATTTTTGAGATCACTACAGTCCTCTCTGTGGTTTTGTAAGAGATGTATAATATCACTGTGCCTTCAAATTCATGGTGAAACTGAAATAGAGATTTCCCTCACTCTTTCAGCAACAGGAGTATGTTTCTGGGAAGTGGAAAGTCCAGACCTTGTCGCAATCCTGTAACAGTTAAATAATTCAACAGTAAAATAAAATGGATTCTGCTATGTCAAGTATGTATTTTAAAACAAATTACATACTATTTGAAAATACTGGACACTTTCAACTTCAATGAAACTCACTGTCAGAAACAGTAACTTAAAAAGGCAAAAAGGTCAACTGTTTTACAGGTACATCATAGGCCATTTTTTCATTATCTAATTATACATTCCAGGTACCCTTACATCTACTGCTGCATGTTTCCAATTTGGACATACCAGCTTTATCTGGAACAAAAGTGACTAAATCTGGGCCTGATTCTGAAAGAAAAGCTCTTAGACATATTTACAGCGAGGACAGTATTTATACAGTAACACCAAGATCTTCCTCTCCTCTGTGTGAGCTCCTGTGACAACCATCACTGCACACAACTCTGCATCAACAAGACCAGCTGCCCAACTATCAGCAAAGGACACACCAACAGCTACCTCCACTTTTTCAGCAGGGTTGTGCACAGGGAAAGCACAGCATCACATCACCAGAAATCTCTTTTCAGACCAAAGTTTGACAACATCTTATCAGAAACTGCAACGGTACCTGAAAGGTATATGTGAAAAACTACAGAAGAGTATTTCTCTGTAGCAAAGTCCTGGGTCACTGTTGAAGCAGATGGTGAATCTACCACCAGCTGGAAAGGATGGCCAGGGACCTCTAATCCATGACATACTGTTGACATCTCTGTAAGCAAAGGTCTTGTAACATTTAAAACTCTGTTGCTTCAGTTTACAGGTTTCTCCAAATAGGAATGGCTGTTTCTGCTCTTATGTACCTTCTCCTACCTTCGTCTCCTATTTCTAGGATCATACAAATCTCTGTAATTCTTCCTCAAGCTATTTTTGGCCTTCTGCTTCTTCCATAAAAAGACCCAAAACCACAGTTTGGCAGCGCAGACCTGCTGCCTGAAACACATTCACCCCTTAAGAGAGTAACTGCTGGCCATGAAGTTTCATGTAGCCATGCTGAAGTGAACCGGCCCACCCATTTCACTCCTTGTTTGTTTGTAAAACAAGGAGCAGGCAAACCTGGGCTCTTGGCAAATCCCCCAGAACATAAACAGAACATCAGCTCCTACCCCTTCCCAACAAGAGGCTCATCTTTAGGAACAAGCTTTTAGGAAAAGTGCAAGGGCAGCTGAGAGGAAGATCTCTGACATTCAGAGATACTCCCAGAGCCACACAGCTACCACGCTCTCTAAAATGTGAAATGGGTGCTCAGCCCTTCGGAAATCTAGGCCAGTAATTTTCTCTGGGTAAATAAGAGCTTGTGTTCTGCAAAAATTGCTGGCTTAGATGTAGAATACAAAACAAACAAAGATCCTTGCAGAGGAGGTTTTTTTGGTTTTGTTTTGTTTTTCAGTCCTTATATTACAGCTTCCATATTTTCCCTCTCAAGTAGACAGTTACTACCAAATTCCTCTCAAGAACTGAAAAGGTAACTATTTACTAGCATAAACTTGCTTACACTAAAGTCCAACTTTTTTCCATGCTGCAGACCTATCTTAGTATTTATTCCCCAAAATCACACTTAAAAGCCTCTGCCAGTAAGCATCAAACAAGAAATTGCATATTGCTGATACAAAAGAGCTCAGTGTACAAAATAAATGCCAAATACCTGAGAATTACATACTATGGCAGAGTGTTGGGGTTTTTGGGGGAGGGATAAAAGGTAAAGAGGAAAACACCAAATCTGATACCAACAAAAACATTAAAAAGGCAAAAATATTTAATAAAACTTTGGAACACCAACAGCTTCACTTCGTGTATGCTACCTAAAAGTACCTACTTTTTTTACAAGACTGACAGATAAACTGGCCAGCTTAACAGGAAGATAAAGACTCCAATCCTTGGGTGATATATCCTGGAAAGACTGTTGCTGGAATCACTGAATGTTGCCTCATGTCCACGGGATTTCATGGGCCTGTACAAATGTAACAACATTTCTTCTGACTTACAGGAATATCCAAACTGAAATGACATGACCGTGTCTTTCTAAAAGAAGTATGGAATTATTACTCGCCATCACATCACCAGTATGTAGCACAGGCAAGTGAAAAACTAAATGGTTTACCTTCAAACCTCTAATGAGGTAAGGGTTTCCTATCTCAGGAGAATTGCAATTATGCTACATTTTCCAGACTCAAGGTCACATCTGGACATCTTCACTTTTCACCATAACAACTCTACTAGATAGCATTAATAAAACTCAGCCAGGTCCTTACTGTACTTAGATCTGACCATAGCAGTACACTAAATATCTCTATCTTTGTACCAGATGTATGAGAAGAAGACACCTCACATCTCCCTACTACATTTTATTACCATTCTACAAAAAAAACCAGTGATAGATGAAAAGACAAAAAAAATGGGCAAGGTCTGCTCAATCCAAACAGAACCATATCATTTTGCCATTTATACATCAATGGAACAAGGTATCTCCCTCAATCATGAGAGCTTGTAGGTACTTCCAGATAGAGTGTGTACTGAAATACAGATCACCAACTCCCTGTGACTGCTGAAGCAACCTGTAGTATGAAACAAGAGAAAAAAGGATCTCAGCTGCCACATCTTGACCTTATAAAGCTAATGCATGACAGCACAGAGAAAGACAGCACTATAAGATTAAATGAGCAATGAAATCCAAAAGATCAAGAGGACAATTTCATCCTGAAGGTCTATCCCCTAGTCTAGGGCAGCCAGAGCTCCCAAGCCCCTGCGCCTTTCACAACTCAAAGAAAATAAAATTAAAGCAAGGCACGCTACCATTCCCTGAAAATACACACAAGAAGCACTAGAATGAAAACTACCTGTACTGTTTTCTTATTTCAAGTGCCTAAAATATAATAGTAGGCACTGAGAAGGGGCTATATTCCTCATGGTTGTCAGGCAAGACCTAAACCAGCAAGGCCCATGGAAGATCTCTCCAGAAGTAATTATCTAGAATTACTTGCTTTTAATCTCCTGCACAAGACTCATACAAGTAGTAAACCCTCCAAACTGGAATTTGAGTTCTCAAACTGACATCCATGAGAAGCACAAGCACATGTATGCCCTACCACAATTTCCTCTCACTAGTATGAAATTTTCTAGAACATGGCAAGTGAAACATCACAGTAAAATATCAGGAGCATACAGCATTGAAAAAAACACAAACAAAAAACATTTTCATATTTTAGCACAGGCACCACTTGCACAGACGACAGTTATTTTGCAACCAAGCAAATTGAACCTTCATAAACAGAAAAACAGGCAGATGGTAATTAAGAGTTACATAAACACCTACCTAAATTATACAGAACAAATGGTTGCCTACAGTAAAAGTATCGAGCAATTATCCTTGTCATCCCAACTCCCTCTGAGTTCCTCCCCATCCATCCAATCCCCTCAAAAAGTTTGGATCTAGTGCTGTCACCTCTCTTTTCTGAGCACTTGTACATTTCCCAATAATCTCTTCACTGAGATGACTGCAGTTGGGACAACACGCTCACCTTTATTCAAATAAATAAATTAAATTCAAATTCAAAATCCACCTCTCAAAGTTCACCAATGACTCAAAAGTAGTGACCAGATACTGCATCTTTTCAAGTTGCTTGGTCTGATACAATTACCCTCAGGAGACCTCACCGTACTTCGGCAGTCATACAACCCCCTCCTACCACTCCAGCCCCTCTCTCCCTGCTTTCAAACCACCACAGTAAGCAAGAAATGAGCAGGGGATCAGTCAAGAGTTGAATAAACAGAAATAAGGAATGTGAAGGGTATTCTGTAAGGATATGCCTTTCAGGCTCTAGAGAAACCCCTGCCTGATCATTCATGGCAGCACCTTGGAAGTTAGGCTAAATTATTAGACTTAGCACAAAGAAATCAAGACTTCAGGAAAACAGAACTAGTAAAAATTAAATACTGACTTCCTCCATGATTCTCAACTGCCATGGAACTCATTCACTGCCAACTTTAATTATGAGCAACTTTTCTTCAGTTGCTCTCCCCTGGCCAAAGCAAAAATCTAGGCATAGCTTTGCTTTCGTATCACAGAACATCACCTCTAACACTTTCAGCCACCTCTATGCTACAGGCTCTCTGCTGCCATGGCTATAATCAAAAAAAAAGCCCTGTAGTAATGCTAAGGGGCTTTCCTGACATCATTAAAATAGAACACAGAAAAGCTTTCTTCTCTTCACATGGCTAAGGTGCTTTGCCATGAGACAAACATGTCAGGTAGGGGTGTGGTTTTATTTTCGTGTCCTCTTCCTCCACACAAACCAGCTCAGCATCTCTGGCAAAACTATACATTGCCTGGTTCAAGCAGGTCAGAAGTGAGGTTTTTTTATTGCCTCAAAACTGTTTTCTACATATCCTAAACTTCTAGTGGCCACACTACAAGAGAGACTAGTAGTTAAGCTCCGAAGTACCAAGCAGTCATCATTTTTTTTTCCTTCTGTAAATAAGGAAGCAGGAACTATACACAAATGGGGATCAAAAGTGTCCTCCCCTGCCACAGAATCAGACAGATTCTTCTCCAGTTCATCGAAGTTTCTTCTCAAGCTTAAGGAGCATAAAATCGAAAGCTACAAAAACTCATTCCAAAGCACACTGAACTGTGTGCAGGTCTCCTCTCACTTTTGCCATAAGCGTCACATTGGCCTTGTGAAATTTACCTGCACAGTCAGGAGAAATCTATAAACTGAAACTCTTTGGCAGCCTTATCTCTAATGGGTGTTGGCTATGGCAACTTGTGCCCATTAGACAATGAATGTCATGTTGCAGACACTCAGGGATGTACCAGCCCATTTTATAAGAGAGCCAGACAATGTAGTAGCCATAAAATCTTATGCTTAAATACAGCTTTTACCAGAGAGGCTTCAAGCACTTCATTAATTTGGGTAACTTCCCTGTTCTACCTGTGGAGGAAAGAGAAGCCTGTTTACCAGTACGTCCAAGGGTTCATGATGGCAGCTCTTAACTCCCTACCCCAAACACTCAGAAACCACCATTTCTGCCACAGGAAAAACAGCACAACCTGAAGTCCCACCAACACCTTATGAGCACGTAAAAAGGAACAAAATATTTAAGAACAGGTAACAACTGAGACCTACAACTTCTACCATTTATCAAATACTACACAAGAAAAAAGGCCCAGTAATCTTTCTCCACCCAGCCTGAACAATTAAAAGAAACAATCCAAATATGGAGGAGAAATTGGAAACCTCCTCAGTAAACAAAATATCCAGTAACTAAGAATCAGACTTCCTTTGCATATTAAGTGTAGGCAAACAAAGAGAAATGGAAAAAGTGTAATTTTCGAAGGCATACACCACTGTTGTATTCTGACAAAATAACAATTCAGTACCGATCTGAAACCACGCACCATCATTTGCCGTAGTGTGCTGTATTATATGTTGTAAACACTGCAAAGCTTTAGTAATACCAGACTTGACCACTGGCCCATACTAGACCTTGCTCCACCCTGTGAAATCTGCGCTGAGAAGTGGGGCAAGACTGACAAGTTTTATTGTGAAACTTAACAGGTTTGTGGATTAGCAAAGCTACCGTATTGAAAGCTGCAAATCCCTCCTCGGTCATGTCTCTACAGAACGGCGCTCATTCCTCAATTAAAATTTTAATAATAAAGTTACCAAAACTCCACACAGGATCTACCAGTTTCTGCCTACTTTACAACATTACCATAGAATATTGGATAAAATGTTTTAAGAGTTTATATTTTTTGTTCATTCACAATCAAAACTCGATGGACCTTGGATGTCTGCTTATGCTGGTTTTTTGCAAGGTTCCCCTGCGCTTTACCATAGTGAGACATTTTGTAAAAGCAAAGGCACCTTATCTAACCAGACTTATGCGTTCTTCGGAGTGAAAATGCCTTGACTTTTGGGAGGAAACTGGCTAGCCTGGCAACTGGTTTCTGGAGGAAAACTAGGAGAAAGGCGATTCAGGGCGAGGACACCCCGCCGAGGCACACACATGTGAGGGCAGCAGCTCCCCCCCCGCCTCAGGACGGCACCGGCATTGACTCGGGCCCCACAGAACCCCCAAAACCTCCCCTTTCGCTGCCACAGCACCCAAGCAGCTTCCTCCC
>VZRO01003968.1:455589-487353 GCA_013397915.1 Daphoenositta chrysoptera | reverse complement strand
TTTTTTTTTTTTTTTTGAGGAGTGGGAAAGAAATTATTAGCACTTGTCTGCGCAGACTTATTTTAAACCTTTTGTTACCAATAAAATGCCCAATTTACTCACCCCTACCCCCAAATATCCCAAACAAAGAACCACACAACAAAAGCCAACAAAGGTGAGGGATACAGAGCTTGTTTTACTTTTCATGATTCTGTCACTTGAAACCTGACCTGTCTCTAAAGCAATAGGAAACAGTAGCACATCAAAACTTCAAATTATTTCTAACCTAATTTTAAAGGGCAGTTTTATTGGGATTTTTTTTATGATTAGAACTAGCAATCAATTTTATCCTGAGGCCCACTTCTGAATCTCAGATGTCTTTTGTTGAGTGTGCCATCTTAAACTCTCCAGACTAAGGAAAATTTCTCTGTAGAAGTCAACACTGCAACCCAGACTTTGCTCTGAAACCAGCTTCTCATCAAGATTTTAGAAGACAAAGAATCACAGAAACTCAAACTGCTCTGTATCCCCAATTTCCCTGTAATTCCAATGTTTACTTACCAACCATGGTCTCACCATTGTATCAATTCAATTCCAACTTTGCTTTTTGACTTACTTCAATGTCATAAGACAGCTCATGGAAACGATTTGATTTTTAAATAAAACTGAAAATGTGTTTTTATTTCCAGTTCAAGTGTTATCAATCGTTAACATCAAATATTCATATAATATTTCTGCATGTATTTTCAATTCACAGTCCAGCCTACTTAAATTTTTAAAAAATCAACAAAACCCCAACTGATTTTTACATTCAAAACCGAAGCATTTTCTCTTACGTTAATCTCAATTCTTAACTCCAGAAACATTTCATTAACAACCTTACAAGTTATCATTTGAAGGACTTACATAAATTCAGTATCTCATTACTTGAGATACTTGATTCAAACAACTAAAAGATAATATCTGACTCAGAATAATATGCATTGAGTTTACGTAGCTTTCTTCTCAAAAATGCAAAAGGTTCAAACTATTAGAGCATTATGTTTTTCTCCAGCAAATCACAAAACACTGGGTAGAAAACGGAAGATTCAAAAGCAACCAGGAGACAAACTAATTAGAGATTTGAAGTTTCTCTCTTAGGATGCCCACACACATATGGGTGTTTATGTTATGCCCTAGAGACTACAAACAGCCAATTAAAGCAGTCTGTAACCTGTACCCAAAATGGAAAGTCGGAAGAAAAACACACAAACACAATGCATGTGAGATTGAACTTTTATTTTTCTCTTGATAAAACCCAAAGATCCCTCACAGCAGCAGCAGATGCAGAAGTTATTTGCAGAAATGATACCTCTTCTTAATCTGTTTGTATACCCAAGTATGACAAGTGTGTAGGGACTGCATATTAACACAGTACAGGCACTGCTCAGTAGTAACAGAGATCAAGTTTCTTGGAGAATTTTAATCAACCCTTTCCTTTGTATGAAAGGGTTCTCATAGTATCAAAGATGATTATTAATTAGTTGTCTGTTATTTATTTTTCTGTTATTGCAATTTAAAAACATTTTATCAAATTCTACGTGTACTATTTATATGCCCAGATACACCTCTCCACATTTTGTAGTAGTTGACAGACCATAACCAAATGCTACAATTCAGAATGAAAATGCTACTGCATTTAGCAGCTCTTGCTGCACTAAAGTAAATATTTTATTAGAGTAACAAAACACACCTCTTGTTCAGTAATACAAGGGATACAGTTTGTAAAATGAACATTCCTATCTTGTATCCATACCTTTCTGTAATATATATATATTTTTTTATATACGTCTCTAAAACATATCTCTACTAATTAACAATTAAATTAAAACACATCCACAATTGGTCTAACTAGTGATTTTGGTCTCAATACTTTAAACATTAGTTGCTCCATAAAAATATACAGTTCAACAACATGGTTGTATCAGTAACATGAGGCCTTTTGAAAGAGGCCTATGACATAAAACCAACCATGCAATTCAGTGCTCAATGTCATCTAACTGATAAATATTTATACTGCATTTTCAAATTACCAGTATCTTCCAAATTTCTCTTTGCAGGCTTACCATGCTTACAAACATGCAGAAAACAATCACATTTCTCACTTTCTCATCTTTTCAAATAGATCAACTGACAAAGCACAAGCTTCAAGCTGCCATTTTTAGATTATTAACCTTTTCCTTTCTTTCACATGTTGTTTCATGTGAAATAAGACTAGGGATTAGCCATGTAGCAAGAACTGCACTTTTCAGTTTAAGCCTCTAAAAATCAAATTACTAACAGTCAATTAGGATGTACTCATAGCTGCCATACAAGTGAACCAACACCCAGTAGACAATGAAGCTAATTCTTCAAAAGGTGAAGCTTAAAAAACCCAACCCAAACCCCAAACCTAAACTACACAAGTACAGCATCAAACCCGGTAGATTCCAAAAAGTGGATCAGAAATTTTCAAAATGGTACATAAAACCCATGCCACCATCAAGCATACATGAGATAAGACATTAATTGTTTATAGATGGAGATATCCTTATTTAGCAATGGTGATGTAGTACTTCTGTAGTACAAACAAGAATCCCCCGAGTCAGAAGCAGTCAGTAATAAAACCCCAGACAAGTTCCCATGTCACAGTAACCTGGCATGTAAGACTCAGAACATTTTACTCTTGTAACAGCAACAATCAGTAATTTAGGTACTAACAATTCCAGAACCAATACATTCAATATGTAAATAAGACTACAATAAAAGATACTAAAAAGACAAGAATGGTATGACAATTAAGATGAATAATTCTTTTAAACAGCAGAAAGTCAGGGAAATATCTGGAATTCTTTTGCACTGCATTTATATATCTTCTGTTTCTCAATATAAAAATACATCTAGAGAATCAATCCAGAACTGCATACAGCAATCATGTTTTTCCCTTAACTTTAAAATTAGTTCAAAATAATGTAAATTACAGGAATGGTTGTTTCAAATTTGTAAATGTTGGCTATTGCAATATCATCACATGAGAACACCAACTGTAAATTATTTACAGGAGAGGTAATACAATTTCCAGAGTATTGAATTATAATTTAGCAGAAGTGTAAAAACAATGCACTCACCAAAAACATTACAAAATCTGGTATTGTTATCAGCTACACAGTAGATTGTGATTAGGTTTTGTAGTTGACATACAACATATTCTTAAGAAAAGTGCCAAAATACTGCTACATAAGAATCTTTTTTTTTTCAAAAATCAGTCAGCAAAAACCCCTGCAGATTCTACGCTAAGTAATGTCAAAAGAAAACAGGAAAAAAAGGATGCTGATTGTACAACTATGTCTTATTAAATGCCTTTGAAAAATCTGTAAATTCACTTTCTTGCTTAAAAGTTTGACACAAGACTTATTTAAAAAATCAATAGAAATACCACCATATGCTTTTCCAGGGTATTTTAGGCCATTCTAAACCTACACATTCCTCCTAAACCGTGAAACACAAGGAGACTGAAAACATTCCAGAACTGGCTGAACTGCTGAGGATTGTTGTGATCAGTGGCAAAACATCCTGCTGGATGCCAGTCACTACCAATGCACCCCAGGGGCTGTACTGGGGGCCATGTTTTCATGAACAACCCAGGGGATGGGACAGATCACACTCAGCAAACCATTCAAAGGGACCTCAGCAGGCTGGAGAAACGGGCAAACAAGAGTCTCATAAAGTTCAGCAAAGAAAAGTGCAAAGTCCTACACTGGGGGGAGTGACTGTGCCCACCAGTACAGACTGGGGGAGTGACCAGCTGCAAAGCAGCCTTGCAGAGAGCAAGAGCAAGCCATGAGCCACCCTTGCAGCAAAGAAACCCAACAGTCTCCTGGGCTGCACTGGGAAGAGCACTGCCAGCAAGCTGAGGGAGGGGATTCTTTCACTCTGCTCAGTCCTTGTGAGACTCAAGTGCTAGGTCTAGTTTTGGGCTCCCCAGTCCAATACAGAAATGGGCATACGAGAGTGAATCCTGTTAAGGGCCACAAAGGTGATTGTGTGATTGGAGCATCTTACAGACAAGGAGAAGTTGAGAGAACTGGGATTGTCTCTCTCATCTGGAGAAGAAAAGGCTTGGGTGATCTTTTACCAACCTGTAAATGCCTGGAAGGGAGGAGTAAAGGAAGAGCCTCTTTCCAGTAGATCTCGTGACTGGACAATAGGCAATGGTGCACGTGGAATTACCAGAAACTCTACTTAAACATAGGAATGGATCTCCAGAGTGTAAGGGAGAGCAAAACACTAGAACAGACTGTCCAGAGGTCTTCTGGAGTCTCCATCTTTAGAGATGTTTAAAAACCCACCTTGTCACACTCCTGAGCAACCTGCTCTGGCTGGCCCTCCTCTGAGCTGGACAATGGGGAATGGACTAGATCTAGTCCCTCCAACCTCAATAGTTCCACGATTCTATGAAAAGGACAGGGTCTTATGACAGGCATTGGATCAACTGAGTCACAAAGAAACTATAAAATGTAAAAGGAATATATATTTTCTCTTTAAGTTATTGCATACAGTGTTAATTTTGCTGCCTTCGTTTTGCCGATCTCATTTTTTCAAATCTTGACTCCATTTCTTCGAGGACTTTTGGTGTGTATCGCACAACTAATTTAACCTTTCCTTGAGCTGCCTTCAGCAGTTCTACTGCTTTTTCATGGTGTTCACCTTCAACACTCTGCAAAGTATAAACCATTTAGTATTAGTAAAGACACAAACTGAAAACAGATTTTTTCTCTTTTTTGTACAAATCTATATAAACAAATATATTTATGTATTTATATGAACTCTATTTTCAAGACTGAATAAGGACAATGCCACGCAATTTCAGGACTTCTGTTTCAGCAAACCAAGTGATGTGATGATAAAAATGCTAATTAGTATTAGCAAAAGAATAGTGCAAAAATCTTGTTTAGGTTTATGCTGAACAATTAAATTCTGCAATAATAACCTTAGTCAACTATGAAATTACACTTAGAAATCGAAAACTTCAGGAGAATACTTACTTAAAATTTAATACTGGTTTTCTTCTTTTGCATGCATTTTAAATTTAGTAGTCACCCTCAATTTGGTTAATAAGTTGCTACAGACAACTGCAAGATAGCTGCCTTCTTGATGTTACCCTGCATCACAACAAGGCAAAACAGTGCATACTGGGCACTTGCAATGGAGCAACTAACATGTACTGTGTTGCTTATCTTAGTGCTCCACATGTCTCTCAGTAAACACAAGACATTCAAGTTCATTTCCTCTAAACTGATTAGAAAATAGCCTAACCCAACTCAGGAAGACCAGAATAAAAATGCTTTCCCAAAACAAATCTCAGAATTTCTTAGAATTACATTAGATTCATCGAATTACAATTTTTAAGCAATGGTTCTCGAAAACTGTATCCATATATACATTCCTGGACAGCATATATTTTATCAGCAAAACTTATTTCTCCCAAACTTATTAAACACAATGACGGGACTACTCCAAGCCTACCTCCCACTGGTGCTATTAGAAGCTAGAAGGCAGGTGAGGTACCTGTTGATTGGAGGGTTTCCCCGTTACTATAAAGTTACTTACAGAAAGAAAAACAACAGTTAAAAAAAACCCAAGTTATTTCTCTTCTATCAGACTTAGACAACACATACATTTGAATGTTTCAATTTTTGTTATTCAAGTGGATGTGTAGGCTGTTCTGTTTAAAACTGGTAATAGAAGGTTTGTAGAATTCTGTTTAGTTGTATCAAAACACCTAAAATTCTAGGAGTACACACAAGATCTCCCACCTCAAAAAAATAAACTTGTTTTTCAGTCATATTCCCTGCAGTCTTGGCAGTGGCATTTATTATTATTATTAATAAAGTATAAATTACAATCACAAGAAGATGTCTGTCATATATTATGATGACAGGATTCCATCTGTAAATATCAGATATTAATGATTTTTCTCAGACTACATTAGTGTTCTTAACAACTATTTATGCACTCACTGCATTCTTAGAATGACTAAATATATTTATACATGTGCATGCACACACAGAGTCACTGTTAGCTGTACCAACTGCCTGATGATCAGCTTCAGTTTTGGGTGGAGTGAGGGTATTGTTGCCTTTAAGAGAGTCTGTGGGTAAGGAAGGACTCATCCGAAGACAGTTTTGCACCAGCCCCTCAATGCTTCCTAATAACAGAAGGCTAAGGCAAGGACAGTTGCAGCTATGATTTCTCTTATGTCTCTTGAAAAGCACAGCTGGACTCCCAGGTAATAGTTAGCAGCCAAGTATGGCAGAGATTTGTGCTAGCCAGGAATTCCTACAATTTTACCTACAGTACAGGTACCCAGTATCTGTACCCAGTCACTCTTCCTTTCACATGTCAAAAACCCCCAGAATCTAGTTTGACCCTCAGTCTTAGAATAAAATTTGGTTTACAGGTGTAATGATGAGAATAATAATTTTAAGCCTGCATAGAGCCTCTCTGGAAATAAAAGAAAGTGTTTGGGAGATATTTACATGCATTTGACTGAAAGCTGTCTCAAGTCAGAGCCTGCCTATAATCTCCTCTTTCCAGCCTCCCTTTGTTTTACTTTTTGTATTATTAATTCTTCAGAAGAGGATACTTATTAAAAAAAAAAATCAACATCAGCATTTAGGACACATATTTCTTAAAATACAGTAAAAAGCCCACTTCTGAAGCTCAGTATAGTTAACTGGAAGGTAAAAAATACCATACAAGATAACACCACCTTGTAGTTCCATCTCATTACAGCTTTCATCATGCAGTAGCGTTTTTACTGGGAAAAGTGAGAATCTGGTCAGCCAAAAACAACATAGCATAATTTACTACTTACCTTAGAAGGTGCAGAAAACTCAGTTAGTAAATATCTGCATCATGAAACTTCAATGAAAAAGGAAGGCAGTTTGTATTTCACAAAATTCTTTGACTACATTTATACAACCCATCAGAATCTGAAATACTGACATAGTACAGTTCCTTTTTGAGACAGATAATCAAAGCATAGTCCTAAAACTCTCAATGCACACAACTCTACAGAAACCTAAGCAAATTGGTTTTGTGAGCACAAAAAGAAAGTATTTTGCCAAGATTAGAAGACAACAACGAGCTTGTGCCATGTGTATTCTCTGTGCCCCCTCAAGTGGAAACAAGTAGTTACTGCTACATAAAGAGAAGAGAAAACCAGTTCCTACCACTCCGTTTACAGAAAGCAGCTGGTCTCCACGTTTCAGGCCTCCATGTCTGTCAGCTATACCTCCAGGGATAATTCGAGAGATATAAATTGGAGAATTTTGTTCTTTGCCTCCCATGATGTTGAATCCAAGACCTTCTTCGGTTTTGGGTAGTTCAACAACTCTGGGATGAGAATGCCCTTCACTAGCAGCAAATGCAGCTACCGTGGCCTGTGAGAAACGAGATTTTCTCATTTATAAGAAATTAAATACAGTTCCTTTAGCTAGACACAGTGCTCAGACTGAAAATTTATTTTAGCTCAAAGTACTTAAATGTTAAGACAAATGAGGTTAAGTCCCTACGTACCAACACTGGCATGAAAAATTCAAACTCCAAGAATAAAACTAAAATGGAAGAAATTCAAAAACAACAGGTCTTGTTATACCTTTTAATAACCTGTTAAGCTTATCCATTTTATCAGACATCTAGATAATATCCTTCTGACTTTTATATAATCTGCTTCTGAAGTAATGAACTACTGTATTTTATGCAAGTTATAGTTTGGCTTTTACCTTTGCTGTTGCATTAGCTCTAACTTCTGGGCTACTGCTGATATCCACAGTTTCATATACATGTTCATACACCTTTAGAGGAAAACAGTTTCAGTATGAGTGAAACAGATATTTTTCTGCTTAGGTAATATAACAAAGTATCAGGTACAACTCAAAAATGTGTAAATTAAAAGTACACACGTCTAATGTTACTCCCTGATTCACTACAAGAACAGGCAATCTAACATTCTATGAAGAAACAAATCTCTCAGCATCTTTATTGTTTAGTCACAACCTAAATCTCCCCTCCTTCCACAGTATTCAGATCTCACCATGACTTTGGAAATGCCTGTGGCTAGGCTCACACGCCTGACTCGAGGCACAAGGACTATTTTCTCTTGCTTGATTCAAGCTGGAACTCTTCAATACAAATGCATACAAAAACACTTAAGGGCAGCTCTTCAAGGCTCTGCTGACAGCACATCCCTTCCTGCAAACTCCCAAATTTTCCCTCAACTTTAGCAACTAATTGAGTATCTTAAGAAGAAAATAGGATGGAAAACACAGAGGCAAAAAGAATGCTAATGCTAAGGAGGTGCTTGCACTGAAGGATAACCCACATCTTCTCATCTCCCTGCCAACCATTTGTACTTGCTAAGCAATAAGGACACTGTCCTCAATAGGATGAAAACATTGAGATTCCACCTGTGTTTACTAACAGATTTTTTTAATCATTCCAGCTGTTATCATCAGTATTAACATCAGCAACAGCAATAGCAAGGCATATCCAATCACATGGAAGTCTCCAGAAGAATATCTGGAATGAAGGTGAGGTGGTGCAAGGCTCCACCTAAAGATGGCGTGGATTTGGCTTAAAAATAACACAGGCAATTGGTACTTTGTCTATTCTTACATACCAACTGGATAACATCCTCTTAGCTACCAATAAGGACAGACCCTCCAAATAACCTTTAAGAAGTGATTTGCTACTAAGCCATTATTTTATACACCTATGCTGTCCCAAATTATTTTCATTTGAAATTACTTAAAAATAAGGTTTGTTCTATCTGTAAATCAAATATGGCTTTACAAAGTTCAAAATCAGCTTACTGCACTGAGCACAAAAAGGAAAAAGTAAACCACACTGGTCTTTAACTGAAGGTAACTGCTTGCACCAAGTTAACTTACCTCTCTTACAGCATTACAGAATTCACTTTGAAGGACCCTTTGCAATGCCTGTAGCTTTTGTGGTGGCACTTCTCCACTTCTCTGTAATTTTTCCAGCAATTCAATTGCTCTGCAGATGTCTACAAAAAAAATAAAGCACTAGTAATGAGGAATGCCTGAGGAATCTCAAGTTATGTTTGGGGGTTGTTTTTGTTTAAAATTAAGTTAATGGAGCAGTCTGTGTGTGTGCACTTGCATATACTTTAAAACTACGCTTTAAGTTTCGTTACCCATAAAATATATATTTACAAAATGCTACAACAAAACACTGTACTTTCAGCCTGTTATAAATCAACCATAGCAACCCAACCCTGTAACATATCCGGAGCTATCACTGCCATATGCATATTGCAAAGACAATCTGATTGTTCAAAAAAGGACTGAAATATTGGTATGTGTATTAAAATATTGGTAGTGCATACTTCATAATTCATCTACTCTGTGGATGGCATTTTTCTTAACAACAGCTATAATATTATCAAATATGCTGTCTAGCATTCCTTTTATGTTCAAAAATTAGTTCAGTAAGGTACACTCAATACTTCCCATAGCAGATGGCTGAGAACTGTCTGGCCTATTTTTTTTCCCTCCACAAGTGCTTATAAAACCAATAGAACTCCTTTTGATATTCTCAGCTGAGACACAATATCTCCACAGCCTAAGAATCCTGAACCTCAAACCTCTTTCAGTTCCTTGAAATTTGTTCCTAAGAGTTCACATTGTCCATTTTCTCATAAATGCTGCTTTGTGAAACTGAACTACATGAAGGATTTGATTCCAGACCAGTATGATTCAAGACAGGCATCAAATGCAATGTGACATTCTTTTGGCAGCACCAGACGAGTAGAATATATTCACATCCCTCATTTGTATTTCCAGACTGTTACATTAGATATTATTCTGAAACACACAAGTTCTCAAACAGAACTAGAGCAGTCTCTCAGAAAAGCAGATAGAAAGGATTACTTTCATTATCACAAAGACAAAAAAGCAGTGATTAATCTACTATATAAAATACTGCACAGATTATTTTAGAACAGGATGAAGTCTGGGACACTGCTATGTCCCAAATGCATTACTTCCTTTCTTCTGTAATTAACCTCTAGGTACTCATTTTTCATGTGAATGCACATCTACTCAATGGTATCACGTCAGCACAGAGGATGTGCAATAGCCACGAACTTCTAAAATATGAGTGTAAAAAGAGAGCACTTATATAACAGGATGAAAAGGCAGTGGGGTGCCTGTTCTGAAATTAGGGTGGAGTGCACCAGCAAGACAGCCCATGGCAATGTTCTGTCCACTCACATGAATTATCAGACACACCTTACAAAATACTAGATCGAGACCAGGTTGTGCAGTTGATTAAACAAGGTATACCTTAACCACACAGACTGGTCATCCACGGACTGGAAACAAATCCTTCATGGAAAAACACTCAAGTACTGCAGCCACAAGACTCAAATTATTTCTGATGGTAGTTAACGTTTCTGTGTGCCATGAGAACTTGGGTGTTTTCTGGCAAGCATTTCCAAGCTTTACTAGCATCAGTTATCTAAAGCAAAGCAATATCAAAACCTAAATTATCTACTAATAATCCCATGTTCTGCAGAGAACACATTTTACACAGGCATGCATATTTGCTATTTGTATAATTACAAAATGAAAAATAAATGCTTTTAAAGCTTTTTATTTCCTAATACATATTCTGTATTTCGTTCAAAATCCAAGATAGTTGGTGAAATTTAAGACATTCTAGATAATGCAAAATCACCAACGTTCTGAGTAACCCTTGTGTTCAGCAACAGCAGTACAAATTATCTTAATTCATGAAGTAGCCCACTGATCAGCTTGAAGTAGTATGATCAAATGGCAATCACAGCACTTCCAATCCTACAACACTCCACATAATAATGAGAAATATCTAGCAAGTATACAAATTACAACACTGCTATCGTTTAAATACTTGCAGATGTTTACAGACAAATGATTATTACATGCACATAAAGACTACAGTTCCACATAGCCATCCTTGAGCCTGTGGTCCATCAACCATGTTAAGATGTAAGGTGTACAAACTTGTTATCAGTTTGATTAGCATACTGCAAGCAATTTTAAATGGTGACAGCAATCTACTGATACAAGGAGTAGCTGTAGAAATGAAGACTCCAGAACTCCATGTGATAATTTATGGTTTTTTTGACCTTCATGTTTTGTCATTAAATTAGATATGCTTCCTACCTGTATCTCTTAACAGCCAAAACATTTAGTGATACATCATTTTCACCCAAAGGTAAAATTGTTTTTTTGGGGGAACAGCTGTGTCTTTCATTAACTACAGACTAAAAACACAGAATCAGCTTTTCAAAGAGGATACACTGAACTGGATTCATTTTAGATGAAACTAAAGCAGAGGACACACTTTAACAAAAAAGGGCTTTCAGATGAAAGCACCAAACTATTGCTATAAAGTACAAACCCAGAGCAGTCAGACACAGCATGAAAGTTAGATCCTCAGTACTCTATAAATCTGTTATCACACCTCAGTTCTTACTCAGGTAGATACAGACAATGCATCCCATCAGCAGGACACTTTGTTCCCAGCAGTTATTTTGTTGTATGTTATTGAGAGGATCCCATTATACCAGCGTGGAACTGCAACTGAGCACAACTTTCTTCTACTGAACTGCATTAGGCACCATAAGTCAAAAGCTGAATATTCAATCTAGCCCAGCAATACTGCTTTAGGAAAAAGTTTTGCTGGAAATAAGTGGCAAAACACACCTTCTTTCATTTTTCAAGAAAAGCTTGTTGACTGCTGTGTTGATGTAATTTGCTTCCTCCTGAATTACTAGTTGGAATCTGATCAGCTGAAAGCTGTCTTCCTCACAGTATAAACACCATAGCTTAGCCAACTGTTCAGCACCAGAGACCAAAATGAATAGTGCAAAAGTGTTCCAATGATGGATTTCAACAAGGATTGCTGTAGATGTAACGCCAGAGGTGGACAATTAAAAAAACCCAAACCATAAAACTAATTGTAAAAAGGAATCCATACATAACGGTAAAATTGCTCTTCTTTTCACCTTTTCTTCCTTTTTATACCAAATGCCTGTTCTTCACAAATCATTTTTTGTGATCATGGATACTAGATTGAAATCGTGAAAAAGATAAACATTTAAACTAAAAGAATGTGTGTGGGGGAAAGCCAGCAAGATGCTACCAGTCCAAGCATGTGTGAGCAAAATACAGAAAGAGAAAAAACGCAGCATCCTCATAGATACTCCTGATTAACCACCTTCACTGCTTATGTTCAAGTGCTCTAGATTCCTAAGCTGTATGTAGAGTTCTCATATGTCACCAGTAAACTATAAGAATAACTGAAATGTTAACTGTTGTTTCATTCCTGCCCTCTAGGAATTTGGGTGGGGGTGTTTGCCATGCAGCTTGGAGGAGGAAAGACACAAGAATTTTCAATTGCCCTGGTGGTAAGCATAAGGCAATGATTTAAAATCAGCTCATTTTCTACACTATTCTCTCGTTTCTTATGCTATATGCCAACAACATTAGTGACATTCACTTTCAAGCTGATTATGACTCATCATCAGGTTAGATGCAGTCAACCCCACAAAATCAACAGTTCATCATTTCTGTAAATAAGGCTCTTGCTTTTGTAGGTCCATTATAAGATGTTCTCTTTTTCTTCTTTTCTTAAAAAGACCAGTATGCCTGAATACCAAATAGCTCCTTTATTTCATTGATCTCCAAGTAACTTTGCAGGTTTGTTTGTTTTCATGGACAGAGCATAGTGGCAGGGTAATGAGGTGAAGAAGGACAGGACCTGAGTTTTAAGTCCGCAGACCTTCCAAGCACAACTAATCCACTGCTGCAGCAGCTGCCCTAATTAACAAGCTTTGGAGTGGAGACAGTAGATGAGTGTAAAGCAAAGACCTTACATAACTCACTGTTTACAGGCCATCTCACACATTACAAGTGGTTCACTTGTAGAAGGGGAAGCAGGGCTAGCAAAGAAAGAAAAATTGAGTTCTTCAGTAGGCAAAGATGCTATATGCCAAAAATAAAGTGGGTATGTACAGTGTGTTATACAACTACATAAATACATATAGCACCATGAGCAAAAGTGGTAGTCCTAGTGGGAATGGTAGTGGGAAAAGTCACATTATTCAATCACCTATACTTCACCTAGTTGTTTTCCTTTTCAAAAACAGTTTCTAATGATCAGTAATCATTTCCCATGTAAATTTCATTTTCCAAGCCCTAGTGTCCTAAATACATACCAATAAACCAATCATCTATATTGTTATATAAGGATGTGTGGACCTTACACAGTACCATATAGTCATAATGAAGGAAATTCATAACCGTTTCTTAAAAACTGTGAATAAATGTCACAAATACAGTACAGAAAAATACCCATCTAGGGTCTACATTTTATCTGTTTTGCTCTTAATTCCAGTTACACACTGCATGTATTAACAACACAAATTAAGCCTAAATACTGGAAAAATGGGGTGAAAACAAACACGAGAGGGTAACAAAGGACAATCACGAACAAGCGTAGAGGGATTCCTGCATGTGTCAGCTGTCTTCTACAAAAACAAGTAAATTATTATTCTTAACACACAGCTACCAGACTGCACTGAGAATTCTGCTGTGTTCAAGATGAAGTTTTGCCATGAAACAGGAACCAAGAGCTGGCAGGTTGAGTAAGAGCTGGCAGCAGCGAAGGCCGAGCAGACTCAGCTGCCGAAGGCCCCGGGCGAGCGCAGCCCCGTAACCTCAGCGCGACCCGGAACGCGACAAGAGCGGCCGGGGGCTACGCAAAGCCAAGCCCAACAGGTCGGGGCCACCGCCACGCGTGAAGAGCCAGCAGCGAGTGTAACCCGTTCGGATCGGATCAGATCAGATCAGCTCAGCTGTTCCAGTGCGCGGGGGCTGCGCACGGCGGAGAGGAGGAGGGAGGCACGGGAGGGCGGCACGGCCACCGCCCCGGGGAGCGGGGGAGGCCGGCCAGGGGCTCGGACAGGGCGCGGCTGCGCCGCGGGGGCCAGGCCGGGGCTCCGCAGCAGAGCGCAGNGGGGGGCGGCGGCGCGGCCGTGAGGGCGGCGGTGAGGGAGGAGTGGCGGCGATGGAGGAGTGGCGGCCCCTGAGCGCCGTGCGGGCCGCTGCTCTGCCCAACCCGCGTCTGCACAGCAGACAGGACACGCAGACAGGACACACAGACAGGACACCTGCGGCCACTGCCCGCCCAGGTACCGGCACGTTGTTCCTCTGGACTCTGCGGTGCCCGTATCCAGATGGGAGCTTCAGTAGAAAATGTTCTCTCCCGTTTTTTTCCCCGTCCTTTAGGGTGGCTGAGGGCTGTTTACACGCTAAGAACACCACACTGCGAGGACAGATCTTTCTGCGCACCCAGAGTGCTCCTGGAGGTGAAATATACACATATATTAAATAAGGGAATAATGTTGAATATACATATATATACACACTCATATGGAGAGAAATATATACATAATATATGTTGTGTTACTGGTTGATACGGGGGGAGCAGTAGATGTTGGCTACCTAGACTTCAGCAAGGTTTCTGACACTGTCAGGGAAATTAATCCACAAACACCAGAGATTTATGTCCAAAAAGCAGACAGAGGAGTCCTGTAACTTTATTCGAATAAAGGGAGAGGTCATGGGCATTTCCCATGGGGTCTCTCAAAGTTTTGGAGGACGCAGCCTCCTATTTATCCTAAAAGGCCGCATTCCCTTTCTCTTTCCCCACTGGCTGAGGTACTTGAGAGGTACAGACTTCCCAAATCACCTAATACAGACCCCCTTCTAATGTGTACCCCCATGCCGCATTCTTTTCTTGTGTCTCTGTTCTTCTCTAGATCCAGGGATTAGCAATCTTGAGTGAGTAACGGTCTGCGTCAATTAGTGGAATTCCTAGGGAATTTATGGTTCCTCACTCTACTCCTTTCACCTCTCAGTATCTGGCTTTATCTGCCATCAGGCCCACGGCTTGTTTGTAAAGACACCTCGTTCTCATTCCTTTCAACACTGTGCAGGAAACCCACAAAGGAGGGAGAGGAGTCCTGCAACTTCTTTCAAATAAAGGGAGAGAGACCTCTATAGGCCACCAGGTCCAGTAGGTCTCTCTCCCTTTATTCCAGTAAAGTTGCAGGACTCCTCTGTCTCCTTTGTGGACACTCACTGGCTTTTCACAGCGTGATTTTCCACACAACACTGTCTCCCATGGCATCCTCATAGATAAGCTCAGGAAATGTGGGCTAGAGGAATGTGCAGTGAGGCAGATCAAGAGCTGGCTGAAGGGCAGAGCTCAGAGGGTCGTGGTCAGTGGAGCAGAATCCAGCTGGAGACCTGCACTCAGGGGTGTTCCCCAGGGAGCAGTTCTGGGTCTGGCCAGCCTGTTTGTCACCGGCCTGGATGAAGGGACAGAATGCACCCTGAGCGAGTTTGCTGAGGATACAGAACTGGGGGGAGAGGCTGCTACACCTGAAGGCTGCATTCCCATTCAGGGGGACCTTGACAGGCTGGGGAGTTGGACAGAGAGAAATCAGTGAGGTTCAACAAGGGCGAGTGTAGGGTCCTGCACCTGGGAAGGAATTACTCCGAGCACCAGGACAGGTTGGGGCTGACCTGCTGGGGAGCACTCTGCTGAGAAGGACCTGGGAGTTTTGGTGGATGACAGGTTGACCACGGGCCAGCAGTGCACCCTTGCAGTCAGGAGGGCCAGTGGTATCCTGGGGTGCCTCGGGAAGGGTGTGTCCAGCGGGTGGAGGGAGGTGATCCATCCCCTCTACTGAGCCCAGTGAGGCCACATCTGGAGTGTTGGGTTCAATTCTGGTCTCCCCAGTTCTAGGAAGACAAGGAGCTGCTGGAGAGGGTCCAGTGGGTCCATCCATCCAGCCACAAAGATGGTGAGTGGGTCTGGAGCATCTCTTTTGAGGAAAGACTGTGGGAGCTGGGCCTGTTAATGGAAGGGAAGACTGAGAGCTGATCTCATCAATGCATATAAATATGCAGGTGTGAAGAGGGTGGTGCCAGATTTTTCAGTGGTGCCCAGTGACCAGACAAGGAGCAGTGGCCATAAACTAAAACACAAAAAGTTCCCCCTCTACATGAGGAAGAACTTCTTCACGTTAGGGGTGGCAGAGCACTGCAACAGGCTGCCCAGGGAACTCATGGAGTCTCCCTCTGGAGACATTCAAAAGCCACTGGGACAAGTTCCTATGTAACCTGTTCTAGGTGATCCTGTCTTGATACAGGGCTTGGACTGGATGATCCCCAGTTGTCCCTTCCAACCTCAACTATTCTGTTATTCTGTGATTATTATACTTCATGTTTCATATTATATATTGCAATATTGTATTATATAATAAATATAATAATATGTAAATAACAAAATTATCTAATAATATACAGTGAGCAGTATATATATATATTAGGTCTAATAGATGTATTTTTATATGTATATACACATATATATGTGTATACATGTGTGTATATATATACATGTGTATATATATGTGTGTCTATACACATATAAATATTGTTCTGCCTGTGTGAAATGCGAGACGTGCTTTATATTTCCTGTTTGGCACCAGCTTAATCTCTTTGTGGGGCTAATGTATTGAATTTACCATCTGTATTAAATCACCACAAGTACAAGCACGACATACTGTGTGAGTTTCTTCTGGAAAAGAGTAGGAGACTACTTCAGAACATGTATTTATATGCTCTTAATTTATTCCGAGGGTATAACTCTTCCCATTTGCCTTTGATTTTGTCTGCATTTTGTATTTTTTGCTTTGAAAGAGAATAGTTTTCAACAGGTCTCAAAGTGTCCGCCAGTGTGGCAGTGATGTACTCGCTTCTTTCTGTGATTTATTTTACTGTCAGTTCCTCTCAGTTTGAGGGATGCTGCGTGTGCATTTCAATGAAAAGGTCATACAAGTGGAATTTTGCAGGTGAACAGAATTAAATCCTCATAGACTAGTTTCCGGTGAGAAAAAGTGTTTTAGCAGCCGGAATTGTAGAATGCTTCTGGAATAAAATCCAGATGTTTCTATCAGTGATGCAGGAACTACCATTCGGTTAGAAGTGATTGAAATTTTAAATAACCTGCTCAGACTTTGGACAGATTAGCTTATGGAGAAAAATGAGTGTTCAGCAATATTTCATTAATCCTAAGGACTTTTGCAAAGGACATGTATAAGAATACATGTTTAAACACATCTTTAAAGTACTATTATTCTGACTTCAGGAAAGACTAAAAATTCAGAAGTTAAAGCAGCTGCTTTAAATTTCCCGTAGACCCAGTGAACTGGACAATGACGTTACAAGAATAAGAAAATCTGAAAAGCAAATTTTAAGTAGTACTTTCACTGTCTACTTGATAGCACTCTCTAGCTTAAACCATATCACTCCAGGAGTTTGCATTGATTTATACCTGCAGAAAAAAACCCAGCAAAACAAACAAAGAAAACCCAAGCCAGAACAAAGTTTGGTTTCTAGGTTGTGATCTATAAAGAATATTGATAATGTAATTGTTAGCAGTAGACAGGCTTCAAATTCCAGTTGAAGTGGAATGCCAGTGCAGGACCACAATGGAGGGAAGAAAAATAGGGTTACTGGATACACAGAAAAAGAAAAAGCCATGCACACCCACTTGCTTTCTCTGAGGTATTTCTGAGGTAATATTTAAGCACGCTGCTGCATTTTTACAGGACTGCCTGATTTTTGCAGTGGTGTCTTAAGTTACAAAGCTAAGTATTGCTATGGCAGAAGTATTTTAGTGTGGTTTTTATCTTCAAATTAAAAAAAAAAAGTACTTAAATTAAAGAAATAGCCATTGTGTAAGTTACAAGTCTATCTTGACCCAGTAGAAGAAAATGAACTGCTGAGTCTGTAGCATGTTATATTTTTCTCAAGAAAAATTCAATCCGTAAACAGATGCCAACAGATTAAGTATTAGCATGACAAACTCCTTGTGCCATTTTAGTCGGGAAATCCCTATCCTGGTAAGTGTTTGGAGGTAAAAAAGGTCTCAGAAGTGATTCCCAAAGAGTGGGGGATGCTTCTTTGAATTAGTAGGTAAATAGCTTTGTATTTGCATACTAGTAGCTGAGAAGCATGAAAGAGCTAAGCATTAAACTTTAATTGATGTATTTTGCTAACTATAATGAAATTATTAATTTAGACCCTTTTGTCTGTCTCACTCAAGCTTGTGACATTTTTTCCAGTGTTATTTTACTTGTATCTTTGATGAATTAGCTTAGGTGTTACCAGATGCACACGAAATACTAGTGCTAGGTGCTATAGGATACATCAGCAGGACTTCTGGCTGACACTCTAGAGTCATTGCTGAAGGACTATCATGAATCAAGTGATATAGCCTATGTTGTACCAGTTTGAAAGCAAACCAGCGAGAGACTCAAAATCAGAACTACAATGTCATAGGAAAATTAAAAATGAATGCAGTAGTACAAAAACACTGTCAGTCAGGATACAACCTGACACCCTGTTGGTCAGGGTGGTTGTAGCAGTCCAGTTAAATGGTGGCTGCAGTCCTCTTGAGGTGATAGATGTGGTTCTGTTGATGTGGTGATCCTGTAGAAGGGTCTGGTTTTACTCTGAAGGTCCAGTAGTGGTTATGTAGCTCCTGCCTTCTGGAAATCCAGTAGGTAAAGGCTGAGTGTGGTGTTCACTCAGATTATATCCAGGAAGGAATGCTCGGTTCCTCCCCCTGGGCGGAGCATCTCACAGTGGGATGATGTAATTTTATGAGTCATGCAGTGAGGCTTGATAGCCCATTAACAGAAAAAATATCGGAGTTATCAGGTAAAGAGCACTGCCCCGCCTGCTTTTAACAGCTGGCTCATTAACAGAAGATACCTCCTGGAGGGAGTTACCAGGGATGTGCCATGGAAGAGATAAAGAGCACTGCCCCATCTGGTTTTAACCGATGGTGGTGATAGAATACATACTTTTGGTTATATCTTACATTGTAACCTAAGACAGTTGTCATTGGAAAATAGTTGTTTCCCAGTCCAAGAGAAAGTGGAAATCAGTCTCAAGTGTAAGCTAATTTAAAATGAGGGTATAGTTTGCTTTAGGTGAGAAGTGATGGTGTGTAAGAACTTAATCCATAACTAAGAAGATGAGCTTTCTTTATAGATGAATTTGTAAGGTGTTAATATTTTTATGCCAGGCTGCCAAAAACGTGGCCCTTTTTTTCCTAGATGTTAGACACCGGTGAATGCAAACGTGACAGGATATAGTCTATTATTACCTAGGCAAAATGAAGGTAGAACAATGGTTCAAGAAACTTTGTTCACTTTCTTTCAGGCTTCTCCTCGAGTACAAGATCTGGACTCAAGCTTTTCATGAGAAAGAGACACTTTAAAGCTGTGCAAGCAGTCGTTCTCATGAACCTCCCTCTTGTGAACACCATCATCATCATCATCATCATCCTCTGAGAAGAATAAGAATATCAGACGAGTAAGAAAATCACATGAGTTGTGACTAGTTTTGTCTCCATAAATAATTCTATCAGTGTATAAACTTTCTTCTTAGTTCTGTTGGAAACTGGAACTTCACCTCTCCTTGGACCTATATTATGTGCATTGCTGTATATTCTTGTATTAACAGGACTAATCCATAGTGGTCTTGTAGCTCGGTAGTATTTTCCTTCACATCCAGCTGACATGAATTTAGTTAGAAGGAGAGTCTATAAGATTCTTCAGATGCTAAAGAAGACATTGGAACACAGTTTCCTAAAATTTCATAATTCCAATAACAACTTTAGAAGTGTAACAGTGCTAATCAGTGTATTATTTTAAGGCACAGATAGTACAAATCACACTCCTGCAGAGTTTATTTACATACATGTTTTCACATGCATTCAAAGTGCTTCCAACATTTTTGGGCAAGTATTAAGTCCAAAAGGAATTTTATTTATGTTATTACTTAAATAATTACCTAGCTAATTTCTGTAGAAGGCATGTATGTGCCCAGTTACCTCTCAGGAGGAAATGGCAATTTTGTAACACAGTACACCAATATAGAAAAAAAAAATTACTAGTAATGGGTATCAGAATATGTGCTTATAAAAACTGCAGAGGACTCTTTGCTCTCCATGAAAAACAATGTCTCCTCAGGAAACCTGGAAGGCTGAATTAACCATGATAGGACTTTTATTTATGATTCGTGGCAGAGAAGAGAGCGCAAATTCAATTTTTAGGTTATCAAGACATCTCTTGCCTCAGGACTATGATGTTGGTAGAATTTTATTGCATTAATACCACTGAATTTAATCTCTTTAAATCATTAACAGTTGAATTAGTATTTTCAATTTCAGCAATAGTTTGATTCATTGACCTAGTCCAGAGTGAGTTTCATGGTCTGCCACACACTGTGATTGATTGCTATTGTCCCTGTCAAAGTTCAGGTGTTTGTATCTATAGAAGGACTTGGCACCTTTTTTGGTCATGCGGATACAAGCAATTTTTTCTGTCTTCATATGGCAGAAAAAGATATTTTTGCTCTGCTACATGTTACAGAATATACATTTTGATAAATCTCTCTCACACTGGTTGATTAACATGTAGAAAGAGTTCAGCATTTTGTAAGTGTTACCTAATCTCGATGTGAATTATTTTTTCCACATAAAATTTGATTATGTGAGTTGTCTCTGAATTTTTCTAGTCATTCCTGGTGAATGTGGAAGCACATAGAAGATATATAGAGACCTCTGCCTGTTACACTTTTAAAAAAAATTTTGTCAGTGTCAAACCCTGCCCACCCCCAGCTTTTTCTATAGATGAAAATGCCGTTTACTGATGACAAGACTGACAAAAGCAGCAAAGTCAAACTGTAAATTCAGTGGTGCATCTAAGTGCTAATTACAATTAATACTCAGAAATAATTAAATGCATCTGCTTTGTTTCAGAGGAAAATAGTTGATATTGCAAATGTTCTTTTTTAATAAAATACAGTGTCTATGAAAGGCCTCATACAGATGAGACTTGATGCATCATCTCCAAGGTCTTTTCCAACCGAGCTGATTCTGTGAGTTTGGTGATTCTGTGAGAAATACCTTACTGTATGATGTAGTAAACATACACTGTAGTACAGCTCTGCAGGAACCTCTTCACCATTAAGTTTTGAAGAAGAGTAAGCTTCTATTTACAAAACAGGATACTATTATATATGAATTTATTAATATATTATTGTACATTAATAGTATTATCAAATAGTATAGTATTCCATAAAGAACCAAAATCTCCTTTCCAGAATTAATTTTCCAGAACTTACAATTTTCCATATTCAAGTGGTCATAATACAGTAATTAAGCTGGCAGAGTTCTCACCTATAAGCACATTTTCCTTGGTACAAAATTGAAATTATTTAAGGAATGAAACTGTATTAATTGGTGAATTTCATAAGAAACAGAGAATATTTCATTTCACCGTGAATGGGATAGGGATGTTTTTGAAAGGACTGTTTGTAAGTTGTGTCTTTCTGTAGAGTCACAGAAATAAGTTAATACCAAATTAACAACATTTGCCTGCCTATCAAGTATTTTTCTTGTTAAAGTAGCCTACGACACAAAGCAGTGGGGAAACGTGGCAACTTAAAAAAATACTGTATTTTACTTTATGAAAAGTTATTTGAACCCTTAAAGTTTTGAGTTTACTTTAAAAAAGAAGTAGTGTTGAACTGAAGCTACACAAAATAGATTTGGCAGAATAGCCTTTTATTAGGAGTCTATAAACATGCTGAATCTCTTTCTGCTTTCATCACTGGAAGCAATCTGTGGCCTCAGCCTCTGGGAAGGCTGATCAAAAGAAGAAACTGCCTCTGCACTATGCTCTACTTCCTACTTGAACTTGGCAGAGCTTTTTGAGTGGGAAAGGGGTGGAAGCTGCAAATTCAGTGTGTGTCCTACACAAATACAGGCAGGAGTTAGCAGTGAGTTCCAAAGTTCAGTTTTTATTGATCTACACCCTGCAAGGAAGTAGTTCATAACAGGAGGATGTTTCCTACTAAAATATAATATAAATACCCATAAAGCCTTTCATAAAGAGACTTAAGGAGAATTTTCCAGATCTTGATTATCACACACACAAAAAAATCACACTTAGAAAAATAATTGTAGCAAAATACTTTTACTACGTATTAGACAACCATTGGCAGTATGTAATGATTTCAGTGCTTTATAACATATAGTAGCCTTTATGTTGCCAGACTTAATATATTATTTTTCTGGTACTGTTCTTGTTTCGGCCCAGATCAGCAGGAGTGGATGTGGCAAAAGCCCAGATGTTACTCAATACCCATCCTGTCATTGCCAGGGGCAGGAAAAAGAGATTCCCTTTCCCTTGCTTCTGAGAAGGACATTCCTTCCCATGGAGCAAGCATGTTGGACCGAGTGTCGGGGTGATGCTGGTCCTGACAGGAGGGAGTAATTTGGGTGATGTAGCTTTGGTCAGGTTGAGTTGTGCACTCTCTCTTTTATGTACTTTTATTATTAATATTGTTGCTGTTACTGTTCATTTTCTTACCTCATTGCTGTTTCCAGGAAATTGTTCTTATTTCAGCCTGTGATCTTTGCCTTTTGTTCCTCCAATTCTCCAATCCGCTGCAGCGGAGAAGGGTAGGGGAAGAGGGTGGAGGGAAAGAAGTGAGTAAGTGATGTGTGGTTTTGGAGAGTCTCAGTGGGGGCACTAAACTGGGGAGTACTGTTCCTAAACCACGATAGCATCAATTGGCACCCAACTTGAGTCACAAAGGGTTGAGGTAACAACAGATCTGCCCGGAGCAGGTTGGAAACAACTTTGGTATAAGCATTTGCTGTAGTAAGGCTGGAGCCACTGGTCACAGTGATGCTTGGTCTGTTCACATGGGTGTGGTACCTAACCCTGTACATGTTTCCATGTATGCAGTGTGTTCCCATCATGGTGCTCTTTTTCAGAGCAGGGGGAGGGATCAGGATTGCTTGGTTGCTGTACAGTGGAAAATCAGTTTACGACATGATTACATCAAGGGCAGTGGGGGTGTTTTCCATTCACTCCCAGTCAGGATCACTTCAACTTCCAGGACAGGCAGCTGTTGGGATCCCCCTGTCACCCCAGAGACAGAGATGGATTCTGCCCCTACAAATCTTGATGGCATCAGGGTACATTGCTCCCACAGGTGAATGAGGAGCACGGTGAGGAGCGGGGCAGTGGGGAGAGCCTTTCTGGAGTGGGCTGGGCTCCCACGTTTGCTTTTGGATGTTTCCTGGCCATGTGCATCCTTTTTAGCGGGTTCTGCTGATACCCGTGGCTCTGAGGCAGCAGGGAGACCTGTCCAAAGGGGTTCCTCCATCTGCAGCCTGACAGCTCTCACAGAGGGTCTGGCAGGGATGGAGGGTCTTGCCAGAAGTAAGAGAGGTATGGAGATTTTCCTCATCCTGCTCCTGCACAGCCTGCTCCAGAGTGCCCTGGAGATGGGCAGGGTTTGCAGCTGAGAAAGTGCACAACTCCCGTCAGCAAGGGAGTGGAGGAGAAGATGTGTTGCTGCTGAGGCAACAGCTGTGGCAAAATCACTCTCCTCAGATGAACTTGGTTCATTGTAACGTAATTATATTACCACACACCTCCATCCCGAAGATACCTGCCTCTGAGGTACAGCCACCCCTCACTGGGCAAGCACTCTGAATTTTTTTTGACTATAATCTTCACTCTTGGAGAGTGAAGTGAGAGATTTTCATACCAATCAGTAACATGGGTATGTACGACTAGAGTCACTCAAGCTCTCCCTACATAAAGTATAAAAGTAAGTTGAGAATGGGGAAAAGTTAGGTTAAGACTCCATTGTAACTACTGGGATCAGTTGATGAGCTGAACCTGTCTTGTCCCCTGTAGGAATGTCTCTTGGGTAAGAACTGTACTCTGTGCATGCTGAGTACTTTTATTGGGGATTAGAGCTTGTCTGTGTATAGGTTTGAATACATTTTTGCAGTCAGATACTATCACTGGCAATTCTCAAACCTTAACCTGTCACAATTTTCTATTAATAAAGAATGTTATTCCATAAACAGTTAGTGTGAGTGCTTCACAGGTGCTGGCAGTCACTGGCTGATATTCACATACTGGAATGAAGTGGAAGACCCAAAGAGGGGTCATAAAGTGGGAAGACCCGCTGTGGAGTCTCCCTTATGCTGTTGGCACATGTTCCTAAGTAAGTCAGTCAAACCACCCTCCACCCCAGCAGGATTGTTCAGTGAAGGGGGGGACACTGACAGACTGGCTGGGCACAAGGGTCTTGGCTTTCCTAGGGCTCTGACAGACAAACACTAAGGGTTGAGGAAAACTCAGCATACATTATATGTCTAACACAAGTGAAATATCCCATCTCTGCAGGTGTAATGATCCTCAAAATCATTATCCTGAGTAGGTGACCATGTGTTATTCTGTGATGTCCTTGAGGTGAAAGAGTATTCATACGTATTAACAACACAGGTTTCTTGCAGGGTGTAGATGGTTAAGTCTGAGAGGAGTAAGTGTCCATCAGTGGCTAGATTTTCAACTCCTTGGGATGTGGCAAGGCAGTATGGATCCATACTCAGTTTCAAAATGTTCAGTGATGGACTTTTTCTTGGTTTGTGTCCTCTTGTTAACAAAACAACTGGGGCAAATCCCTTCTGTTTAAAGAGCTAGTGAAGAACATCCTACCAGGTCCCAAAGTCTGAGATACTCCTCCTCACTTATCAAATGTGCTGGGAGGTGAGAACCACAAGAAGTCCTGCTCCAAGCTACCACCCACAAGTCTGGGCAGTATTATGCAGATTTCTTTAGACATACTTTTATTAAAGGTTACATAAGAAATTTCATACATCAAGAGAAGGATTAAGAGGTTTGTTGTGCTTCAGGTGTAAAAGATTTTCTAGAAGAGGAAAAACTGGAAAAACCAGATCCCACACCTGGCACTCCAGCCAGAGTCTGATGTGTTTAAAAGTGAATGCAAAGGAGCAGACTTGGTTGGAAAAATTGGTGTTTGTTTTAAATGAAAAGCAAACAAACAAACAAACAGCTCAGTACTTATTTTCATTTGCATCAAGAGTCCCCGGGCTAGTGTATTTTCTAACATTTTTCTATCATCCATTGGCTTTTTGTATTTTGCCCCTACCCCTTTAAATGCTTGCTTTTGTTTCAGTCTAGATCAAAACCAACTACAAGAATCACAGGTTTACTTCCTCATTGTTATGGTAAAAACTGAGTAATTTGCAGTCTTTGCATCAATATATATTGACATGTGAATGCAAAATTAAATAGCTCCATTCAAAGAAAGAAGCAAATATATAATCAGTCATAGAAATCATAAAACTATCTCTGGCCCCCACTTACTTCTAGTTCCAAGTTAATATTCTAAGCTACCTCTTTCCAGTTGAATAAAGTAATCATGAGGATATTGCCTATTCTGGAACTGCTCCATCATTTCCCATCTCTTTCATACCTCTTATTTTGACTGGATATTCTTGCTTGAGCCCAGCAACTTAGTGGTAAACGTATTTCTAAGGAGCCTACTCCAAATTTGGTTAATAGAACATTTACTCTTTTCGTATTTACATGAAAAGGTTGATCTACCATTTCTGACTAGACCCAAAATACACACCTACCAAAGTGCTTTCCAAACTATTTCTCTTTCAAATGAAAAATAAATTTGGTAAGCCAGTGAGTTAAAATAGACCAGCTGCATGCAAAGGTACAAAACCGAACCAGATAGGCAGAGGCAGTTATGTATGAGGTACTGGTAAAAAGCTGATGGGTTAAACTGTGGCCAAAAGTATCAGGTGTTCATTGTCACGGGCTTTAAAAAAGTGATTTCTTAGAGGTAAGGAACGGGTATTTCTGTTGGCAGTGTTTCTTTAGGGTGTACTTTCCCAAATCTTTGAAAGGTGGGAGTGGTTCACGTGGAGTTAAGTTGCTCGTGGGTTCAGGTGAGCTGTGATGTGAACTCACATGTAGGTGGTCCCCAGGAACAGGAGACCCAAAGGTGCAGAGCTGCAAAGTGAAGGTACCTTTTAATTCTGCTCATGATGATTGAGGGCCTGGAACGAGGGCCCAGAAACTGGGAGGATCTGTTTTGTTTTCAGAGAGGATATTTGTAATCCAATTGCATTAAATTTAAAGCAGCAGTTGGAGTCACTGGTGTGCCTTAGTGAACCTTTGTGAATTCAAATCGGCATTTCACGGCTTTTTCTCCACATGTGCTGTCTTGCAGTGAGCACAGTCAGGTGCAATTTCTTCCTCAGCCCAGAGCTTGGCTGTGTGAGGTGGAAGAAATCTGGACTAATGTTATCTCCAACTTATTTCCAGAAGCCCTTTTGGTGCTTTTCTCCCCATAAGTTTGATAGAAACTCTGACACACTTTCTCAGAATATCCTTTTTTCATCCCAAGACTCTTTGCTACTTGGATTCTGTGCTAACTGATGACTCCCTTCTGTTTCCAGAATCTATAACATCATCCTATTCCAAAACTACAGGTAATAAATATAAGGTAGAACTTGGGCTTTTTCTGACTTCAGGAATAAAAAGTCGGGACCTGGTGATCTAGTGAAAGAAAGAATGAAATTATGCTGTTTGCTATAGTTTTGGATTTATGCAACAGCTTCACAGGAAGTTCCCTTAGCACATCTTAATTACTGCGTACCTTTAGCCTTTAATGTTTTCTGATGAGGACATCTGAGGCCACATTCTGTTCATGCTGGAATATATTAGCATTTCTGGAAGTGAATATAAAAAAAATAAAATATGTAGCTGAAGAGGTACTAAAGATTTTGTTTAAATACTTGAGCTGAAATACAGCAATTAGGTATCCATTAACAGGTTTAGAAAATACAAATAAAAATTTCCACATTGGTGGGCACCAGAGCATATTAATTTTGCTAAATAAAAGACATAGATCTTTATTTTTAAAAGTACAGCTAAAAAAAATCTAAAAATCAGGATTTGTTGTAATAAGCAGCTGCACTTCTAGCTCTGCTTTAAGAGAATGTTTTCTAGTCTTTTCCTGTTACTTTCCCCAGGTGAGTAACAAGACCCTGCTGAGATCATTTAGTCACATTGGCTCTGAGGATCCCTCCCTTCTTACCTCCCTGCCTTGGGCAGAGCATGACTGTGGTGACAGATGCCTGTGCCTGCATGTGTCAAGCAAGGGCTCCTGCTTGCTCCCAAATTTACTTGATGTGGCATCCCCAAAGTGTCTGTAATTCTTGTTTGCTTTGTTCTGTATTGCTTAATATCCAGTGACTCAGCAGCACTCCCTGCCACCCACTGGCATATCTTCTGTTATTTTATACATTGTGAAACAACCACTAATTTCTTCTCATGGGTGAGGAACAAGCCTGCCACACATAATTCCCCAGCATGTTATATGGGATCTTATCAGGGAACTGTCACAGCCCCAGGAAAAGTTTAGTTGGCATCTCAGTAATGGCTCAGTTTTGTGGAAAGACAGTTTTGAAGTGTTTATCCCAGTGATCAGTCGGGGTCCAGGAACCCAAGATAATTGCAGGGAAAGCACCAAGACATAGTTACTGTGTGAGTGATGAGCAGATGCTCCAGAAGAGACACTAAACAAGCTGTGGAGCAGCAGTGCCACAGCCTCGAAGCCTCTCCAGGAACAGGTAGACAAGGCAGCTGCTGGAGTATTCCTGCTCCGTGGGATAGAGAGACCCAGCTGATCCACCTTCAGCACTCTACCTTGCTAGCCCTGCACTTCCATGCTGTTTTTTGGAGCCTGAGCATGCTTTGAGTAGTCCTTAAAATGAAGCAGGCATCCATCTTATGCTACCAAAGGGACAGCTGCTCTGATTCATGGTCCTACAGAACATGTCTGTACCAACCCTGACCTTAAAATAAGTTGACTGAATTGCTTCAAAGGATTGAGCATAAACTTACTGGATTTTTCTGAGGTGGTTAAGGTTTTTAGTTTGGAAGTCATCTCTGTTTATTCTTCCCCTCATATTCCACCAGCTGAGGGCTTCACATGTATTTTATGCAAGGCACAGCTGTGGGATGTGCACCTCAGAGGTTGTTCATGGAGAGCATCCACACAGGATAACAAATACCATTTAACTGAGCAAACATCAGAAGCAACAAGCTTCTCTCAGCACTGAACAAGGTGTGCCAGTGTCCAGAAAAGGGAGAATCATCTGTGACCCTAGGTCCATGAGCAGGGTAATGTACCAGGAGTGACAGCGTGCCTGCCTCAGCCCCAGCAGGTCCCACCTCTGGTATGAGGCCAGATGTGTGGGCACTGCTGTGTCTGTGCATGAAGTGCTGCTAAATACCTGAACTCTAAAATCCACAGGAAGCCAACTGGCCTGGAGGAAGCAGTGAGCTGGCACAGGAGGTGTTGGTGGTGAAGGGCTCACCCCTGGGATAAGAACGCAGCACAAACCTTCCTTGCTATGGTAAATGTGGACACTAGGAAAAAAATGGCTGTTTCTCTTGTGATGCAAATATTAAAATAAAGTGGGTTTTTTTACTGTTAAATCAGCTTAGCAGCCCTGCTCCTGACACCCTCTGACCATCTCTCATCCGATGTAGAATTTGGTTTCCTCTTGGACAGGTTCAAGAGGGCTGCTGCAGGAACAGCAGTAGCACCTAAACCACAGGGCAGCAGAATTTGGATACTAAAAATACTGAAAGTGAGTCTGTTCAGAGGGGGCAGCTTTGGATTTTGCTCATGGGTGTAAAAAGTTTAATATCACCTTTTGAAAGTTTAATATCACCATAGCCTAAACTGATGTTACTGCCATTGGACAAATAGTGCTTTTTATGTCTACAAGATTCCCAGAAACAAAGATACACCCATATGCACACTGTACCTATTATAAGCACATCTATGACTCCAGACACACTTTCAAAGGATTTGACCAGCTAGCAGAACAAAATCCAGTGCTGTGTTTAACATACCAGCCTGACTAAAAGCAGAAGATTAAGAAGCCTCGGCACTGTAAGAAACATTACTGAGACATTAGATATGGGGTTATGATAAATGATAATAGAAACAGGAGAAACCATATCTAAAGGTGGAAAAAAAAATTAGCCTCTGAAACAATTAGGAATGCATTCCTTCTCAATGGATTTTCCCAAGATACATCCTCAGTCCCCTAAGATAACCTCACCAGAGGATATAGTAGATAAAAAGAGAGATTGTGTCTATCACAGATACTGCATTTGCCATCTAATAATTTAAATGTTGGATACTAAACATTATTGCTAAGTAATGAAAAGGTGACCTGTAGGACAGTTGCTTGAGCCAAAGGTATCATGATTAGTGGGAGACCCATAGCTTCAGTGATTATCTTGACCTGTCCCAGAAGGATTTGCTCATCCTAAGCAGCAATTAGAAGAGCCTGTTTCACTTACCTTTCCCAAACTTTAGCTGAGGGCAACAAGAAAAATATCCGTAAGACAAAGAAAAACCCATAACCACAAGAACAGGAGATATAATCTGAGTATGAAAGAAGTTAGAGCAAAAAAAGAAGGGGAGAAAAAAGGTCTCCTGCACTCCCGGCCCAAGAATGCAATGACTGTGGGGCCAACAGGAGGCTCAAAAAGTTGCCTCATCTGCAAGGAGTCATTTTCAGGGACATCATTAGGGGAAGGATGTTATTTATTTGCTTGGTTCTTATTTCTCCATAGCCTGCTTATGCCATTACTGGAGAAGGGCTACTGGACTGCAGGGACCTTCATCCTGGCTGTTTTCATGTTGTTTTCCATCTTGGTTAATAAGATTGTGGAGGATGAATCAAAAGCAGCTTCTGGAATGAAGTAAGATGGATGGAAAAAACATGGAAAGATGTATTTTCCTTGGAGAGCAGCCATATGTAAATAGTATAATTAGTTCTGGAAATAAGGAGTGTGACTTAGCTGAACTCCCAAAGACTGTCTCTGAGGTTCAGTCTTTGACACCTTTCCAGGGAAACAGCCTGAAGTCATGGGAAATTTTCTGATTGTTCACATTCTTCAGAGAATCGCTGATATCAGTGTGCTAAGTGTACTTCAGATTCTCTTGAAATAATTTATTTGTAATTTATCATTTTTTTTTTGGCAGAGAACGAAAACAGATCTCTTGATGGTCATAAATGTTCATAAGTGTTTTTTATTTTCCGGCTGGATTGGAGCACCTCAGAGAAATACTGGATGAAAACTGAATTCCTTATATGCTCTGGAGAAGATGTTGGCCACTGTAGTACAGTAAATATGATAGTAGAAAACACAAGAGTGAGAAAAAAGGAACAGGATCCTTTTTCCTCCTCATACATTCCTATGAATTCACAATTAAATGCAACTGCATCATTCTGCAAAGAAAAAATTTTGTATAATCTGCCTTATTTCTTTACACCAAAGTTATTAAATCTGGTGCAAAGAACATATTTTCAGTTTGATCATTTCTCACCCAACATATAGGGTAGGCCGTTACACAACATTCAGAATTCATTCTCTAAATAATTCCAGTGATGTATTAATAAGAATGGTAAGATTTTAATTGCTTTCCAGCAGTTTTAGGTTACACTTCACCCTGCACTGCATCTAGAGTCTACAGATGTTTAATCCTGGAGCTGTCCTCCAGCAGCAGTTTGGCAGCACTTGTGAGACAGTTGGTGTGATAAAACTCCAAACGTGTTTCTAAGAGCCTGGTGCTAGTACTAGAGGGGTATGGCCTTTTCCATATTAAGTAATTATATATATGATGGTAATCACAGTGTCTTTTCCACAACATATTTATAATGATCAAACCCTTCCTCTGTCACCTATTCTCATGCTAGGTCTGCTACTATGTGAAAATCTGTGATTAACTTACTACAAGCAACGTCAGGTTTTATTAGTTGAGGGGAGTGAAAGCAATGGCTCTACTCTTCTTCCTTCAGTCCTCCTCAAGCAGATCTCCATAGTTTGGTGATCATAACCAAGCAGGGATTTGCCTCAAAGGTTAATGCTCTGTTTGCTTTGCTTCATGTGATTTTGAAGACTTGGTTGGTATATTCAGCTGTGTAACTCTCTACTATTGTTTTGAAATAAATTAAAACGTTTGAAGAATTATCTATCTTACCAACACTTCTGTATCGACATGGCTCTCTGCTCTAGCCATCACAATTTTCCTCTGGGAGGAGGTAGCTTGATAGCTTGCTAGTTTGAGTTAAATGACTTAAATGATAAGGGGCATTTTGTTCTCATTACACTAAGAAAAGTCAATCAATACAAAGCCCATCAATGCATTAATATAAAAGCAGAAACCAAAGAAAACTGATATTAAATGGAAATTTAGGATCCATTATATTGAACACTACAACTCAGTTTCCTGAACTAGAGTTGACAAACCACCAGTAAATATCCAGCAGGGAGTAGTTCTGCTGTGATTATACTGACTAGATGATTTAATAGGTCTTTTTCCTCTCTAATACCTATGAACATTTGAAAATCAATGGCAAGCCACTTAGTGGAAGTACCTTCCCTCTTCTGCTCCAGATGCATGGTTTGAGCTACCTCTGCAAAGCCATGCTAACAGAGATGCCAGCTGTGTGTTGTTGCCCTGACTTCTGCAGCTTTTCTATGTGTTCATTCTTTGATAAAGTTTCTTACACACTTTCTATAAACATAGTAATGTCTTGTTAACTGTACCTTTTTGTTTACATTCGTTTCTCCTGGGTGGAGAATGTTTGATGGACTGTTCTGTTAAC
>VZRO01003968.1:421562-455402 GCA_013397915.1 Daphoenositta chrysoptera | reverse complement strand
ACGAATGTAAACTAAAAGGTACAGTTAACAAAACATTACTATGTTTCTAGAAAGTGTGTGAGAAACTTTATCAAAAAATGAACACATAGAAAAACTGCAGAATTCAGGGCAACAGTGTGTCACCTCCAGGGGCAAAGCCTCATACAGAAATTCTAGGCCAAAATCCCAAGGATTTCTTTTGAGCTCTGAAAAACACGCCCTCATTTGCTTTGTAGGAACTTCAGGCAAAACCTTGCTGTGGGAGAGGAGGGTGCCAGTTGTTGGTTGTAGAAGAAGGTAGGGAGCAGCTGGCAGGAGTGTGGGATCTCTGCCCAGCGTCTGTTCCCCTCCCAGAGACCCTTTTGGGACACAGGTCCCTGCCAGTCGGTGGAGAGAGGTTGGGATCTTGGATGCAGCTGCCACCAGGCACCGAGGTGTCCCCCCTGCAGGCTCCTCTTCCATTTAAGAGCCTGGAGAAAACCTCCCTGAGGAATATGCTCAACAGCCCAGCCACGTGGATTTATTCAGATTGATCTTCTCCTGGTCACATTGTCCCACAGGCTGTGGAAATGCTGTGTCTGAGGACTGGAAGCAGCTGCCCCCTCTGTACTGCCAAGGTTTTATTGTACTTTTCATTTCTGAGCTGTCATTTCATTTAATTTCCAGTAGATGCTACTCTACTCTAGATGCTCACTAACCAGGAATTGCTCCTTACCCGAATGCCAGACCTTGACAGAAACGTTTCTTTGTGTATTTTCAGAATACAGGAAAACAGTCTTAATCCATCAAAAGTTGATCAATGGTATGACATGATTAATTAACAAGCAAAAAGGAAGGAGCAGGGCCGTGCCTACCCAGTGAAGCCCGTGGTGAAAAGCCATTGCAGGACCAAACTCAATAATTTAAAAACATTTTAGTAAACAGTGGCAGGAATATGGGAGATCACATTATGTATCAGCAGTGCTGGTAAAAAGCATGGGTGTAGGAGAAGCAATAAAATCTTGGGGTTTGGCAGTGAAATAAGGGAAAATGGAATAAAACATTCTTTCTGAAACAATCTTTATGAGTTAAAACAACAAATTTGGCCACAAATTGTTTTGTGTTCCCAGTTATAATATTGAATATTATTCGCACATCTTATCTTTGACCAATTTTTATATATTTCTCTGCTTTTCCCATAAAAATAAAGTGTGTGGTAGAATCCTTTTCATTAAAGGAGTTGCAGGACTTCTTGAAAACCTTTTAGGACAAAGGACATAGTTTAGCTGAAATAAAAATAAAATTTAAAGAATATTATTATATTTTACATAATTATATATATATAATTATATATTTAATTATTATACATTTTAACCCCTCTGTCCCTTGCACACTCTGTGCTTTGGACACAAAGCCTGCCATCCATGAAAAAGCAGGGAGAAAATCTCCTAATCTGAGCTGGGGCATGCTGGAAAAAAAAGGTAAATTCCTTGTGCAAACCTATATTCACATTATTTGAAGTCACACTTTTTATATTCTTGTGCTGGAAGTACTGGAAGGATAAAAGCTGAGCTTGGTGCCCCACAGAAATTGTTCTACATCAAAGAAGGGAGGACACTTAATTTCCACAGGGGCCCTGTCCCAATATCAGTTCCCCATGATATTAAAGACCAAAAGCACCCAATTCCTGACATCCCCTTTGCCTTCCCTGCAGTCCATGCCCTAAAACATTCTCCTGCCCTTGCTTTTAAGGGGACAGACTCATGCATACTGACTAATAAAATGACAGGAAATTTTGTGAAAATATGAAAAGGTAAAAAAATGAAAGGAGGAAGCGTTGGTGAAATCTACAGGGAATATTAATAAATGGTGCCAAGCAAAGTTTTACCAACATTTTTTCCATAGCGATTAATCTCCGAAGTCTTGGCCTTTTTTTCCCCCCATGATAATTTTTCCAGTAAATTTTAAAGTAATTGGCAGCATTAACTTAATCTTTTATTTAGCTAATAGGAAAAGGTTGCATTAGAGCTTTCCTGGAATAAATGTGAATGTTCTTTAAACTGAATGCATAATGGCAATTCCCCATTCAGCTGCAAAATGCACTAAATATGGCTTTGTCATATCATGAGCTTTTATGTCAAGTGTCACATTATTTCACCTTATTCTTCACGTTCTAGTTAATCAAATCATGTTGTTTTGTGAAAATCTGAGCTTTTAATAGAGAATTAATGGTTTCCTGATAGCTACAGAGAAAAGCTTAATTCCAACAGCTCCTAAAGCAAGTATGAGGAACCTCAGCATCTATGGTTAAAAGAAAGTATCAGGGCTTCAGTTCTATACTTTGGGCATCTATAATGGTGAGCATTACACATGGTGTAGCTGTGTGGGAAAACACACTACTACATACAACATGAGAGAAAAAGATTCAGGCCCCCTTTACCTGAGCAGCCATTCTCTGAGATGCCTGCCTGAACCTGGGGATGTCCTTTTCCAGGCACCATTACATATCCAGGCTGGAATGCCATTCAGCAGTGCTGCTGAAGCTTGTGGGAGGGATTCAGCTCTATTAAGCCAAGATTAATTTAACTCCAACAGTGTTATTTGTGCACCTGATAAGCTTTACTTTTGATGTTTCAGGCAAGGCTGTAACCGGCACCCTGTAACTTGGCTTCCTTCTAGACCCTCATCACCACCATTTATATTTATCACTGTCCTTGCCCACCCCAGTTCCAAATCAGTTTGTTTCTCATTTGAACTTTAGCTGCCTGAAAGATAATGTCAACAGAAATCCCAGTGGAGGCCAGCTTTGCAAACAGGATGCTGTTGCTTTGCATAGGAGATCATATTTTTTGAACATTTCGTGTGAGAACTGCAAGTCGACATCAGGAGAAAGATGACTAAGAAAGCATCTCAGGAAGCAGGGCACACACACATCGGGGGTACCACATGGCACAGTCATAGTACATTTTTAAAATGTACAAATTACAAACACACGGTCCTGCACAGACCAGAGCTGCCCCAGCTCTGACCTGCTGGTCCTTCACGGTGCCTCCCACATCCCAAGGCTGCCCTCTGCCCTGCCCATGGCCACAGGGGCTTCAAATGGGGCAAACACAAGTGAAATGGGTCCTGCAAGCACAATGAATATCAGAAAATTGAGGTCACCATGCTGCAGCTGAGCTGCATGCAGAGATGGAGGGTGCAGATCCAAGGGTACGACACAAGGGTCACTTTCCATGTGTCCTTGCAGTGCTGGACTAGAAGAAAAGAGGGTGGATGGCCATTGGCAGCCCTTGGGGTGCCACAGGTGCCTGGGCAGTGCCAGCCGTGCCCTGTCCCCTGCAGTTGGCCCAGAGGGCTCAGGTTCAGCCTGCTGGCACTGCTGTCACCTCTTTCCAACCACAAAGCCAGGTGCCTCCTCATTCAAAACCTTGAAAACACTCTGTTTCCTCATTGCAGTGCAGGCAAGGGAGACACACGGGTTTTCTGATTTTCTTTCAAATGGAAGATGATGGGCTGGTTTGTTAAACAAAGGGGATGTGGTGATTCTGCCGTTACTTTGCTGTGAGATCTCCAGTGAATTCCTTAAACACCCTGTGCTGAGTTTACCCAGCCGTAAGACACATGCAGCCCTCGTAGCACTATTCTGAGAAGAACTGCACTTTCAGATTCTCCAGGGTAAACTGCTCAAACAGGGCAGAGCATTGTGATTTATTGATGATTTCTTCAGCATTTAACATTTTCCACAGGCCATGGTTCAGCTAGGAAAGGCGGAGGATGCCACGTTGTGATCTTTTTCCCTTCCATGCAAATGGTAACCTAGACAATATGCAAACACATCTGCCTAAATCAAAGCAGAATTTTCATCCTCACCTGTCCCTGCTTAGGCACAAAAGTTGGCAGCAATTAGTGAGGTTCAGAAATCAAACACGGAAAGAAAGATGAGAGGTACACAACTGCATATATAGATAAGGCACAGTTGGTAAAGAAAAATAATCTTTCTTAAAAGCTCACCTAATCCACTAGGAAAAACAAAGAAGTACATATTGTTATTATTTATTCTATTTTCATGAAAAAATTTTTAGCATGAAGAGATACTTATTCTTCCACCTTCTTTGGTGTCTGTGTGAGACATTAATTCTCAGGTGATAAATGATAAACTGAATGAGATTTTTCCAGAAAAATGGAAGAGATAGGACTAATGCCTCAGCTGTCCTGTAATTAAACCAGCAATTGTAGTGTTTACTCTAAACCCTACAGGTCTGGGTTTTTTGCTTTACAGCTGGATGCAGCATAAACAACATCCTTTGTACATTTTTGACAGCAGTTTTAATTGATCATGGCATTGATTAGCTGCATGCAGGTGGTTGGGGGTTTCCTCTGAAAAGTTTTTGATATCTCATTATAGTGCTGATGAAAGCTGGAAGTGCTCATGGCTGATGCAACCAACATTTCAGTTGTTACTCTACTCTAACCCAATGTTTTTTTACACCCTTTTCATCCCCAGAGCTGAGCTAGTTAGAGTGTGATGCTGAACACTGGCCAGTTTGGATGAGATGGATGGGACTGCAGCTCTGGTACCCCATGTGTCCTGTTCTCAATTCAGGTGACCTTACCAAGCAGATACAGAGCCAGGAAACTGCAAAGCCAGCAGCTGGCACTTTGGAGCCCCAAATTTGAGTTTCTGGGTGAGGCAGATTGCTGCAGCAGTAGCAGGCTTATTTTTATTTAAAAAACTCATTTCTGTGCATATGTTGGTCTGTCAGGAGCAGCACGAAGCAAATGCTTTTGCATAATTGTGTATTACAGCTTTGAGCCAAAGCTGGTGCGTGGGTGGGGAGGGGCTGGTTACACATCTCCAAGAGGAACCCGATCGGATGTTGTAACAGCCACACGGAGAAAACATCTGCTCATTAGCAGAGCTGCTCCGTTTCAGACACTGGGAGCACGCAAGCACCAACAAGCCCTGAACAGAGGCTGCTCATATCTAAATCCCCGTGTCAAGCCTCGTTGTTTGGCCACCCTGGCCCCCCACAGCCTCTAGCTAACCCTCTGTACTCAGCAGCATCCCCTGGTCTACAAGTCAATGCAATATTCCAAGGGGATTTTCCCCCTGCACTGCTCACATTTCTTTTTCTCCTTCTTGCAAACACCAGCATCTTCCCCAGTTTCTCTGACTTTTCTTTCCAGCTGTTCTATCTAGTGGCCTCCAACATGCTACATCTCAGCCTTTTCTTCCCAAGGCCAAGGGAAGGCGGTTTTCCATCCACTTCCCCTGTTGCTCCTTTCTGGTGCAAACCCTGTCCCCTCTGCCATTGTCCCAGTTTTTAATTTGTGGGAAGCTGTTAACCAGTCTTACTTCCTTGGTGAAGCACACACCTATGCAGCTCCCTGCCTCCCCCAAATGTCCTGCAAGCTGTCTCACGCCTGCTTCATCCACGCAGATGGGCTCTCCAGAGGTTTCTTGTGCAGGGAGAGCAGCTTTGCCCTGAGATGGTGCCTGGGATCAGGTTTCTGTGGTGGCCCTGGCTGTGAAGCAAACCTCTACTCACCCCGGGCCCTCCTTCAAGTGAGGAGTTAGAGAAACAAAAGGAGGGAAGCAGAACTGAGAGAATGAGACCAGTGATGGTGTGATCACAAAGAAGCGCGAGTTAATTATCCATGGGGATTTTTGGACAGGTAATACCAACTCCTCATATTTTCCCCAAGTCCCCAGTTAGTTGCTGATGAGAGTCAGACTCTTGGATCCTCATTTGTATCCATCTGGTCACATGGCTTTGGATTAGAGTATCCATGGGAAGTGAGCACACATAGCTCTGGATCCTGACTGAGCTGGACCTGTCCAAACACAAAGTGCAAGAACCACTTCTCCTTGTGTGCCCAGCTCTGTGCAGGGGCGGGCTGGATCCAGGGACTTCAAAGATGTCACATTTGCTTGCCAGGCCAAAAAAAAAAATAGTCTGGAGCCCATATTTTCCATCATTTCAAGTATGAAATGTACTTGAGAAGTCTGAAGTCTTTGACGGGGTTTTATACTTGCAGAGGGGGATTTTATTTTGAACATCCTTTAAATACTTTGTGGGTAGGAGTATTTCCAGTTTTGGAGTGGTACATGTTTTCTGATAAATAAAATCAGCCTATGGTGTGGACCTTTGCATCAGTAATCAATACAGCATTTATCTGCATTAGTGACTCACACAGCCTGTCACAGAGGCTTTGTTCAGTTTAATGTATGGTTATATTTATATTACCAAATATTTACATTGTAGATATTTTAACACCAATTAACAGATATTTTGCAATATGTAATTTATTAAAGAATAGAGTTTTACATCCTGTGACATGCTGCAGTCTTCATAAATATGTCTCAAAACTAAAAAGTCTTTGGCACCCTATATATTGCTCATCTCAAAAGATAGAAAACTGTAGGTCAGAAGTATGGTGGTAATATTGAAAGAAACACTTTTCCTAATCAAATTAGTGTTTAATCAAATCCTGTTATAATGCCCAATCCAAACGATGTCATTTGCCCAAATTCTTCTCCCAGGTACACTTTTTATTCCTAGAATAGATCTATTAAGGAATAACACTGTGGCTTCTGCCTTGTAGACCAAGCTGGCCCAGAAGACAGATAGGTGTGCCTGCCATGTGAGGAGAAGAGGCAGAGTTTTATCTCTGCAGCTTGAATACAGCTTTGACTACAAGTTCTTGTAATTTCCTAGTTAGACAGTAATCATAGCTTTGGCAGAAAATATTTTCTGTTTGTGCTTTGTTTTGTATTGTTTTGTTTTTAAATAGACCTGTTCAACACAGTTCAACAAGAACACATTGCAAAACACTGCAGGACCCTAAAGGTAAATCCTTTATTGGGACCCAGCAATGCTTAGGGACAGAGGTAGGAAAACCCCCTCCTGGGTAATGACAGAAACCTCTGGGTACAATCTACAGCACACAGAGAGGCAAAACCAGATGGGGGCCACAGACCTGAACCAGAGCAGAGGGTCTGTGCTCTGTGTGGCGGAGGATGAAAACTGCTGGGTGGAACAGGCTCATTTGCTTCAAAGCCAAGTGGCAATTCCCAGCCAGCAGTGCAGCTGCAGGACATCTGCCCGTGTCCAGGCGTGGAGCTCTGTGGCTGGCAACCCGCTGGTAAAGGAAAATCAGCAACATCCAGAGCAACGACAGCAACAGGCAAAACCGAATGGGAAAGCAGAGCCAGGGAGCTCAGCTGTGCCTGAGGCCGTGTGAAGTCTGCAGCACCACGGAGACACGGCAGGTTTGTCATCCCTGCTGGATCCCCTAGGCTGGCTGGAGCTCACATGTAAATCCAAAACAAACCACTGGCCTGACTTTAATTTACTAGAAAGGCAAACTCACACAACTTGGGAGCATGGAGAGCAAAGCAGTGGAAAGAAGTTACACGTGGTGTGCACAGCTCTACCCACCCTGCCCTCTGAGACAAGGTCCACCCAATCCTCCTCTGGGGTCAGTGATCACCACGGCCAAAATCCACGCAGGCACACACCACAGTGGGGTCAAGGTCCCTGTGCCAGTGACATGGGGGCTTTTTTGTGTTACTCTGCAAGAGCTGAAGTAAATTTCTGAGGGAGACCACACCAAATGTAATCACCAATGTGGCCACCCTCATGCCTGACCTCCAGTGGTGGCCAAGTCCTCAGTTTTCCCAAGTCCCGGGATGGGGTGGAAATGGGGAAATTTCATGGCAATTGCCTCCCAGACTACTCCTCTGTCAGTCTCCATCCCAAGTTTTTCCTCAGTTAAAACTGATTCTGTCCAGAATGACTTCTGCTAGAATTATTCTCTATTGATTTATTGAGTGCTCTTTAATGCTCCCACTAAATTCAGTAGACACTGTGCTTTTTAAAGGTAGAATTAGGCTTTGTGATTAAGGAAAAATTGTCCTATTTAAAGGACAGAAAAACAAAACCTCCAAGAAAGAATATTTGCAGAGGTCTCTGGGCTTGCAGCTTTGTTCTGCAGTGCTCCAACACATCACTGCATAGGTGGTCATTTCACTAGTCTGGCATCAAACTGTAAATTATACTGTAGTTACAGCCCTACTCAATACCTGATACATACTTTATTGGAAATATTGCACCAATTCTTAGAAACCATAGTTATGTGTTGTGTTACAAAGCACAGAACAGAATATTGTGTTTCTTAAAGGGAATTTATGATGTGACCATTGCATAGGTAGTGGATTGCAGACCCCTAATGTCATCTTAGGCTACAGATCTTTATTTCAAGATCTCTTCATATTAATGTACTTCCTTGGAAGTTCAAGCAAGGCAGTCCATCCACTATTTTCAGTGACAGGCAGGGCTAATTAGCTCATATAACTATTGTTTGCACTACTTTATTTTCATTGTTCCTCTGACTTTTCACGCAGGCAACAATTACAAAGCCATAAGGACATGCAGAATTATGCCTGGAATCTCTGGTTTAATTAGAGAAGACTCAGACAAGAGCAGCACTGCTACTGCTAACTGCAGATGCCTACCTGACAGATTTATGGAGGGATTTCATGGGTTTGTCTGCCTTTCCTCTGTGTCCCACACTCTGCAAGCTGCATTTAACAGCTGGCAAAAAGGGTCCTGCGGTCCCCTGTGGGCTTGTCAGGCTCACTGAAATAAAATACCTGACTATCAAGGCCTCAATGCATACAGACATATGAAAATTTTTATCTTTTTGGGAAGCTAACAGTAATGTGTATTCTGAAGGGAGCACACAAACTGATGCTTTCCTTCCCTTAGCCTCTTCCAAGCCCTTGCCCTATTTTCCCCTGGAAAACAAAGCTGCTGTTTGGCACTTCAGGTGATGACTTTGTATTTCACTAGACAGCTTGTTTGCAACAAGACTCCTGCAAACAGGGACGTGGCTCATTCCTCCTGAAGCACTGAGCTGAGATCACCATTGCCAGTTTTTAAGCACAGGGTCACCTACCCTGTGTCGTGTCTTGTGGGGTCAGAGTCGTTTGATACCAATTGATACCTGCTACTGCACAGCAGGGCAAGGCAAGCCAGCAGCAGAACTGCTTTGTTTCCCTCTCCTGCCCTCTGACAGCTCTTCAGCAAAGCTGTGCAGCTCAGGGGAATGAATGCACAGCAGCTGTCAGCGAGATGGAAGGGGCATGTCTGAACTCAGATCCGTGAGGGATCCACACCAGCACAGCTGGCAACGAGGAGGGGGAACTCCAAAGGAAAAGAAGAGTAAGATAATGTGGCTGTTTGAAAAGATCAGCTGAAGCTGAGTGAGACTTCCTCTGTCCCCTTCAGAATTACACAGCCAGACGGTAGCATCTCCAACACTAATTTACTCAAACCCGGGGGAATAGTGGTCAAAATCTGTAACAAGCTGGGAGGTGATTTGACATTAGGTGACACAACCACGCATCACCTCGTTGCTGCAGCCCAAAACTGGCAATCACCTGTTAGCAGAGATCTGCACTTTTATCAGCACAGTTTTTTGGCTGTACCCTCGTGAGCAGTAGCTCCCATGAGGCAAAAAAAAGGTATTAATTTACAAGGTGATGTAATGATTTTATTTTATTTTTTAAAATAAGTGTACTTGTGTTGCTGAGATTGTTCTTGCTCTCCAGGTGGCACTACACAGGGACTTCAAGGACAGATATTTTGCTTAGCCCAAGAATAAAGCAAACCAGAGGGACTGGAAAAAAAAAAAAAAAAGCTGCACAATTTGAGTTTCTTGTAGCTAAACAGGACTTTAGGTATGCATTTGTTGCTGGATGTCAAAGGTGGGGATGTCCAGCCTGCTGTGAAGAGGAAGCAGCAGTATATCACCTGCACTTTGTTCTCAACAAAGCTCACTAGATTTATTCTTTTTATATTTCTCAAGGTTTTTTTGGATATGTCCTTTCATTCAATTTTACAGCTGTACCAATCCCTGTGTGTAAGAGCAGAGTGTACATCTGGGAGCAAAAATGCCTCATTGAGCTGTGTCATGGAAGTAAATGGTGACGTTGGCAGCACTATTTTTGTAACAGAAACATGGTCACACATACTTTATATTGTCTTGAAATAACAGATTCCCAAGGTTGGAGTCCAAATATAGTGGAACTTCTATGAAGGATCATGTTGGGGTTAGAGAAAAAATGAGTCTCCCAGCAGAATGGTCTTTAAAGGTCAGAAAAAAACTATAACTGGAAACCCTCTTAAGATACTTTAAAACCCTGAGTAGATGACAGTTGAAGGAAATTTTAGTACACGAGGTACCTGCACCCCTATTTAGAGTCTGAGCAGTTTTAAAGGCTGTTATAATGAACATAATACAGGAGGAGAAGAGAGCTTGGTTTACACACATGAACTGCAGTTCAAACTTTATAGGCTTAAGCTATACCAGATTTTTTTTAATAAAGGAGAGGAGGGGACAGTATAAAGGAAGGATTCTTTTAGCAAAGGGAAACATTTTCAGAGTGTAGACTCATGAGATGCCGTTTCTGGAAGTGCAAAACTCTGCACTCCCAGCAGGACATATCCTTCCTCGTAACCCATCCCTGTGCTGGCAGAGGCAGAACAGAGGATTTAGGCGAGAAGCCTCCCAGCTCTGTGCCAAATCCTCCTCCTCATCTCTGAAATCCCTGCATGAGCAAGCTGGCAGTGGTTGTCGGGATGAGATCAGCAGTGTCTGCTGCAAGCCGAGGCAGCGGAGCACCCTCGGCAGCAGGAAAGCCCTCGCTGCCTGCGCGCTCCTCCCTGGCAATTACTGGGAATTGCCACTCCTTGTTCCCTCTGCACGTTATTCCTACGGAGCAAGGACCTGCAGCAACAGGTGGGACGGCTGCAATCCTGCATGGAGGCAACAACACAGCAGCAGCCTGGCCGACAGAGAGAAGCCAGCAGCACCAAAAGCGATTTTACAGCTGGATAAATACATGTGTGACTTCGGGATGGAGAATGGAGCAGGTCGCGGGCAGGGTTTAGACTCACCCTTGTACAGCAAAGCAAAATGCAGCAGCTACGTGCCATTTGTCTCAGTAGAGAGAGGTTGGTGCAGCAAAGAGCAGCTTAATTCCAAGTGCCTTCTGCCACTAACAGGATTTAAGACTTGGAAGACTTTACAGAAGCATTTTGAATTCCACAGGTGAATCCAGATGTTGCCTGGAAAAGCAGGACCCCACTTGTGCTATCTCCAGTCCTTCTCCTGCAGGCATCAAACTAAAGCTGTCACTTTAAATTCTCTGATTTATAGCAAAACCATGGTCTCTTGAGTACCCAAATTGGTAGCAAGTTGTTTTAAAAATCCAAACTCTACCTATAATAGAAGGTTCAGGGAAAAAAAAAAAACCAAACTTCTCCTCTTCCAAAATACCCCCTACAGAAACTTTCTGACTCTAAAATTCCAATTCCTTCATAAGGTCAGACACCGGTGCTCTTTATATTTACTCAAAACCAGTGCATAAATTACTTTTTCATTTTGACTGACCTGCCAGAAGGTGTCTTCTCAATGAGGACCTAATTAGGGGAAGGAGCCTGTGGAAGCAGTGTATTAGATCCACCTGGGACAAACTGAAATAAACATCCTCCCCCTCTTCAATTAGCTTTCACTTCTATTCAAAAATCTTCTTTTGCTGCTTTCTATTGTTTTTTCGCTGAATAATTTCAAAGTCTAGCTATGTTTTTTTTGTTGTTTTTTTTTTTTTTTTTTTGCTCCAAGTGAGAAAAGCCATGGAAATACCTTTGTTTTCCCCTACAGAGCTAGGACTCAGCATTGTTTATGGATGGGTGGATGGATGGTTAGCACCTGTATCTTCCTCTGTAGCTCAAATAAATATTTTGAGTGTGTGCATTTCCTTCCCTAGGCACCTATGTCATATAATCAACATATATTTAATAAGCTAAAGCAACTTCTCTGTCCTACCTCAGGGAGGAGGCAGAGTCCAAGCAGAGCCAGATCCTGCAGCCAGGAGCAGGCACGTGGCACGGTCAAAACACAGCTCTGTTCATCCACACCCCAAAGATTTTAGTATCCATTACTGCTTCTGTTAGCTTATTTTAAAATGACAAAAAAGAAAGCAATATGCATGCATGTGTGTTTAATATAAATGACAATCTGCAGAAGCATTGTTTCCTCAGTTTTTGTGAGATATTGCTGGTGCTGGGCTCTTGAGAAATTTGCAGCAATAGATTTTTTTGGTAAGAGTTTGGGTTTGTGCTCCCCCCTGGGCGCTCTCCTTAAGTTATATGAAAGTTTCCTACTCATCATGAGGATTTATGGATTATTATAGGGCTATGGGATAATTAAATATACAGGCTTGGCAGTTGTAGTGGAGAATATTCTTTTAGAAATGCTAAAAAGATGTTAAATCCAAGGAATTCCACTCCTAGTACTCCGTAGGGTCATATATCAGTGCAGGGGATGTAAATATAAATGACACCATTTAAAAATCAGGTCCATGGCTATAGCTATGGAGTTTATGTCTCACTTGTCCCTCAGTTACTAAGGGTAGAAACTACCTCCCCCTCACATCCATTATGCTCTTTATTTTATACTTGAGTAAAACCACATATATGTCATTCATGGGCTTTTAGTTCACGAGGATATTTGTGCTAGAATTAAGTGGAAATACATCATTCTGCGAGTATCCCCAACTTTTAGGTGAAGTAAACTCTTGCTATCCCTTCCCTCCCAATGCTAACTGTCCAGCTATGAAACAGGGGGCTGTCTGCCCTCCGAGTGAGATTTTATTGCTAAAATAGAGTAAAAATTGTTTTAAAACAAAGAACACACATCTTTATAGTAAAACTCAAGTTTGTTTTACAATTAGAGAAAAGAGTCACATGGTCCCCCAAAAACCCCCAAGTTTTATATATATATATATGTATTTCGAAAATATATTTAAAAACATAAAAAACTCTAGTTAAACATATATTATGTTAATCAGTACACTTAAATATAGCTTAATTATATTTACAATTATGACGCAGTTGCTTTTAAATTTTAATGCCAATTTCAGTATTTTCCCAAAAAACCATAAAATTATATAAATATACAATAAATATTTATGTTACACAAGATGAATAATAAGAGAACAAGGCCACAGACATGAACTTACAGTTGCAAGAGTCTTTAACACAGCACTAGGCCTGCTGACATGCATGATATACTCCTGTCACAAACAGACCACAGCAAGAGTTTAATTAGGTGATATGAAGGAAAACCAACCCTCCCCTCTCCATCTCTGTTTTAACTACACCTGCCCAGCCTGTGACCATGGGTGTACAAGGCCAGGCACGGGAGAGCCTTGGGACTGCAGGTTAATTACCAGTTTCACCTTATCAATAAGTAGAGAATTGGCTGTCCTTTACCCCTCTGAACCTGCCAGCCCACTGTTCTAATTCTGCCACACCTCTACTGTGCCAGGTGAGGATTTGTAAGTAAAGGATACAGCCATTGTTAACTCTGGGAAGTAAGGAACTTTATTTCCAGCATGATTTATGCATTAACACTTCTCTTTTGGAAATTCAATTTCTTTGAACTAGTAGTTATTTTATTCCTGTATCTGAATTACTACTGTCAGATCCTAGCTAGCTTTTTTTTTCCAGTCTAGGTGAGTGATTTGTTTGTTATTCACACATCAGCATCATCCTTTCCTTAAAAGCAACCAACCCTTGTTTTGAGAGAAGCCAACATTACACCACTTCTCTGCTGCAGATTAGTAGTATTGCTGAGAATAGCTCTGGACTCATGTTGGGTTTACTAAATGCAAATTACAATACACACACAGGTACTGGCCCCAGGGGAAAGAAATGGTCTAGTGGAAGGTGTAATTGCCCATGAGATAAACGATCTTTAAGGTCCCTTCCAACACAAAACGTTATTTGATTCTATTATTTAATTTGCACGAAGAATATCTTAGATGAAATTTTGAGAATTTCAGTAAGATTTTGTTTTCAGGGTTTTTTTTCTGTGTGGGAAATCCCCAGCAGCAATCGATGGGGAAGGCTGAAGTTTGAAGTTGAGGTGGGTCACACAACTCTCTCTTCTCACTCACAGTCCAGGGTGCACATGGCCAATGCCACTGGCACTTTGACAGCCACTTGTCCTCAGGAAGGGGCTGCCCTTCTACCTGAAGCAGAAGAAATCCCTGATGTGAAAGTGTCTGTTAGCTTCCAGCATGGGTTTCTACCAGTGATGACATAAAATCAGTGTTAAATATGCTCTTCAAAGAGCATTACTGGGGGCAACATACTTCAGTAAACTTTGCCCGGTTTTAATAAACACAGATTCTGCAGCGTTCAGAAGCAGATTATATTTTGCAGCATTTTCCTACTTGTTCAGCTATTTTTTTTTTTTTGTCTACAGGAATGACAAATATAGCATCAGCCTTCAGTGAGCTTACTAACAAGCTATTTCTGTTCTCAGCCCACTGTAGCCAGTGCAAGTGCTATGCAGAGCTCCCAGCCTTACACCCTACCCTGCCTTTTTAGCAACACTTCTGTCGGGGAACGCAGAGCTGAACACGTCTCTCAGAACCCAAGCGAGTTAAGCCAACTCCTCCAGCACTTGCTCTTCATTTACTTCAAGAGTGGTTTCTTCAGTGCCAATATCTGTTTCATAAACTAAGTCTGACAGCAGAGGTAGAGCCACATGAACATCACGCTAACTGCTTTCTACTAGAGGCAGTGCTCCTTTCTGTCTCATTCCCAAGACAGTTTCCAGGGCTCCTCCAGGCAGAGATGCCACCAGAGTTGCCCACCAGCTCTGCTGGCACATTCTGGAGGGGAGGGGCATCCACGTACATGGCCAAGCTCTCACTCTCTAACACAATGCACAGGACCACATTCAGTAAGGACTGCAATTGGGATAGCCTCAGGCAACCCAAAGCACTGTTATTTGGTCCCAAACTGGCTGAGCTGTAAAGTCCCACAACCAACCTGATTTCAGATCCACCATCATCTTTTCTAGACCCTTTTTCTAGTGACACTCTCACCGTGCTTCACCAAGACATTTGATCCAAGCACAGTCTTTTATTATTTGAAAATCATTGCTCTCAACACTATAGGATATTCTCTATATGACAAGCTCCAGTTCTATGGTAAGTGAAATACTTAAAGATCACAACCAATGTCCCTCCAGAGGGAGAAAAGGGGGGAAAAAAAATCTCAAACACAAGCAAACATGGTATAAGCAAATGCATGTCTCAAAAGACTGAAAATTGAAAAAGAAAAACCAAAAAACCCCCAACAACAACAACCCCCCCCAACAACCAAAAAAGCATGTTGCCATACAGTTAAATAAGTGTTGTCTTTAAGCCTGAAGTTCAACAATGTGAAGTGGAACATCACCATTCTTTTTCAGTTGCCTCTTTTTATTATTTTTTGTCAGTAGTCGGACTGCTATTGCAAACACCTTCACAACATACAAAAACCAAATTTGTTTCTAATCCAGAATAAGGTAATGATTTTTTTCTTTTTCAATCTGATGGGAGTTCAAAAGTAAAAGAGAAACAGTAAAACTATGACAACAGCACCTTGACATTGTTTTAATTTCAACGCTATCAGAAGTTAGAAGCAGTAAACATATATACTAATAGACTAAAGATACTTACTGTCTAAAATGTAAACAGAATGTTTTGGTTCAATTTATTTTTCTGAAAGAGGACAGTTTATCATTAATTCACAATTGAAGCAGCATGCAATTTTATTCTTTTTTTTAAAAATTTTTTCTATTTTCAATTCTTGGCAACGGCGACAAACCACAATGTTATGGAGGAATGTAATGCAGATTTTTTGTTTGCTTGATTTATTTTTTTTTTGTTTTTTTTTTTTTGTTTGTTTCTTCGAACTTGTGCGCAAATGACTTTCGTTCCCCTTCAGGTCATGGATATGTTCAATAAATAGATTGTGTAACCACTGTACTGTATAAACTTCAGTCATACATGCAGTCCATAAAATTATTTTTTACTGAATAATTTACCCTGTTATGTATATATACAAATAGATAATTTTGTCTCAATATAATCTATACAACACGAATCCACTATCTTCCCCTTTTAATGGTTAATGTACATACACAGGAAGTGTCTATCCTTATGAAGCGCCAGCCAACTCTCTTTTTATTATCCATGGTGAGAGCTCTCACGTAAGACTGGGTAGTTCGGCACTGGGAGTTCCAGTGCCTCTTGTCTATGCCCCTGCAGCCCTCCTTTGTGTACCCCTTAGGGTTGCATTTGGTCTCATAGAAGTATTGCTTCAGCTGGCCTTTGGGTACTGGAACTTTTTCCAGGACTGTGACGGTGGCCCCGGACATGTCCACTGCAGTCTTTTTCTCTGCTGCCGTCACCCACTCGCTCGTGCTGTCGCACACGCTCAGCTCCCCGCGGCGAGCCGGGTCGGAGTGGCGCCGGACTCTCATGGACATGTTTGCAGCATCCAAGTAGTTTTTGTACTCCTCCAGCAGAAAGAGCAGCGGGGGTTCCAAAGGCACTTGACTGCTTAGCATGACTCGGGATGTGTACAAGTCTGCATCCTTGTTTCCCTCACTGGGCTGGATGTCCTGGTCCTCGTCTAGAAGCTCCTCTATGACATGTTCAAAAGTGTCTGCCAACGATGTCAGTCCTCTCGAACCAGCACTGGGGCCATTTAGGCTCTCGAGAGTCCCGTGGGTCCGAAGACCTGGGTAAGCCAAGCTGCCTTGTCCTCTTAGACTAGCTTCTTTCATTGGGGCAGCTTTCATGCAAGTGAAGTATGAGATAACCATAGTAAAGAAAAGGATGGTCATCACTCTTCTCACTTGGTGGAACTGTTAAAACCAAGAAAAAGAAATTAACTTACAAGATTTGGAGTAATAAAAGTTCACCCAAGTTGTCACAAGACTACGCATTTTCTACAGAGATGTGCTGCATGCAGTTGCAACTCATTACCAGTGATAAAGCATCCTCTTGTAAAAGAGTGTTCTTTCAATTAGAGTTTCAGAAAAAGCGTATGCTGCAGCACAGGCAACATTGATCCCAGCAAGTCGGTTCTAACATGCTAAAACCTCTCTTAGATAGTATGCAGACTCCTTATTTATTGAACAATTACACCTATTTCGAGTAACAGCAAAAGCAGAACTGCTATTTAGCCATGCATAATTTCAGCAATAAAAGACAGCTTCACATCTGTGAAAGGCAAGACTTCCATTTAAAGTGCAAATGTGCAAACTTGATTTTGAAGATCTCTCTATGGCAAAAAATAATTCATCATTCTGCCCACAAAAAAAACCTGAGCAGCACCAGGAATAAACTGCATTTGTATTTTGAAAGCAATCTTGAAAACACAGGAAGAAGCCATATAATTCTGAGGTCTCAGCAGGTCAGTTTCTCATCTAAATGTAGAAGGTATATATACATAAATATAGAACAAGAAAATGGCCTGGAACAGTATCCTAAACTTGAGCTGGACAGATGGACAGCTTCTATCATGTGAACAGCACGGAAAGGACGTGCTGGATTTCAGAGCTGGTAAGAGCTGCACTGAAGTGACTGTAGCAGAACCACTCTCCTGTGCTTTTCCAGGGCCCCACACCACCTCTTCTCAGGTGGGCAAAGCATTTATTTATGCCTAGTTAGAGCCCAGAGGCCATCGTGAAACCCAGCACAACCAGCCCATCTGCCATACTGAAACACAGCAGTTTGCCTGTTTCTCTCACATTCTGCCCCAAATTCTGGCACATGTTAAGGGTCACTGTTTGATGTTTATGTGTTTGCTTATTCTGTCCTCACTGAGAGAGGAGGGGTAGCACCAGAAAGGAGTGCTGGTAAGGAAATTCCTCACCAGGCTTGGAATCAGCACAACTTGCTCCTACCAGGACTCCCAACCACTCAGAGTTCCTATGAGCTCCTTCCCAAGTGCTTTGCTAAGTCTCCTCAGGGTAGAAATTGTTTCCTCCTGCACTAAGTGCAGAGTAGATACTTTAAGTCCTGTTACAAGAACCGCCCCCAAATCCTGCAGTGACAGAGAGCTGTGCTTTCTGTCTGATCCAAAGCACCACTACAACATCCATCACATCCAGCTGTTGTTTTTTCATCTTCCGATCCCTGTTCTCACCAGTTCTGTTTGCTAGAAAGCAATGGCATTGTTCACATTTCTGAAAAAGCAGCTAATGCATGTCTCAGAGCTTTTGAAGTTCATTTGGAAGTACCTCATACTTGGCAACACTCATTGGAGTAAATGCTATTTCTGTTTGCCAACACGGTGCTATGTAAAAAGACTTACTTTATCTCCTGCAAAAATGCTGTGGGAAACTAGTACTCTTGACTTAACATGGAAAGACAATTTATCATAAAACATAAAAATAAAAGGGAATGTGTACTAGAAAGGCAATGCCCAAAACATAGGTCTTAAAGTACTACATGAAGGCAGGGTGGGAAGTGTTCAGGTTTATGTCCATGCCCCCTCATCTCCAGGCCCCCACTAAACAAGATTTTGGCCAAGAATCCTTTCTAACCCAGCACAACTCTTCTTTCATCCCTCCATCTCTCTTCCTGTTTAACAGTGTTTTTGTGGCATAGATTTATTAAGATTAAACAAACCTGACATCTGTGACTCACAGGAACATAGTGTTTGCTCTAACCATGCAGAACATTAATATTTTGCAGGTTTTTTTCATGTTGGGGTTTTTAAAACATTCTACAGGGAGTGTCAGATTTCTTCCTCAAAGGGGAGGAAAAGAGGCATTACAGAGGTGATTTAAAAAATGAGGAAAAAGATTGCTAGTCTTCCTTTATCAAATGAGAGACAAGACAACTCTTTTTGTCTTGAAAATGGGTGGCTCAGCTAACATACAAATGCAGAGCCAGCGGAACAAAAAAATTATATTTATACACTCTCTCTTCAGAGAATTGTTTAATATAAAATCTAAACCAAAAAGAACCCCAAGCACCCACATCGCACTTTGTGGCCACCAGAGCAGTGAACAGAAAACAGATCTTCTGGCTCCTAACCAAGTTCCTGTTATTTTTATGGAAGCAGTGCCCAGAGGTCCCGGGCAGTTCTTGACTCTGGAGGACAGAGCCTCTCTGAGCACGTAGGAACCAAGGGGCCTTCATGAGCAAGAGAGGGCACGAGAGGCACCGAGACAAGCAGAGAACAGGGGAAGTTTGCACTGCTCAGGTAAGCACACCAGCTGGGGTAGATCAGTTGCTTTTCAAGTTAGGTGAACAAAGGAGAAGAATGCCTGGACCAGGCCACATCCTTCAGAACTGCCATTGGGCTGTTTACCTCTGCTGGATGTGAAAACAGAAGAGTGGCTGTGCAACTTCACTCACGTGGATGCTTTTCCTAAAAGGAAGACACAGCGGTGCAGATCGACTTCGATAAGCCCTCAGCATCCTCCACCAATAGCTGGTTGGTCATCAGGTCTAACAGTACTTTATATATCACATTAAATCTTCCTTAATCAATTCTGCCTTCCATTTAGCAAGGAAACTGCTGTCAAGTTTGATCAATTTACATCCCATCTGATGACATACACCATTATCATCTGGGATGGCAAGAAATTGCGTACAACTGGACTCTGAAAACCAACAATTTTTAGACAGGCATTACCCATGTAACATACTGGTGAGACACCAGAAAACATATCTGTTTAAAAGCCAATCCTCTTCCTCCCATTCATAACTGTAGAAAAGTGTGTCAAAAATAAGCTTTAGCAGCACAGATACAAGGAATATTGCCAGCAAGCAACCACAGATCAAACATCTACTACTCTGCAAATGAGTCCCAGACTAAGCTGAACTCCGGAAGCAGGGTGCAAAAAGATTCTTCTCTATATCTTGACAGCGACTTGAGCACTATACACAGTCCTTATCTTTGGCAGGAAAATTGTATCAAGTGATTTAATACAAGGATGTAATATTTTATTACCTGGGAAATATCTTCATTTTAGATACCGTAGCAATTTGTATTAGCAGTTGCTCAAAATCAACTAGTTCAACATGCTACAGCAGAATAAGATATCTCACTTCACGGGTAGAATCACACAACCTTTCAGCTATTGTTGAACTGACACATGAATGCACGGTTCATCTCTCTCTTAGTGAGGCAGGACTAATATCCCAATGTAGCACCAATAAGGTCATTGGAAACCCTTTGGATGGCAGCTTCCAGTCCTTTTCCTCTCTGTTCTCTGACTACCAAACCTTCATTATATTGCAAAGTTTAAAGATACTGCCTGTCCTGTTACAGTAAGTGTCTGCTAAACCCCAAACGTTAATATATTATTATACATCCTTCTGATTATGAGCCAGTCAGCGTGCCACCCTGTGAGGAAGGGGAACTGGGCTGGGAACATGGGAGAAAACTCTTTTCCTATTTTCCCAGCCTGCTACTACCGAGCAAGGTACTGATCCTTTCTGTGCTGGGCATATCCACCACGATGAGGCCTTGCAGGGAGATGGCCCAGCATTTCTGTGTACATCTGTGCCTGAGGCTACCCTGGTAGACTGAGCAACTATTTCCCATGGAGACTCACCAGTGCTGAGTTTTTCTTAACTGGAGCAACCTGGCTGATAGTACATGTTCTGAGAGCATCAATACAACTGAATGCCAAACAAACAGAGTAGCCATGACTACCTGTAGTAAGATCCGCACCCAGAAACATATAATAAAAAAAGTCACTGATGTTACAATATCAGTCTGTAGTCCCATAATACACTCATTCCCTCCCTTCTCAGGTGTAGGAGGTTCAGGTCTCTACTCCACACCTTCTAGGAACAACAAGTAAAGGCTGCAACCCTTTTGCACTCCTGTTCAGCCACATCTCTGGGCATAAAAGATTGAAAACCTCTCTAGGAGAAGTCTTGGTCCAGTTGTTGTCCCATACACTGTACACCCACCAACTTGTACAATATAGATACACACTACCCTCCCTGAGAGGAAGCCCTAAACTATTCCCTCAGGACATGAGACGTGTCTGTCAGAAATCACATTTGAGACCAGCTTTGTGAACACCATCCACTCTCATGGCTGCAAGAACGTCTTTTCTGCTTTCATGAAAAACAGTGAAGCTGTGGCAGTGAAAAGAGGTCACCCAGCAGACCAGACCTCAGGAAGACGTGACCTACTTTGTACTCCAATAAAGTACACACAATTACAGCTGGAGTAAGGACACAACTGTGGCAGTCATCTCCACTAATGGGAAGGAGGCTCATTAAATGAAGGTCATGTCAATTATCTGCAGCTAGTTTACATATGCAGTCAATTACCTTGCTGTACTATTTATTTCAGTATTTGTGTTTAATGAGGATTCACCAGTTAATTGTTTTATTTCATTATTTTTAGCTGGTTTAAGCAGAAATCCAGTAGCTTAACAAGTTGTATTTCCAGCAGACAGACCCAAGGAACAGCTGTGAACATGTACTTGCTTTTCTGCATCCTGATATGTGCCATGTGAGTTGAAATAACTTTCACTAGTGAATAGATTCATGCTTTATTCTCCAGAAAGGAGTGTGTGGATAAAGATAAAATTAGCAGCAAGTGACATTCATTTTGTGCCTTGCCATTTTCTAAGATCTTTACACAAAAGTTCAATTTACTAAATACTACTGAATGCCACAGGCATGAGTTTCTGCTTTATGCATCATTACCAGAGTGTGTGAACAGATATCAAAATGGGATGCATGTCAGCACATGATTTGCAAAGACTAAATGTACTGAGAACAAATAGTATTAACCTTTATCACATGCATAACTGGATGTCTGACACACTCTAGTTATCCTTGAGGCTACTTACGCAGCAAACTATATAATTATTTTTTATTACTGCAAATAAAGCACCCACTCCCCAATACATATACATGCACACCCATATCCAATTTGTATTCTTGTAAGCTGGTGCTTCACGTCAGGAAGAATAACCTATTTTATTTTTATTCTCATGTTGGTTTTCCCTGAGGTAATGAAATCTACTTAGTCTTAATGCTTGAGATAGCAGAGACTATGAAGTATTTTGAAGCCCAAGATAAACAGCAGGCAAAGTTACAAGCAGTGTTAACTTTAACTACAACTTTTAGCATGAGAAATTTGCTTCTATCTTATGTTACTATATATTGTCTGTGGTACAGCTTCTGAGAGCAGAGAAGCACTAGCAATGACTATATTGGCTCTGGAAATCATCCATCTGTCTAAAGCACTACAAGGCATTTTTTTGTGGGGTTCCAAGGCTTTATTGGACTCTCTCCCCAGTACATACAGAAATCACAGCTTCTGACAACCAGAGGAAGAGAGAAAGAACCCAAACAAAATAATGGCAAAATAATAATGCCATGACATCACAGCCCTGATCTTTCACAGAGCCATGTATCAGAGTTTCCTACAAACTTGCTCATACCTTTCTAGACACTCAAACAGCTTGCTTCAAAGCTCTGAGTGGGAATGCAGTTGCTTTAATGTGTGCAGAGCAGACTCATTGCAAACATGCTTATATTATTTAAAATACAAACTTAAATTGGCTAAGTGCAGGACTACAAGGTGTTCCCTCTGTGGGACAGATCTCAGACCCAGTCTCCCCATCCTAGTAAACAGGAAGAATGAGTTCTGACAGCATGTACAAAAGTGAAGAAATAGCAGACCAGATTCACAGATGGTCTCATAGATTTTCAGAGAGACAACATCTTTAGAAGAGATGTGCACTATTTTTATACTTTGATAATTGGAGCTGATTGTTGAGCCAGTGACACTTACTGCCTTTCCAGCTGTTTGTACAGCATACAACACTCGGGGCACTCAAACTGCATGGGAAGTTGTGATTCCAACTGTAAACAAAGAAACTTAGTTCCCAAAGAAGCTCGTGTGTGTGCCACCATTCATATCAAACACACTATGATTCACCACCACATTTTTTGCCAAAATTTCATGTTGAAATCCCAAGGTATGCAATGAATGTCCTCCACAAATAAAAGCACTATCAACAGGTTTATTTCTGGTAGAGATATCATGGGTAGAGTAACATGCTGCACTTCTATTGCCATGTCAGAATTACTGTACAGTAGGGATGATACTTCTAAGCCCAAAACCTGTGCATTAGCAAATTCCAGTTTCAAAACTGACTTCAGAAAACTGCATGAATCTTTTTAGAGTATACGTCAAGGTATATTCATGCCATTACTGTGGTCATTCAAAAGTAACATTAAAGTAATCTCTGTGAAAGGAAGGTTCACCTATAGAATAGAGTACATACTTCCCCCTGCAACATGAAACCCATGAAACCAATCCATTAAGTAATTACTCCATGCCAAGACACTATCTGGTTCCTCCATGGAGGCAGATAATTACAGTTCTCTGAAATCATTTGCTTCAATAGCCACTAGAGCTTTATAAAATGCTAATTCAACCTGTGTGCAAAACAACAATAAGGCAGAACCTCAGACCTTTGAGCAGCATCTGTGGTTTGTCTTCCATTTCACTACAGTTCTTCAGTATGAAACCCTGTGCTGAATCATCACGGGACTAAGCTGTTCTGCCAAGCACACACATGAAGCTCACGCTGAAGTCAAGGATAATTGGCACCCAAAAGCAGGAACAGAATGGATTGTGTTGCGTGCAATCCAGTACGAGTTGGATCCCTTGAACAGTGACATGTGTCCAGCAGCCCTGGAACAACCCAGAAGTTCCTGCTCCAGTTAAGGTTGGCTCTCACAGACTGCCTATGAACTATTGAACAGCATGTAAAGCATCCCATATCAGTTCTGCTGCAAGTGGCAGCTTCCTAGAACCTATAGAACATTATGCACTCAACAGGAACGTAAGTGAAGATTTGCCAAGGAAAAGCAATGGTTAAAAAGCATTATCATCAGATGGTGCAGTTACCAGTGGTTTGGGCAGGCAGTGTTTTCACTAGGGGTAGGGGAGGAGAGCAAGGGCTGTACCTGCTTGTTGCAAGACTCTTACCTTTGCCAAGATCCTGACTGTGTGTGGCATTGCTGTAAGAGGATACCTTGCTTTTAGCCATAGCCAGTACTTGAAATGCAGCAGATCAGTCCATTGTGATGGGCATGAAGCAGAAACCAGAAATGCTTGTTGTGAGAGCCCTGACAGGTATTAACAATACTCCTGCATTTGCCAGTGGTGTTTCAGTCACCTTTTGGCTGTCTGCCCTCGTGTGTGGATTTTTCCTGACACATGCTCAGTCCAGGTGTGAGCATAGCACCTCCATGGAAATAATTTCCATACACAGGGCAAGGAGTAAAAGCTTACACTGAGGTACCAGAGCAGTTTCTGGGAGTATTCAAGTCCAAAGTTACATGGGAGCAGAACCAAAGCAGAATCAGAAATTTGTAGGTTTGAAAAGTCACCTCAATCAATGTTAACAGAATAACGAGGACTTTGTATAAGGATATAAGGATATGCTCATTGGGAATCTAATCCACTTCACTGGGCAGCCAGCCCTGCATGTCTCTTGCTGTGACAACAGCTTTATCTTTGTAGATAACACTATTGGAAAATTATGTCAGTATGTTAACACAACTGTATTGAAAACACTTTGGCAAGAAGTGCTCTTTCACCACCGATACTTTACAATGACAATGCAGTTTACCACAGATTTGAAAGCATTAAAGCTTTCAGCATTTTTTTTTTCTTCCACCTTCTAAGTGGTTTCATGTTGAAACACTACTTTTGCACTTGCTATGGCTGGTACTCTATCCTTAACCTATTTTAAAAGTCTGGGGGCCAACTTCAACCAGATTCAATAGAGGCATACACAGGGTCACACTGTATAACCAGCACTCCACTACCTGAGTCTGACCCAAATAAGGTCTTCTCCTCCTTCCTTAGGCAAACACCATTAGACTTAGGGACTTGCAACACTATTTTTGCTTTCATTTCACAAGCTCCACAGAGAGAAAGGGTTTGGAATCACAAGAAGGGGTAAGGAGGTACATCTGGCAAAGATGCAAGGGTTTGAAAACAAGCTTCATTAGTTGTACTGCTCAAGGTATAAACATTTAATGGAACATATGGGAAAAAAAAGCCCCTGCAGTCTTACAGGAAAAATAATTTATCCAACTCCTGTCTTCTCCTAGTTGTATAAAGGTGTAATTTCTTTCACCAAGGAGTGTTGCATTGTGATTTCTGTGAATTATAAGGACATTAAGACCTTCCCTTCCCTAATTAAATATGAAGTAACATGGTTCCTGACTTTTCATACTTTGGCACCATATACAACAGATTGTGGCATCATGGGGAATTATTTCCACAAAAATTACTGAAGTTCCTTGAAGCAGTAAGTTCCAGTGGACTTAATTCTGATGGACACAGTCACTGCCTGGTATAAATCCACAGTATTCTATTCATAGATTTTTATCAGTAGCAAAGGTGACTCAGTATTTATGTGGTCAGAAAATCAGATGGGGTCACAACCTAAACTAAAGCTAATAGCTGTATCAGAACAAAGTGTGACAGGTTTCAGCAAAACAGCTTCCTCCGGACTCCTGAGGGATACACACACATTCGGTAATCCAGTTTAAAGAGGAAGGAAAAAAGCTTTCTAGGTGTGCAGGCTAGCTCCTCTCTTCCCTCACTGATATAAACACACAAATAGCCCAGACATGTCTATGAAGAGAAGTATGCAAAATCCAGCCCAACACCACCTAATGTGTCTCACTTGGGTGTCCTGTTTCATGCACAACCCCCCACTGAAGAAAGTGGCTTTGCTGCCAGCAAAGCACTGTTCTCACTGTAAGAGCCCTTAAGCTCCAAAGGGTAGGTTTGTATATGAGATTTCAGTCATTAAATAAACACGTCTCTAGAAAAACTTCAATACCTGTCCCTTCATGTAAGCAGATCCTACTATGCTGCAGGGAAGGATAGCTTCTCTTCTAATAGCTGGGGGTGGGGGAGGAAAGAGAAAGTTAAAGCAAGAAACATTAAATTACACAATTAGTCTTGGAAACAGCTAAGTATTCTCCCTCTCCCAGTATCTCCACAACATAATAGACTAGCTAGAAGTCACCACCTTATTCAAAATCAAAAGCAAAGCTGTCATACCAGAGATTATTAGCAGTTATAGAGAGGAAAAGAGGTTGAAAAAGCTACGAAATCTGGTACTTAAGCTGCTGTGACTCTCCAACTGTACAATATTTTTTGGAGAACATGCTATCAAAGCCTCCAAAACGCTTTGCAAACATTGAATCTCAACATACTTAGGTGAGGAGGAACTGCATCAGAAACCGTATTTTCCCTCTGGGTAGCCTAAAGCCCACAAGTATGTTAAACATTTTACCCCAGATTGCACAGCAAGTCGCTGCTGAACCAGAGAACAGGGGAGTTCTTGCTCAAAATCCCTCAGTCCAGCCACTACACAAAGCTGCCTTTACCATGTGTATCATACACATATTTTGCAGATCTCTCCATGGCAATTTAGATGTCTACCACAGAAAAATGCTGATTAAAACCTTAGGGGTATTACTTTGAATACATATGCTAGCTCATTTCCATCTGTGTCATTAATGAGTTCCTGACTGTAGGTTAACTACAGGGCATGTTGTCACGAGCCTAAGGTGGGCTGGCAGAACTCCTGCTATTGCCATATGGCTTTTTGTTTCTTCTTTCATTCTTCAGCTTTTAGCCTCATGCTTCCAATTTGTGGGCTCAACCACTACACAACAAAGAGCAACAAGGAAAACAAAACTAGTGTTAAAATATAAATATTCTCCACCACTAAAACCTCTTAGTTTGATTTGAAATGCAACACAAGTTCCTATCTCATCCATACCAGAGGCTGCTTTTACCTGCAGCAAACTTGTTATGAAATTCGGGAAAGACCTACTCCCCATAAAGAAGTACTATTGCACAAGTAGGTATTTACCAGCCTACAAACACAAACCAGGCAGCTTACGAAGGGTCATCTTCAATTTGGATAAAATGGAGAAGAGCAAGGCTGTGCAAACTTGTAATATGGGTAGCAGCACCATCGCCATCAAAACAATAAAAGGTAAAAAGATGACTGAGTTCTGGTCATCTTTTTTTCCAATGCATCTCCACAGATCCATCTTTATATTAAAATACCAATGGCTTTAGACTGTCCTTAAAAATTGCAGGTCACGTTTTGATGTACGCCTGAACATGACAAATTACAAGATATGCAGAATATCAGCAGCTCCCCTGCAGCCATTTTCTCGTAAGCACAATTTGAATACTAACAGGTCTAGTGGTGCTTTGCGACTGAAGACTTGCTCCAAAGTTTTTAATTTAAAGTAGACATGGTAGTTATTTGCTGTGTTTTCTAGGTCTCACTGCATACCTGTCCTTCCATTAGCTAAAGGCAGGGGAAATGATTTAAAGTATTTCCAAGCATAAGAGTCTGTAAGTTTCGTAAGTTACAGGAATCAGAGAAGGTTAAAAAATATACAACCATTTCCATGGTGAACAAAATTGATTAAGAACTAGGTGATATGACTTCATGCTTGAAGCTTATGGACTTCAAGATGTTGCCTACAGGTTTGTCAGTCTCAAAGGTAGACTTCTTTGGAGGCTTAGACTTCTAACTAACTTCTTCTTAAACATTATTTCTGCCTTATTTTTTTAATGAAGGCATGTGGAATTGACTCACTTATTCTTTTTCAACAACGTTGTTCATTGGTGACATTCCTCCTTTTGCAGTTGCAATGGCAAAAAAGTTTTGCATAGGGGACAGCAGAAATTTAGCATTAGTGCAAAATCAAGAGACAAAAGGACTTAAATGAGTCTTTCAAGGAAGACAGCTTTATTCCTTGTTTCAAATTCATGTGCCAATCGTTAGCTTTTAAGGGGAAAACTAATTTTCAGACATCCTCTTGCTATCAAAAATTTGTATGTCTGTGGGAAGATGTAAAGAAGCACCTGCTTCTTCTCCTTGCACCATTTAATTGGCACCAATTTGCCAAAGCCACACCAGTGAGTATTCTGCTGCTGTAATGACATGTGAAGCATCCTTCTTTGCCTCCCATAAAATAAAAACAGTCCTTCACCAGTCTACAAGACATAAGCTAACAACAACAAAAAAACATCATGACATTGACATAAACAGTAGTGTTTATATCTGGAAAAGCAAAAATGAAGAACTTCAGATGTGTTTATTTCTAGTTTTGGTTCAACCCATTATAAGGATAAAGGGTGATCACGATGTTCAGAAGGACAGTCATAGCTCACCACAGTTTCCTGGCATGGGTTCTGGTTAAATCACTCTTGCCAGCTTGAACTTGTTATTGAATTTGCTTCCTCCTCACACTGGCTCTCAGTACAAATTCTATCAAATAGCATTTTTCTCTCGGCATTTATAGCTCAGTCAAACTGGATTATCAACTCAGAAGGAATGTAAACAGCAAGGGAAGATCTAAGTCTTAATGGAGGCAGCCAGCAGGCAGAATTACCTAGAAATACTTCAGAACAAGTCCTGTCACTCATCCCAACAGTATCCATACACTTCTGTGGTACAGTGACAGCTATGGATAAGGGGAGAGGTTGGTTTTACTAATCCAGCCTTTCAATAAAGTTTAGATTTCATTTCTTTTCTTGTCAGTGTATCATGTACTGAACACTCATTGAGAGCACCATGGCCAGTGTAAAGATGGATAAACTAAACCATATGGATACTAGATGTTGCACCAAGCTTAAAAAGTAAATGGCATAACACACTAAGGAATCCAGAGATCATAACCTTTAATTTCTTGATCTAGAAGAAACAGCTTTTCTCCAGGAGCCATTATGCTTAAAGAAAGCAGTGTTTAGATCACATTAGATACGGCACACTATGCACTAGAATTGGCACAAGATTAAGCTTAACTCACTTTTAAAAGATATGTAGTACAGGATTCTGGGTCGAGTCTTTTACATGCTGAACTAATAAAGAGCATGTAACAGCATTTTGCTCAAGGTTTTGCCTAGTTCAATTTTTTTCCAGATCCCTCCTGCTATGCTACACATACCGGAAAGGCTGAGACTGATGTGGAACTCCAGTGAGCCAAGGATAATTTTTGGAACTCTAGTTTGGTATTACAACTCTCATGGACCCTGATATGGTATAAGCAGTTTGCAGTTGCCTCCTGGCTTGTGGCAAATATCCCTGTATCATAGTTCCTCAGTTTCCCACTGGAAAATTCTGTTCCCTCAGAAGTTTTTGATTAAGCTCTTTTCCCAATATAATTTACACTGACAGACTTCAAATATCTTAAGAAATTTAAAAAACCATCACCTGGAAAGTTATGCAGTACCTGCAATTAAATAGCAGATTGTATTTTCAGGGCTCTGTGAGAGGATGTTATCAACTCCAGGTTTAGTTGTGTTGGCTTTCTTATTCCTCTAGGCATTTGACAGTGGAGATCTAGCAGTTATTGTAAAAGCCCCAAAACATACTGTGTCTCTAAGAGTCAAACAGAAATAACTGAATTCAGGGGGTAAAAAAGGCTCATTGTTTCCCTCTGTAATCAGTTCCTCACAAATTAAGTAGGGAACACTGCTTCTCCCTCAAATGCAGAGGAAGAAGCTGCTACAGCAGGTTGATGTACAAAACAAAAAATGAGCAAATACTAGTGTATTCCATGCTGTTAGATTTGAGGTAGCATCAAACAGCTACATATTCAACTTAACTTTGATACTTAATCTTTAAATTGAGAAAATTCTGAATCTAGTGAAACCAATCTAAAGGCTGCTGAGTTGATACATTTGGGAAAATCAGATTTTTTTTATATTCCAACAAATATATACTAAAGGACAGTCCCTAACATGTAGACTTCAAAGATGGGATAGGGAACAAACCTTCAACCCAACTCAAATCCTTAAGGGACTAATTCTACGTTGCATATTACTAGTGTAGGCTTTACAAAGGCTATGAAGTCTCAGCAACAGCTGTACTAAACCCATATAATTTTGACTTGCAAATACTTCTTTAGGTGTAGTATAAATTAAATCACCAAACAATTTACTGAAAGTGATGCTTCTTTGCTTACCTATTTAAGCCACAAAAGGAAGACTGTATAAAATTTAGTTACCTACATTGCTAGAACAGGATTCACAGGTAATCATCAATTAAAGGGCTAAAAAAGGTCTGCACTCATATACTAAATTTATGCTGTGGAGTAAGGACTGGGATTAACTCATTTTAATGGTGCAGGCTCCCTAGCCAGAGCCATGCGAGCAGTCTATGTGGTTCGTCCATCTCTAGGTGGCAGCAGCTGCTCAGATTTTGAGATACTGTAAGATGCTTATCTCAAATTTAGCAACCAGTATCCTTCCATCCTCCTAGAATTGCATTTCCTAACGTGAAATGTGACCCCCTCCCCCATTTCTTCATAATTTATAGTAGTCTGTAGCTGAGTCACAAGGATTTCTGCATTTTCCTAACCAAGTACACAAGAAAAGAAATGAACTGCCAAAGGATTGAGGTAATTTATAGCGTAAAGCATTGAGAGCTTCTAGTCGATCAAAGGACTCAGAGAAACAAATATAAGAACAATCATGCCTTCTGTTCTCTACAAATGCCACGGCCAGAAATAACTGTCCTAATTAACTGGTTTCAGAAAATGACTTCTCTGAAAAATACAATATTCTTACCAAGGAAAGTATACAACTGCTACAGCCTTATGGCAGCTGTCAGCAGGGCATGAAAAATCACTAAATGAAGTTTCCTTTTGCTTCCTCTGGTTGTGCATGGTACTCATCTTTAGACAGCTGTATCCATTCATGATGCCTAAATTAGGCTGTAATGGGACATTCTGCTACCACTAGTATCAGTGTTACCAAGAATTACAATCACTTCAGGTCAGTATCATCCCAACCAACCCTCTGTTCACTACTTATAAAGACTAGACCTGAGATGAGGTTGGCTTTTTTCTGTTTTCTACGACTGTTGCCTGGTCAGTCATGTCCATGGCATTTCCAGTATTTCAGAGTGTTTCATGTTCGTTGTTGCTGCTGGGTACAGCAGTTGAACTCCACCAGTCTACAGCTGCCTGATAATTAGGTCCTGAATGCTGAAAAGGAGGAAAGGCTGAGCCTGACCCTACAGATTACCTACACTTTACACATAAGACTGTTTGCCCTGTTCCACATGGACAACTCCTGCAAACAGTGCTCCTCACTGGACTGCTCAGCACCTGGAATTGATAACATGCAAGTTTAAGGTACCACGACAGAGTTGCCTGTATGCACTGCCTAGCAAAATCTGTTACTTATTGTGTGTATTACAAGAGCCTGAATGAGTTCTTGTTGGGTACTAGAAAGAGAAGGCAGGCAGGACTGTCTCTGCCTCAAAGAACCTGCAGTCAAAGATAAGACTGAATAATAATAGGTGGATAAGAAAACAGCAAGATTTGTGAGTTGACAGACAGGGGAGACAGCTTACCAGCCCCATCCCAACTCTGATATCAGAGTGTTCACTCAGTACACCCCTGTGCTGCTTCCTAATGGTCTATCACAGCACACAAGAGTTGTTACAGAACCTTCCCAGCTGAACTGAAGACAGTAGGTTATTGGTTAACACTTCATTTCAGCAACACACAAAAATAGCTTAGCTTCAGTGCCTTTAAAAGCTTCCTTTTAAAGGGTGTTTACAACTAGGCATTACCAAGAATGCCAGTGCATGAACTGATCTAAGAAATGATTGAGAGTTTCCCAATTAAGCAGCATTTCAGCTATTTAGGAGAAGCCAAGTGCTCACAACATATGCTTGAAAACAGGTCAAGACAAGTTAGCAATTAACTTATTAAAAGCACATATCCTTCTCTAGTGGACCCTCCAACAATTCACACAGTGCCTAATGTGAGATTTCTAGTGTAGGCACAGGGCACATTCTTAGAAGAACTTTTCAGCCTTTTATACAAACCAGGAAGGCAGGTATTAGAAATACCTTTATTTTTTTTTTTTACTATGACCATACTTGTTGCACAAGTCACTCAGTAGAGTGACTTGTTTCTCCTCTTCATTCAGTGCTTACCCGTAGAAGGGTTGAGAGGGTCTCCTACTTACAAGTTTCTTGTGACCTGCTTTTATACATGCACTCCCTCAGAGAATTATTATCTGAGCAAAATGTGCAGCTTCTTGTGTTTTCCCTACAGCAACAGCAGAGTAAGAATTGCACGAAGTGCTATAGCTACTGCAAGGACTTTTAAGTGCAGCCACTTTCAGCTCAGCCCTGTCATGTATACAAAGCTTTTAAGAAAAAGCACAGCACCTTATTTCCCTTATATTTTTTTTCACATGATAACGAGTCTTTAAAAACCTTTGCATCCGTGCACTACATTTTGTAGTATTCCAGCATATTGCAGTACTTCCCAAGCACTACTGTTACAACATAATGCCTTGGTGCTCAAAAGCATGCTGCTTCAAGTTACACTTTTTTTCAGTTTAGTCTTACTCCGTCCAAGATAAAAGTCCTTTCCCATCTTCCTCCACCATTTTATCTGGATTATTCAGATAAAATGTTCTTCATCTTTCTGACCTGGTTTACCCTGATTTCACAGCCATATAACAACAGGATCTACGCTGCAGTTCCGGAAAGCAGAGAGCACTTGCAACACGAACAGAAGGCACACTGCTTACAAATGGGTTTTCCCAGACAAGGTTCAGTGAAGCTGAACACTAAGTGGTAGTACTACAGCAGAAAATAGATATTTCAGAGTTGAAACAGAGTTGCTGCTTTACTCTCAGACCCAGGTGAGGGACGGCACTCACTCCTGCGGAACATCACTGTCTGTCTTCTCCCTTTCCCCGGGTCTGTTTACACAGCCAGTGCCCTGGAACTCTGCACACGGGAAGCCGTAGCATCCCCCTGACAGCTGCTACCTCATCTCACATGCCAAACTACAGGATTCGCAGCGTGCATGAAGCCAAGAGCATCCCCTCTGCTTACGTTCTTCTGTGCCCACGCAAACTCTGGGCCATCACTGGGGTTGAGTTTTCACTTGAGGGCTCGCAGACAGCAACCCAGCTTTGTAAGCAGAGCCTTTGATTTACAGAACGCACTACCCAACACAAAAAAGCAGACAATATGATGATCTTCTTACTTGGGACAGCCACCCGTGTGTAAACAGAGCAAAGTCTTCACTTTTGTGACCAAAAAAACCATTAAAACTTGGTGATGTGAAAGTTCCTCCTACCCACAAGCAGGCAGCTCATTATCTAGCCCTTTGCTCATATCTACAGACAACCAAGGAAATTCATTTTATCTATTTATCACCATGAATTAAAGATTACAGAAATACTGGCTGAAGAAAAATGTATTGCCAGGATAGATTCTTTGCATTCATTAGAACTGTGTTACTAGAAACATAAATAAGTAATAACTATTGATCTTGCATAACCTCAGAACAGCAAACTACAATAAACTGAGAGGAAAAGGACATATCTTAACTGGAATGTACAAACCAAGACACCAACAGCACCTCCTAAAAACAACCAAGCAAAGCAAGCGTGGCCCACAGCTGTAACACCTCATGCTTTTAATCCCAAGGAAAAAAAACCAAATAAATCTGTGGGACAGCACAAGGTTTCCAAAGTATTAATTAAACCTCCGCCAAGCAAATTTACCATTTAACCCCAGTTTTTTTCTGGGTGAAGGCGTGTCTGACCCCCCAGTACGAATCCACAGTCGGGGCTGGTCGCTGCTCTGTCCCAAGCACCGACACCTTCAGCCGCTCAAGCCGCGGGACTCCCTCTTCGCACCGCCTGCCCTTCCCTCCCGGCGGCACCCGGCGGGCTCCCCGCGCCCCGCGGGCGGTGGAAGCGGGACGGGCAGCAGAGAAGGCGCCCGTGGCACCGGATCCCGCTGACGGCGCCCGGCATGCTTCGCATTCCAGCGGCGGTCCAGCTTCAACAAGTGCATCGCGCCCCTCCCTGACGGCACCTCGGCCGCCAGCGCGGGGCACCGCCCGGCCCCGGGCCCGGCCCG